>JAVDPK010000146.1:458135-504091 GCA_034780415.1 Cichlasoma orientale | reverse complement strand
CACACACACACACACACACACACACACACACACACACACACACACACACACACACACACACACACACACAACAAAGTTATCCAGGGGAATGCGACTGCGTGATGTGTGGTTGCTTTGATACAGTGTCGCTAAAGAGCTGCACTCTGGTCCCAGGACCCTTGTCTTTGTGCCTTGGACTTTCCTCTCCTCCTACCTGTCTCAAAATATATCTTCCTCCTCCTCCGGTTTCCTCAATACCAGACGTTGACGAGTGTGGTACTTTGACCCAGCCGTGCAGTCCAGGATTTAACTGCATCAACACAGTGGGATCCTACATTTGCAACAGGAAGATAATGTGCAGCCGTGGCTATCACGCTAGTCCTGATGGGTCCAGATGTGTTGGTAAGATCCATATTGAAACATGCAGAGTAACCACACAAGCTTACTACATACAGAATATTGTCACAAATTTTTATGTTGGATGCTATTTGAGAGTATAATTTCTGCCTTTTCACCTTCTTTTTACAATTTGCGTGCCTCTTTCAGACGTGGATGAATGTCAGAGCAGCCTGCATCGATGTGGAGAGGGCCAGCTGTGCCACAATTTGCCCGGTTCCTATCGTTGCGAATGCCAAACAGGCTATCAGTATGATTCATTCAGAAGGATGTGTGTAGGTATGATGGATATTATATATGCAATATGAAGAAGAACACTAAGTTCCAATTTCCTCCTTGAACCAGTGTACAACCACCCTTCTAGTCTGTCTGCCTCTTCTTCTCCTCCTGTTTATTATTCTGTTGTGGGAGAACTGCTGCTGTTTCCCAGCCTCTGCTATTGGTCTCTGCAGTAGCCACTGGGCAACCCATCACGCCTCCTGCTGCAGAGGACTTTGTTCTGCCCCCGCTGCTGCTGCTGCTGCTGCTGCTGCCTCTGTTTGGGATTCACTGTGTTGTGACTCTCATAATAATGGACTCTGCTCATGTGTTTAGACTATCAGCAGACAGATGGTCCCCCTTGCATCACACTCCTGTTAACATGCACGCAAGCGCGCACAGGCATGCACACGTACGCATTTGTGCAGGACAACAAAACTGCACATGCCTGGTTGCACACATGCACTTGCACACATGGGTGCAAACTCACGAACACAAGTGCACTCACCGAAGTATGATGATGCCGCCGCTTCCTTTCAGATATAAACGAGTGCTGGAGCTACCGAGGCCGTCTGTGTGCCCAGACCTGTGAGAACACCCCAGGCTCCTATGAGTGCTCCTGTACCTCTGGTTTCCGCTTATCTGGTGATGGCAAGAACTGTGAAGGTGTGTATGTGTTAATGTCTGCCTGTATGGGTGTGTTTGCATCAGTCTGTGCATGCTGACACATGTCACTGTAGGTTTTTGTGCATTTGTGCATAAAAATATGCGTGTTCTTGTGTATTTATTGAGACACCACGCTTGTATGCATTCATAGACAGAACAGGTTCCAAGGCTGAGCTTATATTAAAGCTGGGCACTGAACAACAAGAGTCAGTTAGATCTATTAGTGTATTGTACTGTGTATCATGCCATGCCTCCAAGCAGGAACCATTAAAACCATAATTGGCTCCATAACAACATCTTGTTTATATGTTAGGATAAAAACACTGAAACTGCTTTGATCAAGTCAATTGTGACAGTAATGAGCTCTAACCTCTAATCTCCAGATGTGAATGAGTGTCTGGCCAACCTATGCAGTCAGGAGTGTGCCAATATCTATGGCTCCTACCAGTGCTACTGCAGGCAGGGCTACTACCTCAAGGAGGATGGCCATACCTGTGAAGGTGCAGCATGCTCTACTACACATCGAAAGCACTGTATTTATACAAAACCTACAAGTTCATATATCAATTTGACGTGATTTATCGTCCTTGTCACGCAGACACTGATGAATGTTCCCAGAGCATTGGCCATCTGTGCACCTATAAGTGTGTGAATGTTCCAGGCAGTTACCAGTGTGCTTGTCCTGACTATGGGTACACCATGTCTCCAAATGGACGATCTTGCAGAGGTGAATACCCCTCCTCAACCAGAGAAAGCCATACAGAGACAACACGCGTCCACTCACTGTACTGCGGCCGCCTCAGTGCAAACTTCATTGAGCTCTGCCCTGAAACTGATTGTAAAAATGGCTCAGCACCCACTTTATTCTTCATAGAGTGTATGGTAATGGCTCTGCTCACATAAATATAATTGTTAGTTGTACAGTGGTGCAGTAATTACACAGCCTATAAAACTTTATTGGCCGAAAAATCTTGCCATGCTAATTAAATTTTTTTTTCTTTACTTGAGCAGTCTTTTCTCCACAAGGAGGTTTTTTTCCTCTATTACCCTGTGACTAACTCGCTTTTCCTCCTTCTCAAGGCACTAAACCTGCACCTGTGCATTAACTGTCTGT
Organism: Cichlasoma orientale; assembly: GCA_034780415.1. NCBI lineage: Eukaryota > Metazoa > Chordata > Actinopteri > Cichliformes > Cichlidae > Cichlasoma > Cichlasoma orientale. Next base: position 501,678 of record JAVDPK010000146.1, on the reverse strand, counting down.
TTCAGATATCGATGAATGTGCCACGGGGGCCCATAACTGCTCTTTAGCCGAGACCTGCTACAACATTCAAGGAGGGTACCGCTGCCTTTCATTTAGCTGTCCAGCGAACTACCGAAAAGTGTCTGACACGTAAGTTATAACATCCCTTAAAAAATTGTTTTCACAGTGTGTCTTTGGTCTTTGTAAAGATTAACATTGTGTATGTTATTTTAGTCACAGGAGGGTGTATAATCTTAGGAAGGATCACTTTAACTGTTGAAGAATCAGCTTGACACAAATAATCCCTTTGAGTCCGACGCTCAGGCTTTATAATGCTCAAATGCTGAGCTTCAAAAAGCAACTCAGGCACACAGGTCTAATTGTGAGCACCAAAGCCCAACCTATCTGCTCTGTTTGTGTGGTGTAACCAATCAGAATTATAGCTTAAAGGCAGGGTGTCCTTAAAGGGAAAGGAGCCAAATTTCTGAGAGTGAATGAACTGATTTGCTGCAGGATAAGATAAATACTGAATATTGTGAACTGCAAATATTTAAAGAAATCTCTCTTAAAGTCTTCTATGTCTTGAAATGCGTTGTTCTTGAACGGTGCTTTACAAATAAAGCGTTCCTTTCCTTGTCCCTCATAGACGCTGTGAGCGAATCAGCTGTCCCAACTACCTGGACTGTCAAAACTCTCCTCTAAGAATCACCTACTACTACCTCAGCTTCCAATCTAACATCATCATCCCTGCTCAGATCTTCCGCATTGGACCCTCTCCTGCTTACTCGGGAGACAACGTCATTGTCAGTATCACAAGTGGAAATGAGGAAAACTATTTCAGCACAAGGAAACTGAATGCCTACACGGGTGCCGTGTACTTAAACCGCCAGGTTCAGGGTCAGAGGGATTTCTTAATCAACCTGGAGATGAAGCTATGGCGACAGGGGACATTTACCACCTTCCATGCCAGGATATACGTCTTCATCACAGGCAATTCACTTTAACAGCTGGAGCTGTACGTGGCCAATATGGACCTTTAAGCAATATGTTAGGACTTTGTTTTTTTTTAGCACTATTTAACAATACCACTGTCTGTCTTAATGAGCTTGGAAAGTTAATCTCGCTAAAGTTAATATTAAAACTAAACAGTAGAAATAGTAGAAAGAAGCTTTCTACTTTGTGCCACTTAAAACTCTTCAGTCTTAATCTGAAATAACATGTTTGGGGATACAAAATGCTTATAATACCATTAAAAATGACCCATTTTGCAAAATGATAGCAGACGAGCTAGCTTCTGCCCTTTTTTATATATCTGTTTTCTGCCGATATCATTGTGTTGTGAGATTTGTTAACTTTTTACTCTGCACTGCTGCTTTTGTTTTGTCTTTGATACATTTTAAAAAAAATGTAATCCTGCATTGTATCATATATTTTTGTATCTTTGTATTCAGACACATTATGGATGGATGTATCATATTTTAGGAAAGAATATAATTTGTAAAGGTGTGTTTTTTTCCTTTTTTATCTAGATGAATGGTATTTTCTTTTCACTTGACAAACTGGTTATTTTTATAACTCTAATTATATCTGGCGCTTTGTATATTATGAACATAATTCCCCAGTTAACTTGTTAAAATACACAGTGCCTGTCACACAATAAATACCCATACCTGCTTTTGTATTTGTTCACACAGGTTCGTGAACTTAGGATAAGCATCCGTCATCACTCACCGGTTAATTCACACACAATTTTGTGGCTCATAAATGTAAAGCGTTTAATAAAAAAAATTTGTAATCTTTTTATGTTGACATGTGAGGTCTTGTTGGCTCTGCACATTACAGCCCCAGCTACTGTCGTTTGTAAAATAGACAGTGTTACACTCCCACCTACAGGATGAAACTAATGCTGCATTCTCATATGTTGGCTCAAAAGTAACAGTTAGGCAATAATTCCGCCAAAAAAATAAAAATAAATGAAGGTCACTAATTGTGAATAAATTTTTAATAAATTTTGGTATTTAAAAAAAAACAACAACCTGGAAAACAGATGATTTTCTTTCCCACCCTTTCAGCTATAATCTGTCACCGCTCGGAGTTCAGTGAACCTCCTGGACCTGCTGTAATCGTCGGAAAGGGTGTGTGTTTTTCTCTGACAGCTGTATTAATGCGTGTTGCACATCCAAACAGAGCCTTTTACCAGATTACCGTTCTCCCAGATGAGTTACACTGTCAAAGGTCATTTCAACATAGCAATTTTTGTAATTTCGCACTAATTTTAGTCTGCTTACTTGGCGAAAATGATCATATCTGGCTAGTTTAAAAAGCATAAAAGAAGCATTCAATTCAGCTTTCATAATCTTCAAGTCTTAGACCTTCCTCTAGACATAACTCATAATAATAGCTATGTGTGTATGACTGACTCAAATTTTCAAACACACCCATTGACTGGGATGCCACTCTTGGTATGTGCTGTAGCCTACATAACAAGGCCTGGAGCACTGATTGATGTCTCTTTCCCCTAATTAGCTTTATCTGCTGTTCAAGATTAGGTGGTGCTGGGTTTCAGGGACAGTGAATCACGCATCCGAGACAGGGGAAGATATACACATCTATTATGGGTTTAGCGATACTGACAGGAAGTTGTGAAATGTTCTGGACAAAGAAAGATGGACTGTAGGAGAGTTATGGGAATGGGCAGTTATAGAAGTGACCAATATAGTCGTGCAAAGTCACTCTAATAGAGACACATGAAGCCTCAGTGATCCCAGATATGCTTGGTGACATATCTGCCAAATATCCACTTATAATAAGAAAGAGTACAAAGAGTAAACTTTATACATGCATACATGTGTAAAGTATTTTCCTCCTAAAAAGCGCATGGCAGCATGGCGTAGGTTTGCAAAGGTGATTCTGAAGAAATCAAAAGACCTCTGGAGCAATGTCCTTTGGACAGATGAGACCGAGGCGCAGATGTTTGGCCCAGCACAGCACCTCGTTTGGCAAAAACCAAACACAGCATATCAACGTAAACACCTCATATCAATTATCAAGCACAGCAGTGGCGGGGTGATGATTTTTGGCTTGTTTTGCAGTCACAGGACCTGGGCACCTTGCAGTCATTGTGTCATCCATGAACTCCTCTGCACAATAAAGTGTTGTAAAATCAAATGTGAGGCCATCTGTCCAACAGCTAAAGCAACAAGACAATGAGCCCAAACACATCCGCAAATCTACAACAGAATTGCTGAAAAACAAAAGAATCAAGGTGCAGTGGCCCCATCAAAGTCCAGACCTCAACCTGATAGAAATGCTGCGGCATGACATTAAGAAAGCTGTGCAAAAACAAATGCCTGCAAACCTCAATAAACTGACACATGGTTGTGAAGAAGAGTGGCCCAAATTCCTCCATAACAATACGAGAGACTAATAAAATCACACAGAAAATGATTACGTCATGTTACTGCTGCTACTGAATCATGACTTTTTTTCACAGGACTGTGCTGTGAAATGTTTCTCTTTGACATGACTGTAGATATCTTCACAACACTGTTTTGAAAAGGTTACTATTATTTTTGTGTGGACAAGCTTCTGAGCAAGGCACTCACCACTGACAGGTGACCTGGATGATATAAATCATTTTGTGATAATTATGGAAAAACGTTTGGGTCCTGACATTCATCTGAGTTTTACTTTGACATGTACCACTTACCTAAACATTGTTGCAGAGCAATAGTAAGGGCACTCCCTGACAGCTGTGGTCTCCCCCATAAGGACAATGTGACAAACCCAAAAAAAAACAGATCAGGAACAACTAGAGGAACATAAGGAGTCCAAGGCATCGATTCTCAAAAACAATGAGCATCCATGAGATGTGCTGGATAAACTGAATCCCAGGAGGCTCCACAACTCACAAGAGCTAAATAATTCACATTGACAGACCAGAGCAGTTGTGGAGGCACAAGGATGGTCCACACAGTTTTAGGCAGGTGGCTTAAATGTTGTGGCTGATCAGTGTAGCATCAAATCAATACTTGGTTAGCTTATATTGGTTCATTAATGGTGTTTTATTTTTCTTTTGAACTATCCTACTATTTAACTAGACTTTTAAAAATATAAATGTTATCATCCACTGTAGCTGTATTTTAATGCATATTTTATTATTTATATAGTTACTTGTTGATAAAATGGGATTTCTTTGGCAATTTGAACGTCATGCACTAACAAGCAATAAATATAACACTACTGAATAGACCCAAAGTGGGTCCGTTTTGACCCTGTGCATCCAAGTACCTGTACTAGTGGCACAGGTGATCGTGGTTTGTTTGCCAACAGTGATGTTTACCATCTGGCTGAAATTTGCCAAGGGACACTTGTACCATTTTATTTTTTTTTCTCTGCCTGCTTTGTCCCTGACAACTTCTTTTATAATCATAAAATAAACAAACAAATAAATAAATAAATAAATAAATAAGATAGACCTTTAGTGTTTCTAATACAGAAAAACTCTCACAAAACCCATTTAATGGTCAACAAGAGAAGAAGTTTAAAGAATAAAGGAAGGAATCAGGATGGACAGATGTGCATAAAAACAAATTTTTTTTCGGTTTTTGAGTATCACAAACAAAATTAGATCCTCCAGTGAATTAAGAGGGCAGCGGAAATCACTGACATTTAAAAACCTTGGCAATTAAAACCTAAATTATCTGCTTGGCTAAATACTGCATGGGGTGAACGAGTGAGTGAGTGAATAGTGCTGATTGCACTGAACAGAATTTATGTAACAGTTTGACTGCTGTTTATCTGCACAGGATAAATAATAGTCAAAAAGATTGTTATTACACTGTTGATAATGATGATGATGATGTTGCACAAAATCTAAACAATCTTTCGCAGGGGAAAACCAAGTCAGCTGTACATCATGTGTCTGGGCGGAGGTCAGAGCAAAGGAGGGGTGAGGATGGAGCATGATGAGAGTGGGAGGAGGAGGAGGGGGGAGGGTGGTGTTACAGACACGTTTGTCTTTGATAGCTCAGGTGGTCACCACCTGAGGGGAAAAAGAGCGTTAATGGGCATTCTCAGCAGCAGACAAGCACAGGCTAGTGCTCCCTCTTCCCTGGCTGTCGTAAACAGGGGGAAGTATGCATCATTAGATTAAGCTGAGGCTAAGTACCTGCAGTCAAGCCCACTTCTTACAGTAGCAGGGTGCACAGATGCATCCTCTCTTATTAGCTTGATCAGAAGATGGTCTAGATATTCTGCATTGTGATTGGTCAGGTTGCTGACCTGCAACACAGCACTATATGCCAGCATTTCTATTATAGCATGTATGCTGAATATCATAAAAAAATAATTGACAGAAACTTTGAATCACATTATGAAACACCTAGAACACCACCTCTTAAGGACTCTGGCCAAAATTAATTGATACTGACTGAGCATAGCAAGACTTGGTCAAACTTAACAGATCAGAAGAAGCAAATAGGCGATGGCAGAAACATTCAGAGCAGGAAATTATGCTTGTCTTGCTGATGGAAGATATAAAAGGACAACAATAAAAAAAAGCCAGAGAAGAGTTGGGAAATCTGGAGGGAGAGACAGAGAGAGAGGAATTTGCCTGACAGGAGACTAAAGGAAGGTATGCAAAGTTGCCTGTCACTTTGAGGCGCCTGGCAGTTCAACCAAGCTGTCATCTATCACGCTTAGATATTGCACCATTTTCCACTTATGAGAATAGAATTAATCACAAAGCACCTAGTAATGACTAGCAAATCTCCAGTCTCTGAGCAGACCAGAAGGAAGAGACTTTGACATGAGATTTGTCCCAAAGTGGCAGAAGAAAGGACGACTCATCCCTGTAAGAGTAGACTGACCTCAGTGGGTGGAAAGATTTACTAGAGTCTAAATCACAGGTCAGTACCTTGGCAACAGGCTCTAGGAGAACAACCAATGGGAGAGAAGTCACAGGTGATGTGCTGCCTTGTTAACCGCCATTTTGACAGAATGTAATGCCAGATATCTTTGGCATGTGGTACTTCTGAGACTACAAGCAACGTTTTCCTCTTTCTGGGTTTCTTGTATCGACTTGCTGAAATAGGGTTACACCTGTAGAAAATTTTCATTGAAAGTTTAGTTTGTCCAAATTACTGGCACATATTTCTTACTTACCTCTGTAGTCCTGCCAGCAGGTTTGATTCACTTACTTTTGAGATGTTGTTTTCAGAGTTCTGTCACAAATATTTGATAGCTTACCATTAAATTTTCATGTCCAATTGAGCTTGAGTATATGATTTCCAACTTTATTAATACTCCACTTTCTAGCTACTGCTAACTGAAATATTTGTCCAATTTTTTTAGTTTCTACCAACAGGTCACTGTACTCAAATGGCCTCTACAATCACCAGATCTCAATGCAATAGAGCACCTTTGGGATGGCGTGGAATGGTAGATTTGCATCTCAGATGTGCAGCCAACAAATCTGCAGGAACTGTGTGACGCTATCATGGAAATATTATCCAAAATCTTTGATCATATTGACATGGACCAAAATGTTTCCAGCACTTTGCTGAATCTCTGCCATGAAGAATTAAGGCAGTTCTGAAGGTAAAAAGGTGTCCAAACCTGTACTAGCAAGGTGTGCTGGATAAAGTGTCCAGTGAGTAACAGGGATAACATATGATGACATACATTACATCCTTAGCTGCATTTTTGAATTGTTAGCATGCCACTTTTTTTTTAGCATTTAGCTAAGAGAAAGTAGATGCGCTGGTGGGCCTTCTTGGCCAGAGAAGTGGTGTTGAAGGTCTCTGTGGAGGAACTTGGTGCTGCTCACCCTTTCCACAGCAGCACTGTTGATGGTCAAAGGGGAACGCTGGGGACGCGCTCTCCTGAAGTCCACAGCTATCTCCTTTGTCTCCTCCACGATCAGAGAAAGGTTGTTGTGGCTGCACCACAAGGCCAGGTGGCTCACATCACTCCTGTAGTTGGTCTCATCATTATTGCAGATGAGACCCGCTATGATCGTGTCATCCGCAAACTTGATGAAGACGTTAGAGCTGTGCAACAGCGGGCAGTCGTGGGTATTTCTTCTTCACGCACCTCTTTTCACTCTTTATGTGTTTATACACATATATGCATGCATTTAATCATTAGTTATTATTAATCCCTGGCGCTCTTCCACAGTGTGTTTTTTGTCCTGTTTTCCTACCCTCACCCCAACCGGTCAGATGACTGCCCCTCCGTGAGCCTGGCTCTACCAGAGGTTTCTTCCTGTTAAAAGGGAGTTTTTCCTTCCCACTCTTGCCAATTGCTTGCTCGTATAAATAAAATTCAACTGAACTTAATTGAATTATGAACAAACTAAATGTGTATTTGCAGATATGGGGCAAAAAATAAATGTGGGTTATGTGGGCTGTTTCAGGACATTATTGTTATCATGGTATTGCTAAAATAATAAGAATTTAAGCTGTATAGATTGTTTTTGCCTTATTTATACATTATATAAGATATTATATAAGATTTTACAGTCATTTACAATGAAATTTTTGATGACACTGATCGCGAGGTTTACAGTTATCAGTAAACGAGTGTATATCAGAAGATAATCTGTAATAAAAAATCTTTTGTAGCTAATTCACCAGTGCCTAGATTTGTGATAAGAAAGGGTCTCCCTAATTTAAGTGGGTAAATTTCACCATATTGAGAAAATGAACTTACAAGATGCAACAAGTACTGCTGCTTTCATGACTGTCTGCATACCAGTGTGACCACAGTCTAACTATTACTGTCTTTATCTCTGCCCCCTCCGGCACGAGGGTAGAAAACTCTATGTTCTCTTTCCAAAAGAAACCCCACTTCTTTAAAACTTCTGTGGGATGTGTACATTTGTTTGTGTTTACCCCTACAGCAAAGTTTTTTTTTTTATGACAGGTCTTTGATTTCTAGAGAGAAAATGGATAGAAAAAAGTTATTAACAGTAAAAAAAATTGAAAATATCCAGTATTTTTGCTGTACTAAAGACAACATTCTAACTCATTAGTGTTTTCTTTCCCACCACCTGAGTGTTTTCTTAGACAGATTGATGTCTGCGTGTTTATCTGGTGTGAATCCAGCTGTATGTGGCAGTGAGCAGTTTTCATTCTGACTGACAGCTGCTCAATATTCTTATTCATAAACACAAGCAGCAATCAGCATAAATCATGTCATTCAAACCACTTTACGCACTTCAAGAAATATTTTTTTAACGACAGATTGATTTGTTGTTATTTCTGTCTAATTGTCTAACTTGTCACTGATGCACGCGCTCATGACTCACAAGCAACACGCCCACATAATGGTCTCGTTACAGTGGGAAATTTCCCTAGCTCATCACAATAACTTGTGGTAACCAAACGACCAGTGTGGGTGCCCTTTTGCGCTCAAAGAGTTAAAGATAATCCCAGAACCTTTCTGGGAAACAATTACACCTGCCAGAGAAAATGAAAGCCACAATACCACTGGAAATGATCACCATGTTCATATCAAACAGTGTTACTGAGAAATGACAGAATCCTGCTATCAGTGCACACTGATATCAGTGTTTGCCACAGAAAATAGGTCATGGATAATGTCAAACTACAGTGTGGTGCAGTTCAACACTACTGCAATCTTATGTTACAGTATACATGTTTTAAAAAAAAGGATATTCCAGGCAAACTGTTGGGTTTTTGACATATTTGGACAACAAAACTTAGAATAGCAGAAACCATTTCAAATATATACGTCCCTGGCAATCAGTGACATCAGCTTGCTGGAATGTTTGACAGCTATTTCATGTAAATTTATTCCACGCTGTTTAAGGGTTGTACTGAGTGGTTCAAATCACCAGTTGGTATGAGGTTTTCTCCCAAAAAATGTTGGATTTGTGCCATATCAAGCAACTCTAACTTTGATTCGTCTGTCCAGAGCACAGTGTTCCTTTGTCTACATGTTCATCCATTTCATTCATTCAGGCCAAATGCACGCTCTCTCTGTCTGATAACACTTTAATGCCAGCAGTTGTTCAATTTACCCAATGATCATGTGGTCAAATTTGTTTGTCAGGTCTGTTGTTAAGCTGAATTGTAAAAATAGCAGGACTGTCAAGGTTTTAGATTCATGATGCGTGCCATGATGCGTGTACGATCAAGTTTTTCTTTTGTTTTAGTTAAGAAAAATTATTAAACAAAGAAAGTTATGCCAGTTAGAAAAATTTGATCTACTAAAAGGATTTCATTGCCCCATTCACTCCGTTATCTGCATCTCCCACACAAGCTGTGATCGTTCTCACGATTTTGGCAAATAGCCATCCACCTGACACATTCGTCATTGAAGTCACCCATAAATAACCCATGCACACACAGCAAACAGAGCAGTGGTCATTTCCCAGTTGAAGATGAAGTCTTTTTTGGCTTTATTACTGGTTCTGCTGCTTTGTGATCTTTGCAGGGCCCAAAGATACAGCAGTAACAATGATTCTTCTGACGAGACAAAAGCAGATTTGACTGAGACACAGAGGCCGAGCACTGAGGGAGGTGAAGAAGATCTGGTGCTTCAGTCAGACATCTGGGCTGAGCTGAGGGCTCTCAGAGACATGGTGATGGAGCAAAGGGTAGAGCTTAGGTACCTGAAAGACAGAGTAACAGCTTTGGATAGCCTGGTGGAGGCCTTACAGAACGAAAATACAGGTACATAGTAAAGAGGGACTCAGTTCAAAACAAAATACATGCACCTGAGCTTATATGCACTTTTGTTACAGCCATGGAGGCCAGGATGACTACAGCTGAGATAATAGCTGAAGAACTGCAGGTGGAGAATGATGGTAACTAATTGGACTAAGACCTAATTAGGGCATTTTTGTGTTGACTCTCTGGCTTGTAAGCCGTCACAATATGCTTCCATTTCTTCTATCTCCTCTTCCACCATGTTAGCTCAAGCTAGAGAGCTTGCAGCAGGTCAGCTGGAGCTCAGTGCTATCCAGGAAACGCTGAGAGTTGGTGTACTTCGTGTGGAGGAGCTGGAGAAACAGCAGGAAGGTAAAGGCTCAGGGTTGGGATGCATGCAATGATTTGAGTGTATGCTTTTTAATGTGTGTCATGTGATTTCAGAACAAAATGCAGCAGTGCAGGAACTTCAAATGATTAATAGCGGTAAAGAGTTTTAGATTTTCCTGATAAGTGTGCAGTAAGTCGATAAAGAATTGATGGATCATCAGAACTGATCATGTGAATCTTTCTTTGCCACAGTGAGGAAAGTGGCTTTTTCTACCTCCCTCCTGGCAACAGGTGAAGGCAACACTGAAAGCACAGGTTTTACAACACTCATCTTCAAAAATATTTTTACCAACATTGGAAACCACTACAACAAAAACACAGGTAGGCAGATTAGGCTACTTTGGTTTCATTCATTTCACTTCCATCAGTTGTGACTATTTTCTTTGGTTTCTTTTTTAGGTTTCTTCACTGCACCAGTAAGAGGAGTTTATTACTTTAGATTCACTGGACATTCAGCATTGTCTGAGAGCTCTAAAAGGATGAGACTTGTCAAGAATGATGAGGCCATAATTTTTAGTGGAGATGTACCGCCATCTTCGACGGATCCTGAGGACAGTGGATCCAATGGTGCAGCGCTGCAGTTAGAAGTGGGAGATGTTGTTTCTGTACAGGTGTATGGAATGGTTTGGGATGACCAGTACCACAGAACAACCTTTAGTGGCTTTCTGCTCTTTCCTTTATAATTGTCAACATATGAGATGCATGCAGGGTTAAAGTAATATCATGTTTACAAAGGAAGGCTTTTTTTAAAAAAAATTCTGTGCACTGCAGAAACAAATTCAACAAAATAAAAGTGAAGCATGATTTTGGGGAAAAAAAAATTTGTTTGAGTTTATCAAACAATAAGATGAGTGTACTGCATCGTTCTCAAACACCTTCTGAGCCTCTCAGAGGCTAATCCATACAGTGCATGTAAAACACTGTTTTCAGTGTAGCTAACTATAAACCCAATTCCAAAAAAAAAATTGAGACACTTTAAATTATGAATAAAACATACGCTCCCATCCAGGTGACATATTTTTCAAGGAAGTCCTTGCATATCAGCAAGTCAGCAAGACAATGCTAAAGTGGATGCTGCATCTATTACAACAGCATGGCTTCACAGTAGAAGAGTCAGGCTAATGAACTGGCCTGCTTGCAGTCCTGATCTTTCACCAATTGAAAACATCTGGCACATCATGAAACGAAAAGTACAACAAAGCAGACGCAGGACTGTTGAGCAGCCAGAATCCTATATCAGACAAGAATGGGACAACATTCCTCTCCTAAAAGTCCAGCAGCTGCTCTCCTCCATTCCCAGACATTTACAGACCGCTGTTAAAAGCAGAGGGGATGCTACACAGTGGGAAACGTGGTCCTGTCCCAACTTTTCTGAAATGTGTTGCTGCCATCAAATTAAAAATCTCCTTGTTTTCTTCTCACTTAAAACATTTAATATGTTTTCTATGTTCTGTTACAAATACAGGAGATTTACAAAACATTGCATTCGGTTTTAATTTACATTTAACACAGTGTACGAACTTTTTTGGAAACGGGGTTGCACACGTGAGGATGGATGTTTCTGCCGAGGTAGCCTGGACATTATTAGTGAGAATAAGGTCAAGTTTTCAAACAAAACCTCCTAACTGGGGCCCACTTTGCAAAAGGTGAACACATTACGTTATGAAAAAAAAAAAGGGGGGGGGGCAAAAAAACTAAAGAAATTCCTCAGATAAAAGTGGAAGAAAATGACATCTTATGAATGTGATCATTGTTTCCTTTCCTTTGGTGTTTCACATCATAAACCTCCAGGAATGCAGCTGCATCAGCGTTTGAGCTTTGACTAAATCCATTCAGACTCTTTGTTGTGCAGTCATTCAAATCACACAGGCGCACACACACACTTATACAACACCACACCTTAGTTATCAGTCATCTAGTATGGGTCCGATAACCATGATCAACACACACAACACAGAAGCAGGCGAGCTACATCTCCTTTCACTGTCAGTGTCTGTGGTGAATTCTTTCTCTCTCTTGCTTTTGCTGCGCTCTACTTTCCCTGTTCATTTCCAACAATGCACAGAGAACGCTATCAGTCACAGCTGATCTACAAGCTATCAGATGCCCTCACAGTAAAATTTCACACCCTTGCTCGAAGATATGGCGACAATGTCCAACATCATTCCACATCTACTGCTGTGAAGTTTGTCGGTCCTCAACACTTGTTCAGCCTAATGAAAGAAAAGTGGACGCCACTATCAAACAAGGGGCGCTCAAAGGAATAATTCAGCTGTGTTTATGGAAAGAGCCTGGAGTGCATTGGAGACGCGGTGTCTCCTTTGAATTTGATGAGGAGTTTACATCAGACCTGAAGCTATGGTATGGCTAAGGAGCGCTGTTAGTCTGATCAAACAGCTGCCAATATGAAAAGGACTACCATATCCTCTCGGCACCCCGGGGCTGTGCGAAATGAATGCAGCTTCTATGGTTCACAGGCACTTCTTGGGTTGGAAACATTTTTTCATAATTGCATTTAATTCTATGTTAGGTGTCCCCACAGTGCCACTATTAAGGTTGAGGCTAAGCTGGAGAAGCTTTTCAGCCTTTGTCATCAAGGCTTTTGCTCATTTAGAGGTAGTATCATTGATCTGACTTTAAGAACGCAAGAAAACACACAACACATTAAGGTGTATCCCTGTCATTGTCAATATTTGAATTATGCCCATAAACACAGCATTTTAATTGATTATGTGTGCTACGTTGTGAAATCCCTCTGTTTTGGGGTAATTTAGCTGCTGATGAATCAGCATTTAATGAGAGAGGGAATTTCCTATTCGAAAACCTTTGTTTCATTAGTCTTTCATTTATTTATTTTTTTCTCTGTCGTGGAGCTTAAGGTGCGAAAGCTCATTAAAGTTGTGACAGTGCGCGTCTTCTCTGTCTCATGCACGGCTTTTGCAAGAGGCTCTGTTGAACTGTGAATGTTTTAGTTAGAGCCGAGTGCACCAGAAAAGGCTGCTTAAAGTGGCTCCAATATAATTGGTTTGGCACCTCCTTGGTCAGTGGAAAAAATCAATCACAGCAGGAAGACATGTTTGAAAAATCTGTGACTGTTTGTAGACACACTCGTGCCTCCACTTGTATCCACGTGTGCATGTGCACACATACAGGCACACAAACAGCAGGAACGGCGCTACCTCTTTTTTGTTTAAATTATATAAGAGATTCACAAAAGCCATAAAGGTCAGCTATAGATCTCCATGAATGCAAACTAAATATGAGGTAATTTATGACATTACTAAGATAGCAAAAGTGAGTAATGATCTGCAACATGTTTAACTCAGTATGTGCTCTTCTTGTCACATTTAAGGTTTAACTAAAATATAAATAAAATTTCAAGACAGCCCTTGGATAGTACGTGTAACAGCTCAATACATAAAGGAGCCCCCATTAGTCTTCTTTCTACACTCCAAAAAACATGTTTAGCGCATGATGAGCCGCAAGGTGAGTTGAGTGTAAGTGTGCATTCCTTTCTGCCTGATTTAAAATAGAAGTCTCATCTTTTTTTATGCACTTTATTTGATCAGAGATGAGCAGGAGACATTCCTTAATCATAACCGTGGCTATAAAAAAGGTAGAAGTCATGTGACCACTCTGGAAATTTCTATAGCTCCTATAGAGATTATCAGGAAAGTGAAAGTAACAGCTGGTTTCAGAGATAGCAGAAGAAAAAGCTGGATTCTGTTTGCAGCGAATGCATCTATTTGCATGACACGTTTGCATATAACAGTACAATGCGCAGTAACTCAAAGGATCCTGGCAACGACTGTGCATATCTCAGGCTCTGTGATCCGAAAGTTCTGGTGCAGGCAAGTTGTAAGCAACATAAACACAAAGAACGACACACACAAGCAGAGACTCATGTACAAACGCAGGTATGCACACAGAGGGCAGCTCTGAGCCAACAATTCACTGGAAATGAAGCCCTCCACTGTAGCCAGAGTCTATAGATGCATATCTACTCAGAGTCCTGAAAACAGCTGATTGTACTCAGCCTCAAATGGACATGTAATTGGATTGTGCAAATGCACACTCTCTTATTAAAAAACATACTCACGGTAAATTATTTGGCATGATCAAGCTGAATTATTGAGTTTTATAATGAATGGGTGCATTGCATTAAAGGTTGTTGACAAAGCTCAGTATTAGTGCTGGTCAGAGGGGCTGCAAAGTACTTGGCAATCACTGCACATGTTCTAGTGATGAAATGTGCTGCAATGTTTGTCCAGTTGCTTTGGGTAACAGTAGATGCTAGATAGCTGGCACTATCAAGTTTCACACCTGCAGTTCTGGACCTTCAGTTTTGATCAAATCAGGGTCACCTTAGAAAGAAAAATAACTTCAGCAGCAGCAGCAGTTTGCGCCAGGAGAAGTCGACTTGCTGATTAGGACCCCCTGCAGGTAAGGAGAGTAACTACCTCTGCAGGTTTTAAGGTTACAGCTATAACTTCCTTCTATTTATGTAGCTGCAATATGTGCAATAGATGAAAACAGTTAGGATTACATTAGGAGAAACTTTAGAGCTGAATTGCATTTTGGAACGTATACATAATACTCATCTTTAATAATAATAATAAAAAAAAAAGTAATGCAAACACTCGTATATAAAATGTCTTAATTTGTGTTCATTTGCAAGCTTGTGATACTAAAACCCTCTGGCCACCCTACACAGTCAGTGCTTAATAGCGGGCTACCAGCGTACTCACTAAGCTAAAGCTGCATTCAGTAAATACTATTTTACCAACTGGAATTTTTTTGGCGAACTATTTTTCTGCAGTTGGGCATCCAGTTATGTAGTGGTTAACACATTCACTTATCAAGCAAACATTTGCTGGTTTAATTCTAGCTGGAGACACAAATCCCCTTTGGGGTTGCATCAGAAAGGGCATCTGCTGTAAAACTCTGCCAAGTCAAACATGCTGTGCCACCCACTGTGCTGACCCCTTGTGGCAAGGGAGCAGCCAAAAGTAGCTTTTTATAATATTTAAAACATATTAATGTTAAATATCATTACTGGGGTTGCCTGTGTCACTTATAGGCCACCTCAATGTAAGTACTGATTTAAACTTGACTACAACTATAAAGCTTACAGCCGTAGTGGTTCCACCACTGCTATTATGACTGATGTAATGATGACCAAATAGCTCCCTCTGTATAGAATTAGATGTTGGCTCAGTATGAGTAAAAAGGTTTTTTGAGCCTGCGACTGAGTTTTACCTCATATCCGTGAGACGCTTTGCATCTGAAAAGAAAAAGAGCAAAGAAAAAGTACTGATGACGCAGTCTTATTTACTTTGGCTAGGTGCTTATCTACCTTGATGAGATTTGTTTGTTGAAATGCACAGATCTGGGTGGCCCCAAAAGGTTCCAGAGAATCGAAATTTAAATGTGCAACTGTGACTATCTGCTGCCTGTCAGTCTTAGTCAAGCTTTGAAGTTTCAAGACCGGAAAGTATTTTGTTTAGTTTTCTTATGGTACTGTAATCCTCTCTTTTCATTACATCCATGATGGGAAAAAGATTATTCAACCCCAAACAAATATATCACTCCTGACACAGGAAGTACTGTTTGTCCCGAATGACATATTGTGTCTCTGTGTGCCTCTGTCATCATAGAAAGTTGGTGGCTAAGCTGTGTGCCCAGCTGCAAATATATATATAGAACAAGCAAGAAATAAACATATATATATGTTTATTTCTTGCTTGTTCTGCAGATGTGCCGTTTTCCTTTTTGCAAACCATGCTATTCAGTATTTTTACCTGCAGGGCTGTGTTTTCTGTGTTTTTGTTCTCCTCTGCCTCATTGACTCTAATATGGGCTTCCTGAATAGGTTATCTTCAGACTTGTTCCCACAGGAGCTGATGACTCAAAATGATCTGAAAGATGCAAGATGAGAATTCAAATCGTTGTGGTTTGAAACAACTGGATTTGATGCATTTTTCACTAAAGGCATAATCAAAATATCAAAGTCAGCAGAAGAAGCAAACATGGAAGGTATATATAAATGGCGAGGCAGCTGTGTTTCTTCTTCTCTACTTCTGTACAAATTAGAAGCCTTAGGCTCCTGAGGCAAGTGTCCACAGCCAGTCCACACCCAGGCATGTTCCTTTCCCATCCAGCAAGTTTCTGAAAGTAACTGAATGAAAATGCAAATTACACATACTTCAAAGCAGAAATGGCAATATCAGCACATTGTGGACATGAAGGCAACGCTTCTAATGCTTCCAATACAAAAAATATATTCTCATGAATGCAAAAATGAATTCGGCCTTAGGGTAATAAGAAATTTAATCAATACTTAAGAAAATAGAGTCTGCTTATAAAATAAAGATGCTGGTGAATATTTGCACTTGTGATTGAGGCAGTCCTGTTGGCTTCATCAGGTGGTGGCCTCCAGCTCGCAGTGGAATGGTTTGCAGCCGAGCGTGAAGTGGCTGGCATGAGAATTAGCACCTCTAAGTCGGAGGCCGTGGTTCTTAGCTGGAAAAGGGGGAGTGCCCACTCTGGCTCAGGGACCAGTTGCTACCCCAGGTGGAGGAGTTTCAGGGTCTTGTTCATGAGTGATGGGAGAAGGGAGCAGGAGATTGACAGATGGATTGGGGCTGCGTCTGCAGTGATACGGATGCTGTACCGGTCTGTCGTGGTGAAGCGGGAGCTGAGCGTTAAAGTGAAGCTGTCGATTTACCGATCAAGCAACGTCCTACCCTCACCTACTGACACAGGCTTTGGGTAGTGATCGGAAGAACAAGATCGCGGATACAAGCAGCAGAAATGAGCTTCGTAGGTTGCTGCCCCCATGACCCAGCCCTTGGAAGAAAATGGATGGATGGGTACCCCCCTTCCCCAATGATGATCCCACAACCCCTCCAGAGGGCTCATCAGCAGCACATGGCATCCCAGGTGTGCCCCCCTCTGCTTGGATATCCTCCTCTTTCACTGCCATCAGTTCTGCTCTTTTGAAGCCCAGGTGGTATCTCTCCTCTTAAGCCAGAGCCAGCGACTGGAGTGCTCCACTGTGTTGGAGAAAGCTTTGATGGACTGCCGCAAGACTTCACCTCTAATTCCTAAGTCCCTCAACAGCCTAGTGGTTCATATGCCCACGAACCCTCTCTAGCCAACCTTGACTGGGCAGGCTCTCACATTCCAGCCGCATTGTTCTGCGTCAGCTGCGAGGTCGGCATACTTAAGGCTCTTCCATTCGTGGGCTTCGTCCATGGACTCCTCCCACGGCACCATTAGTTCAATAATTAAAGCTCTGCGAAGGGAAGAGGACCACAGCACAAGGTTGGGTTGGAGATTAATTTGTGCGATCTACAGAGGAAAGCACAGCCGCTGATTTAGGTCCATCACCAGCTTCCAGTCCCGTGCTCCCCGAAAGTGGCCGAGATGTTCCTTAACCTTAGTGCCTGTTTTTGATTTTGTACCAGTATTCACAAATGCTATTACAGGAATATACTTGGTGGCGGTGGAGGAGGAAGGGCATTGGTG
Organism: Cichlasoma orientale; assembly: GCA_034780415.1. Classification (NCBI taxonomy): domain Eukaryota; kingdom Metazoa; phylum Chordata; class Actinopteri; order Cichliformes; family Cichlidae; genus Cichlasoma; species Cichlasoma orientale. The sequence continues at coordinate 484,102 of JAVDPK010000146.1, read as the reverse complement.
GATGTCCTGCTGAATTCAATGGCAGCTGCAAGGCACCTCATCACCTGGTTGTGTAACAGCCTTGCAACAGGCTTATCTTACAGCCTCCCAGCACGTGTTTCAGGCTGCCTGCAGAAGAACAGTACGGGCACTTTGGATCTTCTCCACACCATTGCTTCAGGTTGACTGGAGATGGCAGGGCATCAAACGTGGAACGAATGAGGAAGCTGATTTGGTGAGCTTCCATGCTCCACAGTTCCTTCCAAGTAAGCCTCCTCTTTTCAGTCTTTGAGATGTGCCAAAGCTTTGCCTGAGCAACAGCTTTGGCACATCTGACTGCCTGTTTCTGTTGACGTACCTCTTCCACCACCAGGCCTCTGCGCTATGCATGAGTTGCTTTGGACCAAGATGGTCTGCTCTCTCCAGACCCCAGACCTTGTCTTCCTTTCTGGATGTGACCAACAGTGTCCTGATGTCTAAGTGCAGACTGTGCCTGCTGGGTAGCCGCAGCTGGGGCAAGATGACTCAAAACTCCGGGTCCAAAACCCATGGACATGACAAAAAGTGTTGAGGTCAGGACTGCAGGCAGGCCATTCCATCCTCTCCACTCAAAAATTCTGGAGGTAATCTCTGATAAACCCCGTTCTGTGGGGGTGAGCATTGTCATCTTGAAGGATAGAGTTTGGTCCCATAATGGTTAAAATATTTTGAATTATAATACTGTTAGCATATTAGGAGTCTAGCATTAGCATTGAGCTCTAAGCACTGCTGGGTCTACTAGCTGCAGAGTCCCAGAGCTGCTAGCACAGCTTCACAGTCTTACAAACATGGAATGATTTTCATGTTCTTGAAAGCCTGCACTAATTACCCTGCATTTACCTATTCGTGGCCTAAATCACTGGAGGCATGGCTTCAAACCTGACTTCTCCTCAGCTGGTGCAAAGCACTCATCCCAAACTGCTTGGCTCTCATAGCCAGCCAGCTATGGAATGCATATTGTCTACTCTAAGTGGATTTGAGCAAGGGTAATAAATTTTCTTTTGGTGAGCAATGGGCAGAGTTGTATAATGATGAAGAGTTGAGGCTTGCCTTGGAAGAAACAATGTCACCCAAGTAATGAGCTGGCTTCAAGTGTTTGTTATTTCAAAAGGCATTTTTCCTCTTCAAGGTGCAATCGTCATACAGTTGTGGACTCTGCTGTGGCATGTTGTACTGAAAAGAAAATGTGAAGAGGGATTTGTTTTTAGCATTCCCAAAAATAATGTCTGTCAGTGAAGACGACAAGGATCCAAAAATAGTATGACTGTATTTGATGTGATTTAAGAGATCAGATTGATCGCAAATTTAAAAAAAAAGTAATTTGGGGTCTTGAATAATATTAACGTACGCAGTTAAAACTGATAGTTCCCAGTTATTACGTGTCCACAATAATGAATATTAATCTATTTTGCACAGCAATGCAAAATAGTACCGCAATTTGAAAGAACAGTTGGACCTTATTTATTTTTAGTCTGCAAAAGCAACAAAGCAGTATAATTTGTTGTAATGCTCCTTTAAAACTCTTAATCTGTTTGATGCTCTTACCTGCACTGTTTATTCATATCCTTAATCTACATTAGGATTAAATTTGATGCATCATGATGTTCCAGCACACAAGAACAGGCAGGAATCAGTTAACATGAGGTGCAGTTTTGACTTGCACATAGAACACCGGTATGTAAAAAAAAAAAAAAAAAAAAAAAAGCCTTTCTGCATAACTCTGCTGTTTTTGTGAGTGAGAGATCCAGCTAAACAATAATAAATATACAGAAGTGTTTACCACATTTTAATTAGAACTTGTGAGCATAAGTAGCTGCCAAATCCCAGTGTGCAGGTCTTCCCATAAAACTGAGCACATGTCGACTTACCTAAGCCCCCGAGGCTATTTAAAGCCCATTGCTGTATTGTTGACTGTTGCCACTTGATTAGTTGATTATAGCGTGAGACACACGTCATGTGTGTTTGTATAATCTGACAAGTGTAAAACAACACAAGTTCTTCTTACCATTAGACAGTCTGTGTACCTAAGGCAGAAAGTCATCATGCAGTATGTTGACTGTATTTTTTTTCTCCTACCAGTAGCAGGAATCAGGAGTTTTGATGTTTAATCGTTGTGTTCTTGGGTGTTCATGTAGGAGGATCACCCTGACATCACAGCAGCCCATTTAGTGGTGTTCTCCTACACACGAAACACGGTTTCCATGTGAAAATACAGTTATGCAGGTTGGCACAGAACTCCGACAGAATGTGCTGATCTTTTTTTTATTTTCTTTTTTTTTTTTTTTTGTTGAATGCATAAATTCAGGAAGCCCAAACATTGGCCGACAGCACTCACTACCCAGGAGTACTGTCAGAAAACACGTGTCAAATGCAAATAAGTGCATTCAGTCAGTCCCGCTCATCCGTGATGGGATGATACTGCCGTCAGTGTGGCCCTCTTAAATGGAATTACTGTCATAGTTGGCAGGATGACTCTCATCAGGTGATAAAAGAGGTGTTGATACAGAAGCATCTGGCAGGCTTCAGAGCTCCAGACAGTTTCTACTCTCACCCAAATCTATCAAACTGCAGACAACATCTGTTTGGGCCAAAGATTAGCCTAGTTAGCGGATATTGTGAGTTTCAAAGCTTGTTTCTTGTGCAGAGCAAAAATATTGATTCTGTTGATACAACTTAGATTAATCATAAACTCATCCAGGACGGGTGGGGTGGGGGATAGAGGGGTGGGGGGTAGCGGGGGGTTTACGCTCACCTAAGCCATCTTCAGCTCCTCCTCCGCAGGAAAAACATGACAGGGTTTTTCCTGAAAATCTTTCCCAAGGCTTGTTTTGGAAATGTTTTGATTGATTACCAGGATTTAGGGAGGAATCTCACACAATTTAACACAAATCACGGTAGTCTTGGAGAATAAACCGAGGATGCTCGATGCCAGTGGCATTTGGAGTTGTACACAGCCTTAAACAGACTGTAACAGTGTGACTGCTCCATGGTGATGACAGATGTGGTAATTTAGGTTTGATTGATGTTGGTTTATAAATTTTACGGACTGTCACAGGCTTTAAATCAAAGAAATGCTTACTTTTAAATCTTGATCACAACAGTGAGAACTTTCTAGCACTGAAGACTTCTTTGGATTAATTTTGGCCTTCTTAGCCTTGATTTTTGTTTGATAGGACAGTAGAGCAGAGAAGAAAGTAGGGACAGAGACCAAGGGGGGAATGACACACAGGAAACGGCCCAGGTCGGGCTCAAAGCCGGGCACCTGCAGTAGACTTTTGGTATATTGGTCATATGCTCAAGCCAGTGAACTAGACTGGCACCCGTGCTGAAGAGTTCTGTTCACATGCAGATGGACTTGTATGGTTTGGGTCCACTTTACCCTTGAAAATAAGGGTGAACAATTAATTTTCTCAGGGACTGTTGTGGAGGGCCTCAACAATGAGCTGAACTTAGTTCTGGTCAATATTAATTTTATTAACTTATTGTTGCAGCCCTCCACAGCAGTCCCAGTTTCTCCTATGGCCTTTTAGGAAAATGAATCCTCCTTGGAGGAAAGGGTCACTGCAAAACAAATTTCAAAAAAACATTTCTATCCTGATGGGAGAAGTCTCTTCCACGCCTCCATCCATAGGGCACCATGGTTCACTAAAGGGTTTGATGAGCATGAGTATGGAACACCTATGGGAGATTTTGGCCAGGCATGCTAGACAGTGCTCTGTAACACCATCATCAAAACACCGAATGAGGGAATATCTTTTGGAAGAATAGAGCTGAATTCTGAGAGAGAATCAGGATCACTGATGCTGGAACGTGGCGGCACAGGACCTTACTGAGATACTTTACGTTCTGTTTTCTTTTCATTTGCCACCTGCCTCTATATACACATACTAACCTTCAGTGCTTCTTCAATATGTCAGCGTTTCTCCTTTCTCAGTTATACATACACATACAAAAGCACGCAAAGATACCTCTTCTGTCTCTCAAATGTGGCCAAAACCCCGGAGGGACCAAAGCCATTTTTCATCTAATTACAGAAAACCTGCATGACTGGCTTTGAGGCAGCTTGTGAAAGGAGGGACATAGTCTTTCTTACACTGCACATACATCTAACCAGTAACTTTCAGCAGAAGGTTATTTCACTTCCAGTCATTGTTTCACGTTTGTTGCCACTTCTAGATTTTTTTTTTTTTTTTAGGTGATTGAGATATGTTGCCCTCAAATATCCCTCACCTTCCCAAACTCCTCTCCTATATAAAGCCTTAAAGCTAAACAGTTGATCCAGGAATTAACTAATAATCCACCAAGCAGTTTAACCTAAGCACTGTGTTTTCTATATCTAAAACAGCTTGTCTAGTCCCCATCTAAATCCTGCACGTCTTTCAGACTTACTGTTCATGCATGAGTTCACAATAGTGGTATTTTTCCATCACCGAAGCACACAAATATATCATCATATGACCCAAGAGTGACAACTACAGTCTGCTTCAGAGGGGGACAGTAGTAGAAAGGAATTTTCCCCCCAGGACAGATCAGTACAGACTCGGTGAACTGACACTGTCTTTGCGGGTGTGCAGCAAGTCTGCAGCAGCATTAGAGGAGGCAGCTCTGAGGTAATGTTTGTCTGACTCCCTTGAAGATAAACCTGTCATCCGAGCACTGACAAACCTGAAACATTCTTCTCTTTTCCTTTTTATTTCTTCTTGGGAAAATGGGACCTAACTTGATGAGACTATAGATTGGTTTCATCTAATGGGGTAGAAGAGAAAAACATGCTGACGGTGGATCTCATGAAATCATCTTCTTCTCCCCAAATAATCGCAATTTAGTCACTTAAAGAGACCAAAGTGATACTTTTATCCATTAAAACTTAGAATATCTCATTCAGATTTTAGATTCACTCAAATTTTAGATTCACTTCAGAGTCATATGAGACATATTCTCTGAGATTAAAACACTTTCTGAAATGTTTCTATATAAAACCTGCCTCACTACTTAGTCTACCTTACTAATTGTAACTGTTTTAGCTTGTTTGTTCCTCCATGTCGTCTTTAGTAGTTTGTATACACTTCAGCACAACCAAGAAATATTTTATCTACTGTTTCGACCTGTCTGGACCTCACTGACCTAATGGGTGATTATAAATTTACAACTGGCAGTATTGAGCTTTACTGCTGCAGCACAGTGGGTTGACATCATAACAGCCTATGTATCCCACGCCACCTTCAAAAGCCTGCCAAAAGTAGCGAGCATTCACCTGTTAAGCTGATGCACACTTCACTTCTAAAAGCTCTCTAGCCAGTTTTGCTTGTGACTAGTCTTTAAAGCAGCTGTCATCCATTCTTCTGTTTTCTTGACTGCTTTTCCACCAAGAGGCGGGAGGTGCATGAGGTCTGGAGTCTCTTCCAGCTGTCACAACAGGTGGGATACACCCTGGACAGGTTGCCAGTCCATTCACAGGGCCAACACAGAAACACAGACAACCACTAACTCTCACATTAATTAATTAATCAACATGCAGGCTGGAGCAGGCACGGGGAGCATATTCAAATTCCACATAGAAAGATCCTAGCCAGCCAGGAGGTCTGAACTCAGAACCACTGCACCGCAGTGCCATTCTTTAATAAACACTGCCATATTATTGGCGGGTGGGATAGTTTTGCATTAGCACGTCGCCTCACAGGAAGAAGGTTCTAGGTTTAAATCCAACGGCCAGCTAGCTAGGGCCTTTCTGTTTGGCGTTTGCAAGTCCTCCCTGTACAAGAGACTCAAGAGACTTCTCCCATCAGGATATTTGTGCACCCTGCAGTATACAGGTGATCTGCACAGGCTGTACCCCGGCTCACTCAGCCCTGCAACCCTTTATAGATTGTTGTTGTTGTTGTTTTGCAGCATAAAGCCTTAAAGTTTTTTTCATTCTGCGTAAAACAGTTTTATAGCACAAAAATAAATTGTTAAAGTGGGAAAAATGAATAAATTCATCAGGTGGCCAGAAGCTGAACTCCAAATTACGACTCCACAAATTTCCATAATATGGGAAAGGTTGAGAAGCAGATGTTGTTTAGTTTGTCATCTTAAAAAAGTGACGCTGTCAGTGTTTACTGCTTGTTTTTGCTGCCCCCAAGTGCCCAATAAAATCTGTTCATTTTGGCATTGAGCCATAATTTAATGGCAGTTTTAACCCTTTAGGTTCAAACAGAAAGAATATCTAAAGAATAAAGACACAAAAAAATATCAAATAGAATCATTCCAACAACCTTGTTTAATATGCTGTTACTGTAACATGCAAACATGATAGCAAGTCGATTTGGTAGACTAGACTGACACACAAGCTAACATTTTGTTTGCTGGGAATCTTCGTGAATATTCAAAATGACAGAAATAAAAAAGGATCCCACCAAATATTCAAACTTGTGCACATTTATTTTGCAGCCTCTCCTAACATCAGCCTGTGTTTGACATATTTCTTTTTGAAGAAAAACATTTTTTGAAATGCGTCCTTATGCTCACAGCCTGCTCTGGATCTCTCTTCCCAGCAGAAACCATCCGCTTAAGCACTGTGAAGAACTACTTCCACTTCTCGTGAGTTTCTGTCACAGCAGACAGCGCTTTGTTCAGCCGTCTCATCTTGTCACCAGACACCTAGCCTTTTGAAAAGCGGTGATTTATGATGGAACTGATCGCAGCGGCATCTGTGCCAGCTGCTTTTGTTCCCTCTTCAGGAGTCACAAGTGACATCGGATCATAGTCCAGATCCCGCTTTTTATTCTTCCCCTTGTGGCGACTGTAGGAGATAAATAAAGGAGGAGACGCTGCACAGAGCAGTTCTCTCTCTGCATGTCCTACTAATATCAATGTCAGTGTATGACAGGGTCATTCCTTTGCTTGCCAACGAGCAAAGAGTCTAAAGACTTCCTCCCAGAAACCCTTTAGGGTGTCATTGTCTAGCACAGTATCATGAGTCACTGTCCATCAGGCTTTCATTCTGGCTTTAACTAGGCCAGGAGGAGACACTCACTAATGAATGACTGTCCGAAGAAATGCCATTTGTACTGCCTGAGCGCAGTACTGCAAAGACAACAAGAGCAATATAGCATTACAATAACCATAAATCAATGTACTGTAGGTATAAAGCCTCTTTAAAATCATTAAAGGAGAGTGAAAGTGAGATTCGCTCCCCTTCATTGCCCTCTTTATCCTGTCTCCCTTTTTGTTCTATCTCATTACCATCACTGAAGCTGACCTCAGAGCATCCATCCCTGCCCTACAGACAAACCTCTGACCTAACGCTGAACTGTAGGCTCATCCACCACTGTCACAGCCTCATCTGCCACTGTCATTGAGTAACCTCCACAGCTCTGGGGTCATTTGGTGCACATCACCCCCTTTTTCTTTTTTTTCAATTACACTTTTTAAAAGCGGATTTGGAACGTAAGAATGAACGTGCAGGCATTGTATAGGAAAGAGCTACAAACGGAAAATATGACAAATGAGCAAAATGACCTGAGACACCACCTGTCAGACATCAGGCCTTTACCTTGTTTACAGCCAACACTGGCTATTATTTACAGGGAGCCACACAGACATAAAACTCTCATACAAGTGGTTATTACAGTTCACGACACTGTGTGCACAGTTAACCACATGCTAAGGCCAGTTAGGGTCCCATGGACGCAGAGGTGGGACTCGAATTGTTGTCGCGAAAATATTTTCATTTCAAAGACTTCTCTGGAACATGCATGACAATCAGGCAGCAGGCAATGAAATGAAGATAAGATTGAAAGGGTCTGTGGCACTGACTTCAAAACACTTTTGTCACCAGCATTGAGGGATACATATCAAAAGAAGTACTTTCAGGTATCTCTTTACCTCTTTTGGGTTGAAGGTGAGGGTGTTTCCATATCTTGGCAAAGCATGAGTGGAGAGAGGGAGAAGATTAATGATATAATAGCTCTGACCACACGGTTTAGTTATTTAAACTGGCAGCATCAGCTCAAATTGTTTCATGGCTTTCTGCAATGATACATTTAGGAGCGTGTCTGGACAGGTTGCAATATGCTAGAGGAGAGAATTCATTGCAACTCCCTCTGAACTCAGCCAAGAGCGAGGAACTTGGAAGCTATGACACCATCCGTAAAGAACACGCAGAATGTTTACATCCCAGCAGCTTGTTTGTGCACCTCTCTTTTCTTGTGGACCGTCAAAGAAATTATAGACTTGAAACATCGGAAACCGATTAAGTGATTCCTTTCGCTCCGTTACAAATCGATTTAAAAGTTGGGTCTTGGTGAGGTGAGCACTTTTGAGGAAAACGTTTCCTCAGACGTGACTATAGTTGAGCTGCGTTGTGAAATCAATAAGAAACGATCAAATCAAAGAGAGAAGATAGCGTCGTCTTCTTTGGAAGGGCAAGGAAAGGCTGTCAGGTGCTGCCAGACCAGCTGACTGTCATGACTCCGGATGATGATCCGTGATATTTCCTAAGCGTCTCTGAGTCTTACAGGGTTGTAGTGAGTTTGGTGTTTTTGTTCAAAACATCCCGTGTCAGGATGCTCGAGACATTGGAGGATTACTGTAAGCTTAGCTCAGGTGACGTCTTCTGGGGTGGGGGCAGGCATGAGGGCCCTCTATAGCCCTGTTCCAAACCTCTCCAAAAACAAGGAAAAGTATCATATGGGGTGCTCAGATCATTTGTAGACACACCATTTCACACCATCAAAGGCAGCTTTTGACAAACTCACTCAAAATTCTTATTACCCCATGTCTCAGATGCACTTCTGTTCTGTGATTAAATATTTTAAAGCTTTCAAAGGCAGGTTAAGCGGGCTGGTATGTTCATTCAAACCGTTGTAAATGGGCAACTCAAAATCCCCCCACAGAGCTTATCCAGCCTGTGTTCTTACCTTAATGCCACCGACAATACCCTGAAGCCATTTGACCACTGTGTTTACCTGTAAAATCAGATAGACCATGGGAAGTCAGGTAGCCCCTGTGAGGGCCAAACAGTTGTGGATCTCTCTTGCGGGGAGTGGATATTGTCAGCTATCTCAAACTTCCATCGCAGTCTCAAACAGAGTTAAGAGAGTGCAAGAGTTCTGCACCCATACAGTATCTCTGGAATCACATAAAGACAACCTTGTGCTCTGCAATTTACTGTGCAGCGCTCAGGTGCTTGTGCATGTCTCAACCAGAGGAAAAACAAAAGTATGACTGACATAATCATGTGTCAGAAGATTTATGGTCAGAGAGAGAGCGGAGGGGAGAGAAAAACTGGGAAGCACGTTTTCTCTCTCCTCCTCCGCCTTCAAATTATTGTCTTTAGTGCCGTCCACTTGTTGGAGTGAAATGTTGGAAACTGTTGAAACAGAATAGACTCTCCGAGCCATGTGTTAATGAAAGCCTTGTAAGCTGCGTGATTGAACCACTCTAACTGTGAAATTGAATCATTTCCCTGTTCATTGGTGGTATATTTTCAGTAGCATCTTCTTTGTTTCATGTGTAACCTGCTACAGATGTGGAGTATGACCGCATAAAGACAGCTGCTCACTTTGCAAGCGGTTCACCGGGTTTGAGTTCATTATACGAACTGAAACTAAATCCTAAATTCATTCGCTAGTTTCAACACATGTCTGCGGCATCAAGCAGATTTACATTTTGGCTATAAATCTGATCACTGCTTGATCTAATGATAAAACATAGAGCAGGATGGGTCTTGCTTAGATATATTTTAAAGGCTCATCGCTGGCGTTGACGCTAATTGCTGGCTGGAGCTCACTGCTGGGCTGCCCCGATCTATCAGGTCACGGGAGCAGATAGGGAAGCCGTGGCAGTCGGCCAGCAATAACAAAGGGAGCGAGCCAGACTACTAAACATAAATCTGCAGCTACCACCAATTTCCAGCTACCGCAGGTGATGGCTGAACGCGTGTGTTTGTGTGTCTATGTGTGCGTGTTTATAAACGAAACTCCAAAGGGTAACACTACCCCACTTCAGAGCAACATGGATATTACACCTCTGAACATCTTGGCATGGGCCTGGTCCTGTTTATGGAGAAACACAGCTAAGAGTATAATTAGCAATCCAGTGATCCTGCAGGGTGTCTGACTTATCAAAGAAGGTGGTATTTTGTTCTTGTGACTCTATGAGTACGAAGTGACTGTGGCCTCTGTGTGGCGGGGTTTGCACCTGACTGGAAAACAGTGCAGGTGGATTACCTGGAACAGTAGCTAAACTACATTGTTTGTTTTGAAAAAAAAAAAAAGTGTGTTTTTCTGTAAATAATAGCATCAAAGGTTCCACGGTGTAAATCTTCAAAATCTGCACTGGCAGAACCAAAGGGCACCTTGTAACTTTAGAGCGCCACATTCAGAGGATCCACACAAAGCTGGGATTTTGCCCCTGTCACTCATGCGTTAGATCGCTGCAAGTGAAAGTAAACGGGCGACACATATAAAGATCTCCGAGACGCAAGTGTTTTGTTCCTGAGATAGTGGGATGTGCGTCTTGCACACAAAACACTAGTTTAGTTTTAACCAGGGCTTTCTGAGCAGCTGCCTTTTCTTATGCGCGAGTCTTTTGTATCAATATTATGAAAGCTGAAAGCCTTTGTCAGAGAGAGACAAGCCCCTGTTATTATCCCTTCACGCCCTTTTCCCTTTATTCTAGGTAGATTATCACTGCCAGTGACACATGATATGGCTAATCTACTGTAAATTAAACTTGAATTCTCATGTGTCTCAGTTTTGGTTTTTTTTTCACAAAGGAGGTGGACAAAAAAGGTGCTTTTACAGAGAACATGCCCATTTGGAAAGTCTCTAATATACAGCACAGGTGAAAACTTTACAGGCTACATTTGTCAATCATAGAAGATTACTGGGAGCAGGTTTTCCACCAACACCTTCTGGCCCATCTCCTCACTCCACTTCCAGGCCGATGAGAGTGGAATCTATAACGACTGTGGGCTCTTGCATCGTTAACATTTCCCTGACACGCTGGCAGGCCTCTATTGGAGACTGCCCTGCATTTTCTCTGCAGCGCTGGAGTTGTTGTAGCAACTAGTGGCCCAGAAGTGAATGAAGCAGATGTGCAAGTAATCTATCACCTGACAGCTCCCACTCCCCCGACTGAGCAAGTCATCACCGTGACAGTCCGCCCAAGCAGTCTCATCAATTACACCGGTACCCTACCATTAGTGGACAAACACTTTTCTTCTGGGACACATTCAACTCCTTCCCAGTGTCCAAGATGTGCCCTCAATTGAGCCTGAATAACTTTCCCCTCTCAAAGAACATCTCTGTTTCTGCTGAGCATCGCACACATTGCACTAGTTCTGTGAGAGCTGATTTATCTTTGCGGTAACCGTGTGATATTAAGGAACATATTTACTTTGTGATAAATGTCAAACTATTATTAATCAAGATTTATTTCTATGTTTATTTGAATGAAGTAATGGCTCTCTCGGTTTATTGATTCTTTTTTATGAGCAAATAAAATAATCAGAGCCATAAATGTTCAGCGGCTTCACCGTGTCACTTTTTTTGTGGCAACAAAATCACAGCTAATGTCATAATCGGTAAAAGTTGAGGAGCGAATAAGAAATAATGGAACTCGTGTCTTGTAAGTGTTATTCTTTTCCTGTATTCCATCAGTAGTAGTCATGAAATGCAGTAAACACAGACATTTGAACACATATAAACAGTCTCTATCACTTACAACATACAGCTATGGCAGTGACAGCAGGGGCCAACTTACATATATCAGCGTCTTTTTTTCACAGGGGTTTTTAAAACAGACGTCTGGGTCAGAACGCGACCTTGAATATGCAAAATATATAAATAAAACATTCATATAAAAATAGGCTTTTACAAAATATACTCTATTAACCAATGCTTACCAAATATTGAAAGTGTGCTTGTGTGTGTGTGTGTGTGTGTGTTTTTGTTTTGATCAGTGATTCCAGTTAAGCTAAATCAGCTTGAAGTGAGAAATGCCACTGAAGACGGCGAGTACAGCACACAGGTACGGCCTTCTACCTCCATTTTCTAGACTAGCAGCAAACAGAGGGAAGACAAACTTATGAGAAGGTCAGAAGGTCAGTTCGAGTAGCCCACAGCATTTTCATCTGGAACAACATTATTCTACAGCATTACACATTACTCCAGACATTTTCAATTCCAGTGTGTTAACCATGCACGAGTCGTGATCCTTTAATAAACTCATGACATTTAGTTCTTTTTTTTTTTTGGGGTCCATAATGGACAAAATCAGTAGTTATTTATAGAATAAATTAATATTAATTACTTTTCATTCTCTAAATACAAGTATGTTAAATATTCCAAATTGCTGTTTAATTTCATCTGTGCACAGGCGGGGCGAGAGCTGCGGCAGTGTGTCCTGCTCAGCGCCACGTCCGCCGTCATTTAGATGCACTGGCAAAGTCCAAGCAGTTAGAATGTCAGTGCACGTCCACATAGCTTAAAGTCTTGACATTTTACTTTAGAGACTCCCTTTGTGGTCAGCCAGTCGCACATGTCAGGCTACATTTTTTTTTCTCCCTTTAACAGTGTTTGTCACAATGCTTCAACACTACATCCCTACCAGCAGTCCAGGAAGAGGGGGTGAAGAGCTTTTGTGCAAAAGAATCATGACGCCTCATTTTTAGCTTACTGTATACGCAGTACAGTAGTCTCTCATGACGTGTGTAAAGACTGCAAAAAATGCCTTTTTTTTTTGCAAAGTTTGTCCATTAAAACACAAAAACATGACCACTCACATGCATACATCACTCACACACACACACACACACACACCGTCCAATAAATATTTTCATTTGCATGTGTACACCTCTGTCCTCTCGCTGCAGGTGTTGCATTTAACATAGCAGCACCACAGGAATTTGCAGTTGCACTGCCAGACGCGGGAGTACTGGTGTGTGTTGTATCCCCGACCGCAGCACATCAAGTCGCAGCCGCTGATGTGCTGCATCATCGTCTTGTTACACACCCTTCCCTGCGTCCCCAAGCTCCCCGTCACAGGGTCCGCCTCGCAGTAATTAGGAGACTTGTCTATGTACACCAGCTCTGTATCCATGGGCTTTCGGTAAGAGTATGGCTTCTTGATCTTGAGGAATTTAGGACGCTTGTTGCGGCTGGCTTTGACTGGTTCCACGTGTACGGCGTGGGCATATTTCTCCTTGAGAATGTAGCCCAGCTCGCGGAACTTGGGAAGTGTAGTCCAGCAGGTTTTGGTTGTGCAGGAGCCCGAGACACCGTGACACTTGCATTCCAGTCGCATGTTCTTCTCCAGGACCTAGGCACACACAAAAACAACTTAGCAGGGGAGTAAACAAACTTCAGTGATGAGACTTTTACAATCAGTTCCTGTTTCACCTCTGGAACATGATCATGTTAAATGATTAAAATTGCATGCTTACGTATTCTAAAACCGTGTCTCGAGCCACACTCCAACTTTAAAGCAGCCTAAAAACGTGCAGCTTATTAAGCAACATGACTGACAAATACACTACGGCTAAGGATTAAATACAGCCCCACCACATAGCAGTGTGGTACCATATACACAGAAGCCAAAATAATGTATCAGATTTCAGGCTCTGTGTGTGTGTGTAGTTACCACACACAACACACAAATGTCAAGAGTGACTGTATAAGGCGCCGAGTGACTGGGATTACTGCTAAAGCCTGAACTGATGACAATAAGAAGTGCCATTGACTAAACTGGAGATGTCTTTAGCAACAAGGTCAATTACAATTTCCGTTTTTTTCTAAACTGCCAGGTGTTTGGTATGCGATACGGTCTCCTAAAGCCAATCGTGAGAAATTTACGTGTCTGTGTTCTTGGCAAGCAAACTGTAAGAGTAAAACCCAAACGCAAGGACCGAAAAGAACAACTTCTCCCTGAGCAAACCACTTCATAAAAACCTTGGCTTCACTCCCTAATCCATCACTTGTCCTGTGACCAACACTTGTGACAGCCATTGTGTGGACGTCTTCGACCAGGGAGCTGTGAACGCTGCTCCTGCTCAGTGTCACTGCTTTTGATTAGCATAAGTAAAGGAAAACAGAGAGTCTATTTATTTGCAGGAAGAATAGGAAATAAGTGAGACCGCTCAAAGTTTGAATCCGCGAGTAGTCTATTCCTCGGGAGGCAATTTAGCTGTCCAGAAAAGCCAATCTGAATTCACGGTCCTGAAACGGGTGCAGAAAATTATCTGCTCAGTACTATTGTGTTAGGAGGCTTTTCAGCCTCTGTGTTGAATGTGTTGGTTGTGGGAATCAGGCTATTTTGGCAGCGTTATACAGGGAGAGAGGATATGGGTTAACTTGGGCAAAGCTGGGCAAAGCCTTAGCTGTTAGACACATTATTCCACTCAGGTTCCAACTTCTAGCCGTACTGGAGTCTCTTTGTCACTCTGCGGCGTTATGCAACTATCAGTGCAAAAAGTAAAATAAAATAAACATGTAACTAAAACAAACCCAAACAACAAGCTGTTTAAACTGTCGTTTTTGTATTTTAATATAATATTGCTGGCTTTTATTATAATTTCATGTCATGTTCGCCTATGTTTTTCTGAATTTATTTACATATTTTTTTGCATTTTACAGTGAATAAAAATCCAATGAACATTCAGCATTGACCTAATTTCTAACTTCATTCAACTGTGCATTAGATTTATCATGAAAGTGGAGTTGCACTCTTCTACACAGGCACATATTACCCAATGATGATCGGTCCTAGTCACCAAACTGTAAACACCCCCGAGGTGGATGTGCACGCACATTGCACCTGATGTGGGTTTGTGCGAACAGGGAAACTGTGGGTGGGGATTGTCATAAAGGTAACTGTATACTGTCCCAGTGGTGCAAAACATGGGGGGGACTGGGCTAATGCCTTTTTGTACTGTGTCAATCTGTTTTCAGTTCACAGATCTGGGCTGTAATCAAACCCTGCCACTTAGAAAGCTAAAAGCAATCTTTTATTCCACTCCTTGTTTAAGCTTGGACCCGCTGCTCAGTGCTTTGGCTCACCCCTACCGAAGCATACCAGCTTTAGACTACTATACTGGAGCAGGACTTTTATTGATAATGATAAAAGTAGGCAAATTCCTCTTGCTAATTACCTACCTTGCGTCCCACCTCATTATTATGGAGGTTCATGAGTGTCCTTGCATTCTGTTTGACCTCCCGCGCGTCAATAAATACTTTGGAGAAGCCCAGGCCGTAGCTGATGTCTGCTGAGCAGCCTCCCCACTTCCATCCTTGGTCTTTACTGTAGAAACCCTGCTTCTCCTTGTCACAACTACAGTCACTCAGGTTACCCTGTGTACAGGCGGCCGTGATGGCATGGGCCACTCCTGCTGCGATGATGGCGTACGTGAATGCAGCCTCTTTACTGCCTGGGGGAGCAGGAAAAAAAGTGATGAATAATATGATAATGATGTGTAATAATAAAATGTAGGTATGCATTTAGATTTAATTAAAAGGAGAAGATTATAGTGTTTCTCCTTTCGTTTAAAACGGATATTACAGAATGTAAGAGGCCTTTTAAAAAGGAAAAAGAGGTCAATTATTAACAGTATGTGTGCTTACATCACAGTCTTACTGACATATCGCTCAAGGGCTGCAGTGTTTTGAAACCTGACCCGGAAACTGTCGTGCCCGTGAACCAAAATGTCTGCAGGCCATATCGTCAACAAAGCTGTATGAATAAGAGGGTTGTCGGCAAAGGAGGGCTATTGATCCACTTCGAAGCTGTCACATTCTGTGTAAACTCATAAGGAAGTCGCATCAGAATCTTCATTCTGCTGTTATCTAGTTCCAGGTGCAGCTGACAAATCATTTACACACACAGAAATATCGACAAATAACTAAAGGTTAATCGGGCAGGACTCAGAGAAAAAGACAGAACCGGAAGCAAAGCTCTCGAGCCGACTGAACCCTAAGAAAGTCTTATTTGAAACCTCAAGTATACTGTAAACAAAGCAGTAATTTACCTCCTAATACAATATTGAAATATACCATATTTGTATATAAGCATCAGCAAGTAGGCCGTTTTAGTTTCAGATCTTTGATTCATTATAACGCAAACAGGAAACTCCTAAGTGCTTCATTCATCATATCTATGTGTAAATAAACTCCTCTCGTTACTGTTTGTTCAAAACAAACATCATACCTTCTTTGTGCTTCCTCCAGCCACCAGGTTCACTGTGTAAAGCTGCCATGTTTTTGATAAACATCTTGGATGTGCGCCCTTGCCATTGAAAAAAAAAAAAAAAAAAACTCATATTGAGGCATCAATTATGTGGACTTGATGGGCTCAGAGCCAAAAAAGAAGGTGTGTCAGAGCAGTCAGTTCTGGCTGCACCGTTGTTAATTTTTCCCCTTGCACTTCTGAGCGCATGGGTTCACCACAAGAGATGGTATGAATACTTCATAACCTCGTAATGACAGAAGGAAGCTCTTTAAAAGAAAGTAGATTAAAAAAAAAAAAAAATCAAAAGCCTGTACGTGTTGAACTAGGAGTGCCAGTTTACTCGCACTTGAACCTTTCAGTATGCAGTCTCTTTGTATGATCCTCATCTCAAACTATTAGTGTAACTGCAGCGTTCAAGTGCAAACACAGTCTAGGCCTAAACTGTTTCAGATCTGGTGCGAGTTGCGTCAGCATTATGTCAGTCCCCCTGGTCGTTCTTCCTTCGCTTCCAGAACAATTGCGAGCTGCACAGCTCCACCGAGCCTGGGCATCAACAATGGTACTCATTTACAACCATTCGTCTTCTAAGTTAATCTGATCAGTGAAACCAATCTATTTGATATGGCTGTCTAAGCAACAGACTTCAACTTCTCTTTTGGAAACACAGAGCAATACTCTTCACTGGCTAAAACCACTCATTCATAAAGGAACAGATTGTCAAAGGCATTGTTTTCATTTCAGAAGCATGAAGAGATAATCTTTTCTTTCCAACAGCAGCAGCCTCCAACAGCTGGTCCAAGCTACTGCCCATTGTATATAAGGGTATTTGTGATTTTTAAATTTCAGCATCTTTAGCCGGGGATGGAACAAAAGCAAATTTCAGGTCTTTTAAGGTTAGGAAAAAAGCTTTACAAAGCTGCCTCTGTCGTTGTGAGTCTTCCACTACCTGTAGCCATAAAGACATCACAAGACAAAATGCCTTTAGTCTTGAGCAAACACTTTCCTTTCCACTATCTAATAATCTTTAATCCATTTTAGCAAACAAGCCACAAAACTTCAAAGATAATTGAACATCCCCAGGAGAGAGTTCATCCCTCTTCAGAGGAAACTTTATTCCAGCTGCAGGAACTCGATTTAGATTTATTTGTTTCTCTAATTTAGTACTTTCAAGCCTTGCTTTCCTCTTGGCCATTCCTAAACTGTAACTTATATCCGTGGTAAGACCGACATCCTTACAGTGAGAGCCACCCATCACTAGAAGGATAAAGACCAGTGAAAATGTGCCTCTGGAGACTCTAGGGGCTGAAAAGAAAAGCTACCAACGGTCACAAGGGCTTTGATACAATGCTGGATTCAGATACCTCAGAAAGCCCTTCTCATTGAAAAGTCTGGAGCAAGGCTAAGCCTGATGTGACTCCTAATGCTATGAATCCAATAATGTGCAGGGCAGGTGGTGATTTTTTTTATGATGTGCAGGTGTTTGACTGGTGACTGTGAACACAGTTTTAGGTTGTTTTATAAAGTGCATGTCAAGGTCAAAACAGACCACTTTTTTTTATTACCCCAAGTCACCAAGTAAAACTTTAAGCCTTTAAGCAAATTCATTTGAAAGTGTGTCCTGTAATTTTATATGATTTGAGAGAAATCATAAAAGAGCGAAATGCAAAAGCTGTTTTACGCACAACGTGCACAAAGACGCAAAGGTGATTGATAAATTGTGTTTGCGGCTGGCAAAAAAAAAAAAAAAAAAGTTTCTGAGAGTCGGCTAAACAAACGTTAACAGACAGCAACATACCCACTTTCAACTCTTTTCCGAAGACGGTCCTTTCTCCAAGCGCAGAGCAGTTCCAGCGCCCGTTTTTGAACTGAAACTGACACTCGTTGATGCCCATTTGGGCTCCCTCCCCGATGACGATAATGGCATCGGGGCGACTCTGGCAGATAATCCGTTGTCTTGGGGCCAAACCGGGGATCTTGTTACAGATTATACTCGCACCTAAGGCCACCACCGACGAGAAGCCACTGTAAACGGAAGATGGATATGACTGAGAAAGCAGCCATCAACTTCTTAGTAGCTTTGTTAATTTAATTTGTTTGAGCCTTAAATATCTTACATAACATTCTCAAATCAGATGCACCCCCAGTTCCTGCTTTAACAAATAGCAGTTGGCGTAATAATCCGAGTATTTAACATGTCTTTGTGGATTGAAGATGGTTTTTACTGGAATAATTCTAATTTAAGAAGAGATATAATCAATATAATTGTTTGTTTTACATTACAATAGATTCTATCATATGTGTGAGCTCAGGTGCACCTCATGACGATTTCTGCAACTTACCTACATTACAGTTTCATACATTTGTAATTATCATGGATATATGTTTCTTATGATCATTTAAAGATGTGATAAAGGAAGCGTGATCCACCTATAAGCGCGCATCTGGCACATAAGCTCACGCTCTTTACGCTTTTTATTAATTCAGCTGCATGCTTCTACCTGCTTTTGAGGAAATGCAGGACTCAAGTGTCGTTTCTGTCGGACCTACAGCACTTAAAACTCCGCCAGTCGTCACCTATTAAAGTCTTTTGTGTTGTGACTGACTTACAGCAACTGATGAGAAATCAAACGAAACGCAGCTCACCCGATTTTCAAGTAAACAATTCCCAGGCAAAGTAAAACTCTTAAAATCCAACGTCGTGTTCTCCGAGTCATTTCGGCCCAGCTCTCAGTTTCGTGCAGCGATTCGTGGGGCTGATTAATCACTCGGTTCGCTTATTCTCCGGTCGATCACGACTCAGGTAACTCCAAATGAAGTCCGGGATGGCGAAAACCATCAAAAAAGCAGCAGATATTTAGTTTTATAAATCACCGACTAGGGTATCATCCAAAATCCCATTACGTGGCCCCTATCGCTGGGCCCTCTTGTCATTGCGAAGGTGTCACAGGTAACTCTTGGGGTGAGCAAGTGCGATTATCTCAGTCTCACGGTTCCTCTGCTACCCGCAGGTCTTGGTTATATATCTGCCCCATCTATTTGGGGCGTGTTCACAGGAGACATGGGGCCCTGCTGAAGAATCCCGCCAGGGCTGAATCTCAACAGAAACACACACACACACACACACTCAGGCCTGCACGCTTCTCTGCTGTGCATTCACCTTGGCTGATTAGGACGCCTATTGACTTGATTATTAATGTCTCAATATATGAATACATAGGCTTCACCTTTTATTTTGCTCTGGTTAACATGTTTGGCTCACTGCAGTTAACTATGTTTATCTCACATTTACCAAAAAGAATAAAGCAAAAAGAACAATATTAAGAACGATAATTTTAACAAAGACCACTAAGTTGATTTTTAAGCCGACTGGAGAATCTGATTGAAGAGTAGCCTACTCTCTCAATTATTTTAGATGAACACA
The DNA here is from genome assembly GCA_034780415.1 of Cichlasoma orientale. NCBI lineage: Eukaryota > Metazoa > Chordata > Actinopteri > Cichliformes > Cichlidae > Cichlasoma > Cichlasoma orientale. Next base: position 464,457 of record JAVDPK010000146.1, on the reverse strand, counting down.
GGTTAAATCACGCCTTTATTGAATTTAACACACGCATTTAGTTATTTTTAAGTCAAAAATAGTGTTCACCAGTCTCTTGCCCTTGTACAATGCGTCTGGTGCGCGCTACCTGTTGTGCGCCTCTGTCCCAGACTTGTCTCTGGATCTTCTGTCTTTTATGATGGCGACATCTGATGGTGCAGCGAGGGCACTGCAGGTTAAAGCGAACCCACCCTTGGTGTCCCTGCATCCCTTCCGTAGCGTGCCTAACTACTGTTATTGCACTTTCCCTTTGACTTGTTGGGGAGGAAATATAGTCTCTGGGAGAAAGCTGGTTTAAAAAAAGTATTGATGCCAACATGGACCCCTGCCAACCGCAACTGATCGATGACTGCCTTATTCAAATTTTTACATTTCTGACCGAGGAAGATTTAATCAGTGCTTCAAGTGTGTGTAAGGTAACGAGCGTCCAGTATACGGAAGTCGCTGAGTAATTGAAAAAAGTCAGACTTGCATTTGTTGTGTCTAATTGCAAATTTATATTTCAGGATTGGAATGACGCTGCAGAGACTCCTTGGTTATGGAGGTGACTTGTTTGCCAGTTTTACAACATAAAACACGACGTTTGATAGGCGGTGGGCGTGGAAATCATAATGACGTTCATGTAAACATCCGATTCCGTGCTCCCCTCAGGAGGATGTGTCTGCAGCGCTGGGGATTCTGTAACCTCGCCGTCTTGGGGAGTGAACATGCCAATCACTCGTGGAAGAGATACTTCCTGCGACGATCCCACTTGGAGAAGAACATGACGAAAGGTCGGACAGGAGGCTACACCTGCAAAAGCCTCAGGGGGCACACAGGTATGTGCTCTCTCACGGTGTTTGTGTGTGTTGTATGTGTGGAGTCTCCTTTACATCGTTTGTATAATTAGCCAAAACTAAATTTAAAGAAATGCGAGGTTCTGAGCTTATTAACTCTGCCCCTGAAAACAAATATAAAAACAGAAATCAAGAAATAAACAAGCACGCTGACACAAGCAAAGGTGAACAAATAACATATTTAAAGTATGAAACTCAATCTAGCAAACCCACTGTAGAAACTAACTTAATCTAAACAGAAAATAAAATAAAAATGAAAATTTAAAAAATTATGAAAAATACAAAAATGTAACAACTTAGGCTTGCATGACTTTATAATATCCCTAATCTATTTTTTTCTGTCTACCTTCCTTCCCATTAGGCCGGGTTGAGGGGTTTGTGTACCTGCAGGTGAATTCAAGCCAGCTTCCAGACCTGTGGAGCAACGATGCCACAGTCTGCAGTGTTTCTTCTGATGGGACGGTCCGAGCATGGAACATCCAAAAAGTCAGTGTTATAAGTATCTGAACCAGTGCATCGAGTGAAAGCTTGCTTTTATCTGCTTAAGATAAATCGTGCATTCATGTAGGTAAACACTAGTGCCACCTTTATGCAGGTCTTCTTTCAGCTCAACATTGCTGAGCCAGAATCTCTCATACAGTTTGTATTTTCTGAAAGTTGAAGTCTGCTCTGATAAATGTTTGTCATTAAAGCAGTAACATAGAGTAGCACCTTTTTTCCCCCTCAGGGTGAGCCCCTGTGGTGCAGTCCTGTGCAGAGTCCTTTGACGGGGATTTTAAGTGATGAACGGCGTGAAGTTGTGATCACAACGGATTCTCAGGGCCTCATTAAGACCTGGCGAGGCCAGACAGGCCAGGAATTGGCCTCCTTTTCTACTGCATCTTCGCACTGTACACTGCTGCAGTACAACATAAACAATGATTGGTTTCTAACCGTAAGTAACCACAAAGTTTGCATGTTTCAGATTAGAAAACGAAATGAAAGCATTTTAAAGTAAGATGTTGTATTATATTCCCTTCCAGGTTGGAACCGGTCAGGGATCTGTGTGTACACTAGCAGATTGCTCTTTGACTAAAAAGTCCAGTATTGTGCTGTATGACACCTTTAAAGTCAACATACTCCTAATTTCACCTGACAAGAAATGGATCACAGCTGGAACTGCGGAGAATAATGATTTATGCCCAAAGGTATTTTTCTTTTAATTGTCTTTGACAGCTCTGCTCTGGTTCTTTTACCACCTCTGTGTAACTGAGCCAGTGGAGAAAATATATGTTGGAAAATCAGAGCAGACATCTGTTGTAGATTTCTGCTGTTTATTTTATTTTTTGCCAGGTGTTTTACACTGAGAGTTTGACCGCTCCCTCTGAGGATGAAGATCCGCTTTGCCAGTCTGTGCCAGTCTCTGGGTGCCAGGCTGCTGTCTTCATACCTACCCAGCCTGCCAGAGTGGCCGTCCTTCACCACAACGAGCTCCAACGCAACAGAGCCATCACTGTCTTTGACGTCATCATGAAAAAGACTAAGTACAAGTCAGAGATCCAAAGTGAGGACTCAGATATGCGCGCACTAACTAGTAACTAGTCAGTCAGTAGAAAATAAAATTCAGCTGTTGAGTCAAAAAGGACTTTCAGGAGGAAAACAGAAAGCAAGGCAAGCCAAGCATTGCACTCGCTGCAACCTTGAAATTCCAGAAAGCTGCACCCACACATCCGTTTGGAGTGTGGCTTCTTAATTGGAAGACATGCCATACTCTTGTTACTGCGATTTCAGCTCCTCATGTTAAGCCTAGACTTGAAAAGCACCATGAATCTGGCTTGAGGAACTGACGTTACACTGAAGGGATGTTAAAAAGATGATTTTCTTAAGCATTTGTCTCGTGCTGGTGTAATCTAAGCTTCCTTTACATTTTAGTCCAGCAGGTAGAGTCCTTCCCCTTGACACTGAACACCTCGTACTCAAACATCCTTCTAGCAGCCAAGGACAGCAATCACATAGTGCTGGCAGCCGGTGAACAACTCTGGGTGTACTCACTGAAAGGAGCCATGCTCGCTAGCTTTACAGAGCACACTCAGCCGATCTCTTCCATATGTGTGGTAGGCTGCTTTATCATTTGAATTTCACAGAGATTGCCAACAGCAGTTGGAATTATTGGTTTTATGCAATACAGCGTACTGTGAAAGGTTCACAGTAGTATCGGGTGTAGATGACGGATTTATGTTGTTTTCATATTGCAGGACAGTTTTCGTGTGGTGACCGCATCCCAGGACCTCTCCTTACGAGTGCTGACGTGGAGAAATGACAGAGACCACGGGCTGACACTGGAGAGCCGATACCACTTACTGGGAGGCTCTCACACAATATCCAGGTACTGCAACCGGTGGCTTTTTAGCATCCCTACTGTATTAACACCATCCATGTTTTCATCAATAATTGCTAGTAAATACTGAAAAAAAGCATTTTTCTTTGTTTATGATGACCAAAATATCACCTGATATTTACGCTCGCACTCTGTTCTAGAGGGTTTACTCACGTCGCCTGTGACTACTCCAGCATTGTGGCCTCAGTGGCAGGGAATGATGGAAAAGACGTCTTAAAGGCTTACTCCTTCAACACCTGAGCATCACAGCCCAGCAGAAGTGCCTGCATTCAGTTTGCACCACTCACTACAAGAATCAAGATCTCATTCTTAATACTATTCTTCATTCTATATTACACATTTTCTTTCTATGTTTACAGTTAAGGATCCTTATGGTACTTATTCGAAAGGCATCCGCAGAGTGTGAACACGTTTGTTTTGAGAAGTCTGTAAGGGTCGTGTTGGATCAGTGTGCTTTTAGAGCTGAGGTATGAGGTGACCAGGCTTGAGGCCTAATGTACTGGAAAAAGAATTCTGGTCATCTGGTTTTATTTGGAATCTACTGAGGCAGGTTAACATGCAAATGTTTATGTTACACATTAAATAACTGACACAAGGCACAAAAGCATCCTTTTTCACGGTCTCAGTGCACCAAACCTAGATTAGCTATATTTATGTTACAAGGAAGGGAGACATGGGTGTCTGATCTGCTTCGATGGCCGTAGATCTCATGTCCCCAAGAACACACCTCAAGACTCTGGTCATGGACTCAAACACTTTGCTCCCATCCTCTGAATTAATATTCATCTGTTAAAACACAAATGAGGTTTTGAAGTTGTTTAAACAAACCAATAACAAAGAAATGAGCAGAATTATTAAAGAAGTCAGAAGTAATTCAGTGTGTTGGTTTTTTGTTACCCAGGTAAAAGCCTTGATGGTACGACTCAGGAAGGCGTTTTCAACCTCCTCTGGTATTTTCAGCATGTGAGCCATGCAATTTAATATGCATGCTAATGTTTCTTTAGGGGCCTAAGAGGAGACGACAAGGATGGTTACACTCAACACTTTACAGCAATTTAACACGGTATTGCTTTTGTTTTAAATCTTAATCTGTACAAAACATCTGACCTGATCGAGTGTGTTTAGGACAGTTTGAGCATCCGTGTTATCGGGGTTCAGGGCTTTGGCCTCCTCAACAGAAATGACTGGCTCTTTAAGCTGCTCTAGCCATGCCCACATGAGTCCAGTGAGGATGAAGGGATCTTGCTCCATACACAGCCTTTCCCATGCACCACCTTGATTCAGCTCTGCCTGCACATGTGAACAAGCACGTCTCTGTATGAATCCGTGTCGGGGGTTTGGTGGTGAGTTTTTGTCCTTCGCATTTAATTTAAAAATTTGTTACATTTTTTTGTCAAGCAGAAAAAAATATATATCAACGCCAAAAGAAAAATGTGATGTAGGAGTGGGTTTGAACTGCGCTGCAACTGTGGCTGTGGACTGACATTTAAAGCACCGCGTAACTAAGCTCATTTCTACGTGTCTGCTTTTTTTTTTTCTACAAACACCACTACACTACAAATGTGGATTAAATACCTGCCAAGCCAAAACTTTGCTCTTGTGCTCCTCTTCCCCATCCACAAAAAGGTCCACTGCCAGGGCTTGTGCCACAAGCAACCTCCTGGCCTCCAGGGACAACTCTGACTGCAGGGTGATAAAGGGTACCTCTGATTGTTCCTCTTCTCTGCCTTGAGATTTGACCCCATTCATTCCCAGCTCTTCCCTCTGCTCGGCCTTCCACCTGGACAATATGCTATCCTTTTTGGTAGGTTCACTGTTTCCCACGGACTCACTACGCTTAATTGTTTTCCTCTTCACTTTCTTCAGTAGAATGGGTCCATCTTTTTGGTTTTCCTCATTCTTAATGTACCAGAGTGAGCCTGTGGAGTTGTGAGAGAGATCGGATGTGTTGCTACTCCAACCATGAGACTGGGAAGCGGGGAGCTCACACGGGTATATGGACATGTCAATATTACTCTGCGACAGGGAGGTCAGAGGATGCGTGAGAAGGTTTAGATCCGAGCCCAGCCGTCTCAAGTCAGACTCACTGTAGCTCAGACTTTTACGATGGTAGAAGATGGGTGGCTCGTTAAAATGTCGTGGTAAAGTGGGTGAACCTGGTAAGCGGGGTTCCTTTATTTCGAAATCCATCTTCTCAATAATGCTGAGATACATTTCAATGTCGTGGATATCAGGGGCCTCCAGGATATCTTCCTCAATCACCTGCCGATTCTCTGCGATGTCCAACAGCAGCCTAGACACTAACTTAACGATCTTTGGCAGGTGCCTCAACTCCTTCCGCTCATGGCCATGCAGCATATGTCTCTGACGGTTCAGGTACTGGGACAGAGTAACTGGGTTGGATCGAGGCTTAGCGCAGGAAAACACGCTCCTTAAAGGGTTAAGGAATTGAACAAACTGTCTGACACAACGCAGCTGACCTCGGGTCTGGATGGAATTAGGACGTTTGGCACGTACATATGAAATAGCCTGATTGGCTGTCATTCTAGTAGCATAGGCCAAGAAACATGCTAAGAAGACACCTGGAGGGTCAGAAAAGAAATATTGTTAAGTCTGTGTGCAGATGAAAGATCAGACTGTTTAAAACATTTTATAGGCTATTCCATACAAAGCTACCTGTTCTGCCGAGACCAGCGTGACAGTGGACTGCTACTTTCCCCTCTTGAAGAGCAAAGGCCATGACCTTCACCATGTCTAACACAGTGGTAAGGTTGGCCACCCCGTAGTCACTCCAGCCAAAATTGTAGAAATAAACTGAAATTGCAACATGTTTTTGGTTAAACGTACGGAGTTATACAGAATCCATCAGGAATTTCATAAATGACTCACTGTTATTTTCCATGAAGACCTCTGGGAGGTATGAAAAGCCACTCTTCGGCTCCAGCGGATTTCCACAGCTAGCATGTTCACCAGGGATCTGCAGGTTGATGACTGTTTTAATACCATTCCTTCACCCAAACACACACACACACACACACACACACACACACACACACACACACACACACACACACACACACACACACAC
>JAVDPK010000146.1:436100-453067 GCA_034780415.1 Cichlasoma orientale | reverse complement strand
GTGTGTGTGTGTGTGTGTGTGTGTGTGTGTGTGTGTGTGTGTGTGTGTGTGTGTGTGTGTGTGTGTGTGAATGTTAGGCAAACGTGCTTGTATGAATTTTTCGCAGATAGGCAAAATAAAGATGAAAGTGGTAAAATCAAAGGACAAGTTCCATTTAAGAAGCAAGTAGCACGCTACTTTTGATTTAATGTACAAATAATAATATATAATGTGGCCCTGGTGACAAAAAAGTGAGCATGTCACACCCTTTCTATGGCTGTTCTAATATTATAATTATAAACTTTTCCGACAGATGGCAGCAGATATACACGTGTCAGCTGTTGCGGGTCAGCTGTTAGCACGTCTGTTCGTTCTATTTCTATGACAACAAGCGGTTTGGACAAAGATGTCCGCGCTCCACATAAGCAAACTAATAGGCCTTATGGGAAATGAGTTCTTTCGTGGAATTGCCAGTCTGGTTTGCTGCCTTCACCCTACTACGAGTACTACATTTCCCGATAAGCACTAGCAGGGGGCAGGTGCTTTCCCAGCTGATTGCGTAGGAGCGTCTCATTAAACCAAACCGACCATTCAGCTGTTTCAAACAAGCCTGTCACACTAGCTGAAGAGAAGCAATTTCATCTTCAAAATAAAGTACAAAAGTGCTGATATGGTGTGACAGTATCAATCATTTTCTGTACGCTTCATATATTCTCCAAAATATTTGTGCCTTTTTCTTTTTATTACGTACACAAGGCAGAATAAATCGGCTTCCACACATGGTCGGGAAGCTATTTTCTTTAACCACAGTTTTATTTTGAAGGCAAAAACCGGATATTGTATATCCTCTCTCTTTCGCTTTGGCGATTGGTACTCTTGCTCCTGCGCTGTCGCTCCGACTAACCGGGAGAGTGGAGACGAAAACGCATGAGCGCAACGATGGAGCGTCAGTAAGAGATAACAGCGGACTCCGCTGACGAAGATAACTGACCGGAGTCATCTACATGACCAAAGAAACAAGACCGGCAACGAGAAACGCAAACGAAACAATCATGCAATTTAAATACAGAAGAATTTGAGTAACCGCTTCTTCTTCAAGGTTACGCCGCTTGAAGACGCATTGACATCCTCCTGTCGCAGATCAGCTAGCGTGCGTTGGTTGATCTTCACCAGTAGCGATCATGTCCGTGGAAGAGCAGGGCTATCCCGACGCTGTGCTGTTGATGGAGGCCGGCCCGGAGTGGTTGCGGGCCGAGATCGGGCGTCTCTCCCGGGAGCTGAGTGAGACCACGAACGAGAAGATCCAGGCGGCGGAATACGGGCTGGCGGTACTGGAGGAGAAGCAGCAACTCAAACAGCAGTACGAAGATCTGGAGATGGAGTACGAGGCCGTCCGACAGGAGCTCGACCAGCTGAGAGAGGTAGGCAGTGTACAAAAAATAAATAAATCACAGAATATGTAAAGATAAGACTCAAATCTAGGATTGATAGGCCCTTAACATAAACCCTAAAACTGTAAACCTTAGATTTACCTTTAGAATACATATTAAGGTTAGATTATTTTTGTCATTTTCATGGTATATGTAAACCTATCACTACAATGTTCAATATTGGGACTTACTGTGATTTACTGTGACATTTGGGCAGGCATCTGCCTCTTATCCTGCAAGGTCACAACTGCAATCAGAAGAAGGGATGCTTTCTCTGTTCCCCACCCCCTCCATAGACAGGGTTTTCCCCATTTCACTGCCACTTTTATTTATTTATGCTGCAGCTCTTAGGCCCCTTCTTCAAGACATTATTGTCTGGCTCAAATGTAGTAGAAGCCCAGTGTGTTTCCACAGACATTTATTTAATTAATTCTTAATCATTATTACAGTACATGATCTGTAGTACTGTGTTTGATGCTGGACATAAAAGTGGTGTGTGAAGCTGTTTACCTCCGTTCTCTGGGTATTTTTGAAATAACACTGAGATCCGCAGATTGCCTGTCAGAGTTTTCTCTGAGCTCAGGCGGGTCCTGCAAACAAGAATATCTTGTTAAGTAGGAAAGGGCGGGAGTACGTTTGAATTTTGAACCTTCCCGCTGAACAGAGCGATGAGCAACTTTCAGAGGAAACCAGATGAGTTGTGACCCTTTGGGGAATGGAAAGAATTTCAAGAGCAATGGTTCAAGCTGGTCTTGAGAGTCAGATAAAGGGTGTGACTGTTTGTTTCTGAACAGTGGCCCTACTTATTCCCTACTGCCATATCACAGCGTGTCTAGTTTTCTTCACTCGAGCAGCAGTTTTTTGCTGTGTTGTGATTTCGATGGAGAGAAGTATGACTTCGGAGTGAGGTTTGGCAGAAAAGTCCCTCCAGCTGCTGTTTTCCTCTGATTCTTCTTTCTCTGCCCACTCATGGTGAAAAAAAAAAAAGTTTCCCGCACTGTTCATAGTTGCTCACATCCTCCTTTAATATGAGTTCTTCTTATGTCCCCCCCACTAAGCAAAACAACCAAAAATGTGTGAAAGCTTACTTCATGATAAACCCTTTAGTGCCTTGCCAGATCTCTGCTTGTTGCTTCCTTTGCTTTTTGAGACACAAGCGGAGATGTTTTCCAGCTCTCTGCTTCCCCTTCTTGTTTCTCCCCGTCTTCCCGTGGCCCACTCTCTTGTGGTTGTTAAAATAGGGAGGAGGAGGGCTCCCTATTTGGGCTGTCTCAGCAACTGCTGCTCAGTTTTTCTCATGCTTTTTTTGTTTCTTTTTTGCCAAGAGAGTCTCACTTTGTCAGAAAGGAATGACATCTAAAAGCTTTGAATAGAAGAAACCGACCAAAAGAGTCACCATGGCAGCAAACTGGCAGTGATTAAAAATAAGTGGAAACATTTGTAGAGATTTTCTTAATTTTTCTAGATATCCCAGTTGGAAAGGGATCCTGGTTGGACTTTTTTTTTTGGATTATTTTTGGTCTTCTTTCTCTCTCAGAATGGAACACAAACATACATCTATGTGGGCAATAAACTGCTTTGCTTGCTGATGAAAGCCCTGTCTTTTGCCACAGGGCTGAGTTATGCTGGTTGCAGATTGCTGATCAGATGTTAACCTTTGAAAGATGATACCCAGTGATGCTGTCACAGATGAAATACAAACCCATTCTACACTAGGTAGTGGGTAGAAAGCACAAGATGAGGGGTGAAATCAAAAGGTTATGCCACTTTGAAAAAAATCCAAGATATCATTGCAGGACAAATGCCATATGATCGTCTCATTGGTAGAACTTTCTTTTAGGTCAGACTTAGCAGTGCCTGCAACCGTGACCAAAGCGCATATCTTTGGTCAGGTAAAAATGTCACGTTGTCTTTGGTACACAGCTGCTATTTACACTGAAGGCGGCAATGTTTGGACTGTTGTTCTCTTTCCACAGACTCTGGGAGATTTACAAGGTTGCTTAACACAGGATTCTGTCCAGCTACCTCAAACATCTTCTCACTTGGTAGCAAGCACAAACACAGCACAAAAGAAAACGATTGAGATTTATTCATAGCAACTGAAATGCCTTCACTTTGTTGCCTTCTTAAGGACAGAAAAACTCAGTGAGAAATCATCATGACAGTGGGAAAATTTCCCTTGTCACATAGCCAGTCCCGAACCCCTCATCAACACACACACACACACACACACACAGACACACACGCACGCACACACACGCGCATTCCTCTTGAGGCAGGAAGATGGAGGAATCCCGTGCACTGCTGTTGCTTAGTAACTGTCCAGCTCTGTGCCTTAATTTGAACAGCCGTGCTGCTTCCTCAGCAGGTGCTGCTTTTTGAGTAGGTTTGTGGGTGACTGCTGAGAGATGATTGGAGCTAGCTAGAATAGTACAGGGCAAACACTAGAAGCAGCCATACTTTAGCAGCCATAATTTTAATACAGTGTTCCTCTTCATTGTGTATCATTTGACTGTATAAGCATCGAGCATTTTAAAGGCTATCATTTGTACATCTGGGACTCTCAGCACATCCGCCTTCCTCCTTTCTCACTGCACTCCAGCTACAAAATGATCCTGCCTGATGGAGTGATTCATCTGCTGGTACATTATAATGAATGAGTCAGTTAGCCCAGTGCCCCGTGCTACTTCTGGGAGACCTTGACTATCACTATCAGACTTGGTGATGCTGCTTTTCCTCAATGATTTTTTTTTTTTTTGGACACAGTATATTATATCTTAACTACTCAGCAGCTGATTTGTTCTTAACAAGCAGCTCTGATAAAAGCCCCCACCCCCTGGCTGCTTATAAAGATATGACTGAGCTGTGTGGACTTTAATCAAGCTGTCATACTGATTACATATCACAGGTTCGGTCACAAGGTGAAGTGGTTGATGATATTATACCACACTCAAGCAGTGTGAGAGCATAAGATGATTGACCCTCTGCTGCTGTTGATATACTTAATTTAAGCTACTCACAGATGACATCATATGCCATACCTCCAAATGCTAATGCAGGCCTGAGTAATGTATAAATCATTGGGTTTAAAACTGAACTTTTTTGACAGAGCTTAAATGTGTTTTTTTCATCCCTGAAAATTTTGTGTAGGAAGTCGTGAGGGCTCAAAAAATACTGGACACACCCCTATGTACTCTGAGGGCCTGCGCATGGAAAAATTGAAAAACAAAATTTTGCATGCAGTCACTAGAAAAAAAAGATCTGATTCTGAAGGAGAGCAGATTTGGTTGATTTTATTTGTCATTCAATCCTACTGTCCCAGTAAAGCAGCCACATTGGAATTCAACCAGACAATCAGAAAACTGAATTTTGTCAAGGTCGGTTGAACCTGGGTTCTCTGTGTTCGGCTATTTGTCCTTTTGTGTGTTTCAGCCCACTGGGGTTAACTGGTCTTGAGTGTCACAGTCGAAGAGAGGGTTAAATGGCGGCAGAACATAGTGTATGACAAAGGAGCGATTGAGAGAGGCGTTCCATTGTGGTTACATTTGAAAGGATTGGTCACTTTTGTCCCTTTTGAAATGGCAAAACCACTAAAGAATATATACCAATGTCCCCACACAAAGGTATCTGGTGTGACTCTAAGCCATGTGTTGTTAAATGGGTTGAATGCTGATTGGATGTACGATACAATGTGGACACAGATCCATCTGGTCCCTTGTATGAAGAGTCACAAATAAAGTCATTCTCGTTTGTATTGCCAACCCCGAGCTATATTTCATCACCAGCTGCTTGTCTCTCACTCTAAGAATCTTTCCTTTTCCTCTTCACACATTTATTCCAGCCATTGTTGTTGTTTTATCACACTCTAAGCATGAATGTTTTCAATGGGCTTTCAATCTGTGCTCATTGTTATCTGCGACCTAATATGGGGCCTTTCAGCACTTTTTGGGGTTTCTGATCTGCCCTTTTATCCATAATTTTTTTTTGCCCAATGGCAAGACTGCAGTTAAAGGGTAATCTTTTCTAAATGGCACTAAATAAAGTCCCAAATCCCCTTCCCTCTGGGCATAAGAGGATGAATCCCAGCCGCTATGCACAGGGCTTACGGCAGTCTGGGAGTCTGCCAGGACCAACAAAACTCAGCAGCTTCCATAGCTGGCGACAGGTAGCTGCTTTTTGGGTTAATGCTCGACAGAGGCTGTCAGGTCTTCTTGGGAAACGGCCCTGTTCTCCTTTTTCTGGTTCGTCAGCCTCGTCTGGTCCGTAAGCCTGCTCCAGTGGCCGCCAAGTTGAGCAGCCTGTTCTCTGAGTGCCGTCGGGCCTGGCAGTCTCTTCCACGAGTCGCCGTTTTAGAAGAGCAAATGGCTGTGATGAACACCCACGCAATAATTTTACCAAGAAATTTCCACTGTATCTTTTTATGTTTCCAGACACACAAGGTCCACTCACATATAGAAATGCTGCTTTCTGCTTTGCAGAAGGACGGCCATATGGTAAAAATAATAAAAGAATCATTTTACCTGGTATTAGGTAAAATGGCCCTCTAATCCAGAATGATGGTAAAAGCTTTTTTTCCTTAACTCTACTAAATAAAATGCCATCAGCGGGTTAGGGTTAGAGCACTTTTACAGCAGCGGTGGATGGCTGTTCTCGGCCTCAGTGAGGGAATTGTTCAGGCTGCTTGGAATGTTTTTGACCTGGACATTTAAAGAACGGTGTGTTTGTGCAGTGTGCTTAAATGCAACAAACTGAGCATTTCAAAAGCGTTTCAGGCACAACTGCTTCTTCAGACAAGTCTGAACTAGGGTAGCTACTTCTGGGGTGCGGACTCTACTTCATTGTTCTACTGTTCGTGGGAATACCACACAGTTTAATTTTGTGTGCATCATCAGGTCATACACTGAGGTGCTGCCTTTTGGCTACAACATGATGAAGTTATTAAGTAATCTAAAATAGAATGCAGACTTTAACCCGAGAATAGTTAAGCAACAGCAAAGTTGATATTTTTGTGTCTTTACCGTACGTAATCCTCAATACGCAATTCATCATAAGCATCATCATCATGCTTGTGATGAAACTAAAAGTATATATTTTGAAATGCAGATTTTAGAGATGTGCTATGTGCATTCAGATAAGTCAGAAGTACATGTAGAGAAGCTGTTTTGCAACCTGGCACAGTCATGATTCTGCTAGTTTAATCCAATTAGTGGAGACTAGGGCCAGATCAGGCAGGAGTCCAGGCTAAAAGCAGAAGATGAGGTCATGCTAATGATTGTATGCCTCCGACAATACAACACAGTTCACTCAGGCAAAAGGTCTCCAGTTTTCCGTCTCCTGAACTGCATACTGACTTTAAACAATTCCAAGTCCATCAACAAAGAGCTTTGTGTGCATATGCACGTGATTAAGCTAGATGTGTGTGTATGTGTGTGTCTGTGAGGGTAAGAAACACAATAGACGCTCTTATCCCTTCACTCCTACGTCCTTTCTTGTCTTTGCTGTATAGCTTCATTGTGTCTCTTGGATTACATTAAAAATTTCAGCAGCTGATTAAACCCAAACCACCACAAATATGTTATTAGTTTTGCCTTGAATTATTTGTTAGGTTTTCATAACCATGGTAGATGGTATTTAGATCAAGTTTTCTTCGCAGTACAGTAATACCTTGCTGTTTAAACTCGAGATACACAATGTCCGTGAAAGGCTATTTCCTGTTCCGTTAGCTTTAGACCTATCAATTGTTGAGCATGCTAGTTAAGGTAAGCTTAGCTGGTTCGCAGTAGGGCCATATCTGTGGTGTCTTATATAAACAGATGAATCAGCCAGGCTTGTGGGTAGAGCATAGATTTGATTTTGTGTTATAAACCCCACCTGTATCGTTCCTATAAAAGGCTCCATAGATTAAGTCTTAGGGCTGAATCAGATTGCCCTCAAACCTTCCTTATGTACTTTGTTGAAAAATCCACACAGCATTGACACAGATTGACACCCTCATGTGAAACATGTTGACAGCCCCTAATTCTTATTTATGTCTTTGTGTTTTGGTAATACATCTTGGCTGTGGGTTTACTGTAATCATAAGGCACAAGCAAGCTTTGCTCCATCAAATCTCTTCTTCCTTCTATTGAAATGAAGTCATAACTCACGTCCCGTGCCCCCCAGCTCCACATCCTGTTTACTTGCGAGGAGTCTTTTTATAGAGGATAGGAAGCATTTGAAATATGGCCCTGTATCAGAGCGGATACCTCTTAGTGGATAAAAGGAAGTGGGCAATTCCTTGTCTAACGTTGAAAAAACTGAAATCATAAAATATATATATTTGCTTTTTTTTTCTTTTTTCTTTTTTTTTCTGGTGTGTGTGTGTGTGTTAAGATCAACACGCATTATGGAGCATTTCCTCTCACGATGGCATTACCACAGCAACATGGAAAGGAACTGAAATTCAATGGCCTTTTGAGTCCATCTGTACTGTATGACATCGTTTCAGATTTACACTCCAGCTGCACTGGAATCATTTAAATGTTATCAAAGGCAGATTTGCAAGTTTACAACAGCAATTATAACCTCATCGCAATACAGCAACCTAGATAAGATTTGCAATTGCTGATGCCCTTTTAATAACTCCTTAAAAAAAAGATGTCGATGCTTCCCGTAATTGAGGGATAGTTTACTCTTCTGGACTTTGACTTACACATGGTGTAGTAAGGGTTGCCTTTTAAGGGTTATTTTAAGTGAAATATACTAAGAGGAAGAGAAGATTGTGGCGGCTCTGTGCACCTCTTGCGTATTAGCCTCAATGAAACTTGGAGTAGCTATAAGTAGACCGATGGTGGGTAACCACAATCTCACCCCAAGATATTCGCCTTCTTGCACAAACATTTGTCGGGTATGCCCCACCCATATCCTCCCCTTAAAGATGGCTTTTGTTTACAGCTTCTCGTCTGCAGCTTGTCCCAGGGCACTCTATTTTGAAACAGCCGATGAAGAGATCAGAGATGAAATCAAGTCAGACCCAGCTCTTTGTTTACGTGGGTACTTTCTGGCACACCCCTCTCCGGTTCCTCAGAAATTCTACATTGTCCACTTATCTCAGTTATTCCCTGACTGGCAAAGTAGTGCCTCCTATCTCACTTAAATTAATTAAAACCAGAGGGCAGATTGTTAAAAGCATCTTTGCTTTTTTTATTAGGCCATCTATTCAAGCATTAGCAAACCCAATTTCAAAGGGTTGTCCCTTTACCCTAGGGGTCCTTTTAACTTTAGCACCAGAAAACAGCAGTACGTCTCCCCACACGCCATAATCACTCCATGTCACCTCCCTCCCCCCTTCCTCTTCATTCCCCAAGCTCCCAATAGTAAATAGGCTAGTGGGTCTGAGTTCCCCTGTTCCAGTGTGCCATACCCAAGTCTCCCACACTTTGAAACCCTCAGGCGTAGTGGCTCAGGGGAGGGAGGAGAGATAAGAAGACAGAACTGTGTAGTTGGGCAGGGGGCTGGCTGTACAATAATAACATTAGAGTTTGGGGTTGGCGAGATGAAAGAGAGGAAGGTTTTTAATTGGATATGTGCCAGTCTCTCCGCAGTCTTGAGAAATGGGGATTGCAGACGGAGAAAGGGAAATGCACGGGTTTCCTGTGGGAACCAGCTCGCTCTTTTAGGTGGAAGAAGAATAGGAGTTTCTCTATCAGCTGGCTTAATGAGTTTAAAGTGCTGGGACTAATTGGCTGTAATTTTTGTGTAAAAACATGGCTTATTGCAGTATCTCATGAAAGAATTGTGGGCCTTTATTTCCATCATTTGTTCATCATTGAAGGGCTTTGTGTTTTGTCTTATCTGATTGTTCTCTTTTTGCTTGTATTCTCTGTGGGCAGAGAGGTTTAAGTATGAAGACGTGATCACGTGAACACTTAATTATATGTAATCTACAGTCTTTATTTGCACACAGCTATCATCCTTTACACATTCAGTATTGGCCTATTGAGCCCCCACTTTATTCTTTTCAAACTGATGTGACCTCAAATAGAAGTTTTTCCACTCTGACCCAAGATTTAGCCTCACTGGTAGAGAGAATCTGTGCATGCACACAGTCATCTGCAGGATTTAATTACTGCAGCTGGGGAGAGGAGTCCATTAGTTTCTGTCTGGCCAGGAGCAAGGCCAGAACCCCCCAAGAGACAATCTTCTGGGTTTAGGACGGCCAATGGAGAGATAGGACGACACACTGAAGAGCGAGTAAGATCATTTTATTCTGATTCATGACTTGAGTGGTAGTGACAGAGTTGATTAGGAATGATTAATAGTTGTATCCAAAAGGACATTAGTGGCATCTTAGATTGAGAATATGCGTAAAAGGGCAAATCAGGTTTCTGTAATCCTTCCCCCATTATGTCAGTACATCCTGATTGATTAGACATGTCTCAGCATTGATGTATCAGCCTAGGATGATGAAAGTAAATGCATTAGGGTTTCATATAGCATTAATCTAATAAATGGTTATTGGTAATAGTAAAGCTTTTCGACAGCTGATGCACAAACAAATAGATTCAGCTGTTCGATTAGTCTTCTTTACACACACACACACACACACACATACACACCCCTTTAAATCTGACCTTGGCTCCTGACAGATAGTATCAGACAGTATATTCACATGCGGGTGTCTGAGTTCACAAATATATGCGTATATCTGTGTTTGTGTATGCGCGGCCTCAGCTGCAGCCACAGCTGCTCCCCTTGTCTCTGAATGTCAGTATCAAAGGGCTGTTCATTTTTGAAAATCATATTTGAGGTTCCACAGTGTATTTTGGGGCCCCAAAAAAGACTCGGTCTGGTTCGCCGTTCATTGTTTACTCAGATTTAGGTGGCGTGTCATCAATCACAGTAGCTCATTGGAAAAGAAGGATGAAAAATGTTCATTTACTTGCACTTGCAAAGCATCAATAGAAGATTGAGGGTTTTTTTTTTCCTATCAGAAATATCACAAATTTTCTTGACATATTGTCATATAATTTAGTCTTTATTCACTTCCCCTCAGCTAATAGCAAAGATTAAAAACAGAGATGCTTCAAATCAATGTCAGGCCAGGAGGTTCTTTGTGCAGACAAAACTGGAGAGGCATGGGTGTCAACTGTTGCCAAAGAAAGAGGGAGGAGAGCAAGCTGTGCTAGGCTGAGCTCTGAAACAGCCATCTGTGTCAGTGGCACCCCTCGCTTTGCCTTTACTGACCTGCCTCTCACTCTGTCACTGTAATTGGCATAGTAACCATAACAACAGCTCTCCCCTCTGGGGTGTGGGCACGTGGACCGGGGAGATCTGATCCAGAAAGAGTATCAGGGAGAAAGGGGAACCAGCAGACGCAGATAACGTTGGCTTTGCATTGCAAATGAATGAGGTTGTGAATGCAGAGAGCTGGTACTTGTAGAGGACATCGCAGTGATATAAACAGCGATAAAGAACCCAGAATCCAGCTCAGACGCTGATAGGGTGGTGCAGTTTCCCTATAAGGGCCTATTGAATCTCTGCTCTCCCTCGAGACTCTGGCTTTTTCTTCCATTCTGTAGCAGATTTAGCTGATAGACAATAGACACAACATACAATGCTTTCCTGTTTTTAATTGACTGCTAAGATTAATTGCTAAAGACAAAGGAGTTTAAATCTTGCACTTTACATATCCTATCACACAAGGCAGAGCAGGCAATCATTGTTGGGTCAAAAAAATATCTAAAACTATATTTATTTTTGGCTCAAGTCAAGATAAACCTTGGTGTTAGACATTCAGGAAAGGTCTAACTTCATTTCTGTAAACGATTCAGTCATGAGTAGTACCTGTATCATGTGTATTTTGTTTTCATCTTATAGTATATTATATTGGCTGCGAGCTAAAGTAAACTGCACTTAGACAGAGGTTCTTTAGCTTGCTGCCGAGGGCATAATGACTGTTTTTACACTGTAATAACACAGGAGCCAGTCAGTAACACCCACAGTGTCGAGCCTTCAGGCTAACACAGACAGCGTAATGGTAGTGAGAACCTAGTTGGGCTCCTTTTTGCAGGTGTTTCACTTCATAAAGAAGGTCTTTTCTGGGAAGTCCAGTCTTTGCAGACGTTTGATGTATATAAATTAGCATGTTTGAAGACGACGGCTGATCTGACCAAAGACTGACTTCACACAGAATCTCTAATGCTTTCTTCAGATTGGTAGCCTATTTAATGTTGGAATAAAACATGAAATGCAGTTTTCCCCAGCCGGATCTGATGAAAGCTCTAATAAGCACTTACTCATTACAGCCTGAAAGAAGCTGGTAGAATTTATGTAGCTACTTTGTATAACCGAGCCCCTGCCATTTAGTTATGGTATTCTGATATTTTTTTTTTAATCATTGAGGATGACTATCAGTCAGCTGTGTAAAGGGCCTCATGAGTCTGATTAGTACACTGCTCTTACACAGAGGCCTGTGTGTTTGTGCTTAAATTGCATGTGTCTACCTACTCCCAGTGGCTCCATCCCCTTTGGCATTCGCTTTTTTTTTTTTCTGTCCTACCCTGCAACACAATAGATTCACAAACTGGCACAGCTTTGTGGTTGCTTTTAGGAGGTGCACGCCCTCCTGGTCCCATGATGATAGAACATGCAGCTTCTCGGCTCGAGGCAAACTCATTTCTTTTCAAGGAAAATTTGCATTTCATAAAGTCACACGCAGGTGTGCTTCTTTGACCTCTGCTGTCTGATGATCTCGCTGAAATATTCCTTTCCATTAGCATATATACATATATACTCTATCCTTTGAAAGCATGAGCTGTTTGCAGCTTTGGTGGGATCCCTGCAAGGTTTGCAGCATTCGCCTCTTCCACCTCTATCTCAGGTGGGAGAACAAGCTTCAGCATGGTGTGAGTATCAGGTGGTGCAGTATAGCTGACTGCAAGGAACACTGGTAAAATTGAAAATGAGGTGCGCTTGTGCGTGCGTGCATTTGTGTGTGTGTGTGTGTGTGTGTGTGTGTGTGTGTGTGTGTGTGTTGTCCAGACCTGTGTGTGAATAATAGCCCAGCAGCTCTGTGCTATGCAGCAAATCAATGTGGCTCTGTGCCAGGCAACGGCAAATATCTCTGCCTCCCTCATTTGCGTTTCTCTCACCCTCTTTTCTTCTCCCTCCCCCTGCTCCTTCTGCTTGGCACATTTAAGTCCTTGCATGCATATAACTGTTCAATATGAAAATGCCAAGTACATATCTAAGAATTAGTGTTATAATATTGCTTACGTGGTTGTAGAAATTTGGTTGTAAAGGTCCAAATTTACAGAAAGAGATGATTTCTGGGGAGGAACTGCCAGACGGGAGGATGGAGATTAGCTCTTTCCACTGCAAGGAAAGCCGTGGAGAGTTAATCATAACCTCCGTGGAGTTTTGTCGAGAGATGAAAGTGAAAATGTCTTTTCATTTCCATCCGACTCCCACTGAAGAGTAAAGTCTGAAGTAAATAATTAGCTACTCTGTTACTCATTATAGCAACTGTCACCGGCTTTGTTGTAATGTGCGCTGATCAGCAATAGTGTTCTCAATAAATTCAGTTGGCAGTTTAAAAAAAAAAAAAAAAAGCATGTACTTCTGTGTGACATGATTTGCATTTGTTACAGTACCTTGCTGTACGCGCTGTTGCAGAAACAGCACAGAGAGCTATTATGGTCCACGCAAATAAGCGAAATGTAGAGTAGTGTAACAGCCTGCTAGGTTACGCATACAGTCCGTGTTGCAGGGTCACCCTGGTTCGCCAGTGGGTCTCTTGACTTTTAACACAATGCCCCATCATACTGTATGTTTATTATATACGGTTGTGAGCGGGCAGCTAAATATAGCATCAGCACACACCTTGAAGCTATCTGTCTTTGCGAGTCCCTCGCTGTGCAGTGGCCTGTGAAGATGGAGAGATGGACAGGAAAGTGGGGGAAAGGGAGCATGTCTGTTTATCATTATAAACTGCAGCTCCACGTGAGCTGTGATTCACGAGGCAAGAGAATCCATTCAGTCTTTCCCCCCCCCCCCCCTTCCTGCTCCTCCTCTCTTCCTCTGCAGTCGCTCGCAATGACAACCTTAACAGTGACTAGACTTCAGTGTTGCTGAAACACTGCTTTGGAATCCAGGGTCAACTCCGGCACAGAATGAGTAACCAAACTGATCCAGATGACACGGTGTGATATTGTTTAGCATTTTCCACAGGCCCTCGTAGTCTGAAAAAGCAGATAAAGAAAAAAAGCAGTCTCATTGTCTGGGGTGTTTTTGTTGTGCCTAATCGGGCACAGTTTCGCAAGATTTCGAGACTGTTGGCCAACGAGTAGAAAATACTATTAAATGTTTCTTGAGACTTCAATCTAAGCGAAGGAGAATAGGATTTCCTGTTCTGCCTGCATGCGATCGCACAAATGGAAGATGTTTCATTGTGACTCGAAAGTAAAAGCTGTTTGACTCCCCTTTGTCTTATCCCATCTCTGTTTCACTTTATTCTTGGCTGCCTTTCCTCCTCCTCTTTATGCAGCAGGCTTTACTTTCCCATTAGAGCAAGGCTGCAAGACCACAGGAGGCTAAATTGAAACCTTAACAATGAGATGTTTTGCGCTGGACCAGAGGTAGAGGAGTCAAATCCAAATCCATCCTGGGTCTTCTAATTGGGTTTTGGTGCTATCTCTTCAAAAGGACTTCCTGCCCTTACATCTAAATCTAGTACAGCTTTTGAGCCCATTGTTCTTAATCTCCTTTCCATTGTTATTCTTACTTCGTGCCACAGAAACACTTTTCTTAGCCAGTGGACAAGAAACTGAAAATAGAACTCTAGATGTCTACTTCAGCTCCACAGGGCCTCTGAGACCGGCTGTATTGATCTGTTTGTTACCTCAGAGAGACCCAGAGCCCATCTACCTTGTGCTCTTGACTCACTGGATTGTGACCTATATTCTTCCTATACCGTGTAAGGCGCTGAACATTACTAAGGGGCTGTAGTGTTCAGAAGGCAGCGCTTAGCATTTCCTGAGCAGGGATCAAAAAGCAGAGAGGTGTGATTGATCTTTGAGTCCTGATTTGTCTCACCTTCTAATCAGTGTCACTGAAGGCTGTGTCCTTGGTTAGATTGGAGGACAGGGCAGTGATCTCACCATGTTTGAACATGTGTTAAACACAAATGCACAAGCGGCCTTTGTTAAACCCAAGACTTTTCTATTAGAGGACAATCTGTCATAGCAACATTTGTTTTGCTGAAAGATAAACTTGCAGACGGCTGCTTAAGTTTAACCCGTAAATGTAGAACAACTCTTGTTACCAGAGAAACCAGTAATTTGATACAAGTTTAGTCTAAAACTGGAAACATAGCAACTTGCTTGCTTCTTTAATAGGCTGCATTCATGCGCCCACGCATCCATCTTTATCAATCTTCTGACTCGGGTTGTTAGATCCTGTTAGAGCGACAGAAATGTAAGGGGAAGTAATCAAACACCAGTGTCATCTGAGGGGGAAAAAAACCCAACAAAGATCAGATGTGACGACTAATTTTGTCAGTTCCTCAGTCACATGAAGCTTTATCATGACAGTGATCATGTGCTATGATCTTTGAAAGCCAGCCTAGCCCATAATGTATGCTGTCGTCTAGAGTCAGACGTGGGTTTTTTTTAGAGGGATAAATCTTTAAAATTATTGACTTTTCCTTCATAATTTCAGTCGTAGTCATCTGTGAGGAAATCGAGTCCATACAGCATGCTAATAACTAAAGACCTGTCTTTGATTAGCTTTATAAGAGATTAATGACCCAGAGTCACATGCCCAATGTTAAAAAAAAATGCAACATATGGCAAGCTAAAGATGAATTATAAATTGGGTGGGCAGCTCACTGTGAGATAATAGGCTTGGTCGCGTGCAGCCCCAATTTGCCCTCCTTTAAAGTAGCCTAAACCCGGGCCTGGGGAGCGGAGATTAAAGGCCTTGGGTCAGCGGGTTTTGACTAGGGGCTCTGCTTGTTTGAAGGACAGGCCTCATAGATTGGATTGATTCGAGTCTCTTCAATACCAACTATGCAAGATTATAATGATGGGATTCTCCTGATTACCGTTTGGGGTAATCCTTTCTTTTCTAATGACTTTCGAATAAAATACAGCCTCCTGCTGATTGATTGATTTGGGGAAGGGAGGCAGTTGGGGGACTTGGGCGGAGACGTATTTAACTGACACTTTTATCTTGAGTTGCAAATGAACAGCGAACATCTAAACACCAGCACTATTCGTACTTTTTTTTTTTGTGCATATGCCTGCATACAGTACATCTTCTGATTAGCTCATCGGGCCAAAGGACCGGTTAGCTTATGCCGTGGCCATGCGTCCGTAGTCTGACCCGCCACAGGTCACAAGAATCGCTGCTCCTCCTACAGTGCTGCTCAGATTGCAGTGAAGTTCACACACACCTAATTACCCCTAATGGGTCTTCACCCAATTTGTGCTCAAGGTCACAATCAAATTTGTTGTTTTACAGGCAGTAACCTGTGAATTGTGACTGATTGTGAGCCAGATGAGCAACTACATCACCAATGCTCTGTTTTTATTCAGAATAAATCTGTACATTAATCACTGATTAATTATTTGCTACATAGTTTCATAAAAAGACAAGTTGAGGTCTTCATTTGGCCCGTGTTTGGCTTGAGTCCAACCATCAATCCCAAACCGCAACAGATTCACTTCCCTCTCATAAGACAAAGAAAAGCAACAATAAGTGTTTACAGTTCGTGCACGATTGAAAATCATTTTGTGCTTTTTAACACTGATATTGTTTACCTGAAGGAAGATGAGGTCCTTTACATTAGTTAGCTGATAACAGAGATGCTTCTAAATGAAAAATATTCTAAGTCTTTCTTGGCAACTTGCTGCTTCAGCCATCATCTTTCCTGAAATGTAAAATCTAAGCCGTGATGTCATGCTCTTCTGTAACCCATTAAACTAGTTTTACGCAGTCACATATTCCTCTTAAGTCCCGCAAGTAGGTCAGTTTGACTAATACAAATTTCCAGATTTGCCTCTATCTAAAGGAATTACTGGGATTAATACGATACACAGTCAAACCCAGAAAATCCTGCAGCAGCTAGTCACGTGCGGTGTAATGGCATAGCCGGTCAGAGAGAGGAGAGAGTGCGCTGCAGCTGCAAACAAGGTCAGATTCAGAGCCTCAGGTGATTTCAGATTACTGCCTGCACTCGAGCTGTGAGGCAAGATGAGAATCAGAATTTCCATCCAATCACCAGCCGGTACAGGATTGAAAATGAAATCTGTAATCAGGAGGGTGATTATTCTGAGAAGGGAAAGCATGGGCTAACCTAGATTCTGCTGCAGTAAAGGTCACCGTGTCTGCGTGTTTGCTGTTACTGCCTTGCAGGTTATGGCAAATTAGGATCAATATTTTTTTTAATGGGGTGGCACGGTGGCGCGGTGGTTAGCACTGCTGCCTCTCACAGTTAGAGTACCATCTGGAAGGCCTGGGTTCGATTCCACCTTGGCCCAGGCCTCTCTCTCTCTCACTGTGTGGAGTTTGCATGTT
>JAVDPK010000146.1:407690-436000 GCA_034780415.1 Cichlasoma orientale | reverse complement strand
TGGGATAGGCTCCAGCCCCCCCGCGACCCTAAACAGGATAAGCGGAAGCAAATGGATGGATGGATGGATGGATGGATTTTTTTTAATGAAGCAGCCTGATTCATATTGCACAACCTTTTAACAGACCGTCCTTTTACAGAAGGTAGAGGATTTAGCTTGAAAGTTCTCCGTAGTTATTCAATCTTCATAGAGTGCATCCCTTTCATGCAGTCTGTAAAATCAAATATCTGTTGACCTTCCTTTACTATGTTATGATCTCCTGAGGTATTAAGAGCATTAGAATACAGGCTTCTCGTGATCACCCAGACACAAGTGCATTTGCTCTACTTTTCCTGTTTTGGTTTTTCCATCTGTGGAGTCACTGCAGAGCACGTACAGGCCAATATCCTGCAGCTAGTGGAGGAGGGGGGGGGGTAGGATCATGCAGCCCAGATGGAGCCTGACTGATTATCTCTACAGAGCGACTGCAGTATTTTTGGGAGTTTTTTTAGCCTGAGCTAAATCACAGTACAAGAGATCATTGCCACTTCACAATGATTGAATCACAAATAAGTTACAAACCTGATGTTTCACAAGCTTTATAGACAAATCTCTAAATATTCTTAACAATCACATAACACTGCAGTTTCAAACCAGCAACTCTCTCCTCCTTCACTTTATCTCCAGGCCTTTGGGCAAGCCTACTCCAACCACAGGAAGGTGGCGGCGGATGGAGAGAGCCGAGAAGAGTCTCTAATCCAGGAGTCGGCCTGTAAGGAAGCCTACTACGAGCGGAGGGTCCTGGAGCTGCAGAACGAGGTCCGGCAGACACGTAACATCTTTACCAACACCCAGTCTGAGAACGAACGCCTTAACGCCATCACTCAAGAGTTGAGAGAGGTGAGAGAGAGAACCAAAATCCCGTCACTGTTCTGTTCCTAATTTTTTAAATGAGTTTGAAATTGATCGGTTCTGTTTGGTCAGAGATGTAGCATAGATGCTCCTAATAGTCATCTCTAAGGGGGAAGTCGCTTCAGCATCGTTACTGTGCGTCAGGACTCACTGTATTGCAGTGGTGTGTTTCTTACAGAAGTGCTTTGAAAATGAACTAACTTCTGACTTAAAGGTCAGGTCTGCTCTTGCTTGCTTGCAGCTATTTAGAACAGTGAGGGTGTTTTATCCTCTGATGCATTTTAGCTTCCTGCAAATCTGCAGAAAACAAACAGGTGTTCACTTTTTTTTTTTATCCCTATCCTGGTATCGTTTTGCACCAGAGTAACCAGCGCCATTTGGCTTTTCATTTTTTTATTAGTTTCAGTTGATTGTTGGATACCTACTCCACCTTCATTTGTGTCTGACATTGATATCCAATCCTGTATTATTCAGGTTGTAATTGCAGAGTCTGCTTATTGACATGCTAAGACAAGATTAAACGTACTGTAATGACTACAAACACCTTGCCTTTAAGCCTAATGTGTTGTTCTCCACCCTCGCTGTGATCCAGGGTGGAGTTTTTACAAAAGAAATAGTGAGACCATGGGAAATACGCTCTATTGCAAAAGGTGTCGTGATCTCACATGAATAATTATTCAGTTAATGTTAAAAGTGTGTGAACCAGTGCATGGAAATGGTACTTAAACTGTTGCCTTAACTGTAGCATTAGTGACATCTGTCATTATAAAAGCCACACCTCAGATAAGCACTGATAACAAGAAGCACAAGCAAGACATTTCTCAAAATTGAGCACAACCTTTGCACATTCCTGCACTGGTGATGCAAACCTTTATTGTCTGTGCCCCAATTTGGACAATGTCTGACCTCGTCACCGCTTCAGTTTACATATACTCACTGTTAACTGACCTCATTAGAAGAGACAGTTGCATAGCACACAGTGTAGTTCGTGTGTCTTGCCAGTGGTCATGTATGTGTGATGCGGTGTGATTAAAATAACAAGAGTGGAGTGTATATTTAAATCGTGCTGTGCTTTAGGGAAAGGGTTTTGGCACACAGACAGGTATGAAAGAAGAACTGAGTCTGACAGGAAGGCAGCGGGAACCTTTCACCATTCGATAGGTTTCTTTTGATGCGAAACTCCGTGCTCCCTTGACAGGCAAATCAAGGCAGGAATACTAAAGAGGGAGTCTAAGTCGTAAGTTGTTTGAAGGGTTTGGCTATATGAGAAAGGAAGAAGCAGACTCCTCGTGCTGCTTTGAAAGGGGAATTTTTTTGTACTCACAGCTCTGGGTCGGGTGCTCACACAGCATTTTCTTCACATTTTAATTTGTTGCATTTATCAGTATTTTTGTGCTGGAGTTCTTTTGGTTCCAAAAACACTTTTGGAAGTTAAAGATCAGGGTTAGTCCTGTCCCTCGGTGGCAGCCTGTCCACGGTGTACCCCGCCTTTCACCCAAATGGCACTTGACATAGGATCCAGCCCCCCTCCCCAACCCTGAATTGTGGTCACGTTTCATGCGTATATCTCCAAGGATGTCTGTTTTTGTTTCTCTCTTTCTGATAGCTAATGAAAACTAATCTTCCTGTGTTTGTGCACAGCAGCTTTAGCTGAGTCCACTGTTTTGCAGGTCAAGTTGGTAATTGGGAGGGTGAAGGATTCCCCTCCCGAGTCCCAAGACTTTGGCAGACATCTGCTTGACACAGATGTCAGCAGTGTTTCTTACTGAGATTAGTGAAAGACTTAAAAATGGCATGTCCGGCACAAAGACTTAAGTTCCAGAAAGCTCTAAATTCCCCTATAATTAGGTCAGCTGCTGCTCAGCTCTGCATCGACGCTGGTATAATTTGGACATTACGGAAGCCAGATGTGCCCCACTAGATATGTTTTTGTAACAGAGCAGGAGTTCCCCTGGATCTTCAGCTCCCATTCACTCATCGGTTATAAGCTTAAACATAATTACTTACTGATAACATGCCATGCCTCTTAAATCTTGGCTAGAAAAATTGAAAGAAAAGCAAATCCAGTCTTTGCTGCATACCACGAGTACAGCTGTAACTGGTGTTGCACTGGTGGTCTCCTTGGCCTTTCTCCAGGTGCCATTCCCTTTATAAACGCCCCGTTGCATAGCAGTGGGCCCCGGACAGTTCTAATTGGTTAGAGAAAAGCGTCCAGAGTGTAAATCACACCATGTATGGGAGATAATGATGCCCTTCCAACGGTACTTTGGTGGGTGCTAGGAGTGTGTCTGGCAGGCAAATAGAGGCAGCCTGGGCACTGAGGCTGGCATTGTGAGTGGACTGACACGACTGAAAGAGGCCTTTGTCTTTTGGATTTCAAATTAGCCCAAAAGCTTAGCCTGGGAGAGGGAGGAGGAGGGCCCTTGTAGATGATGAGAATGGTACGAGAGAAAGAGAAGGGGGCCTAAAATCCGTTAGAGAAGGAGAAATGCTTAATGGGAGTAAATCCAACGCAAATTGAGGACTGTCCTGCTTTTCTCAGACTGCATGGCTAATCATATTGAGTCAGGAGGGTGATTGAATGACTCAATTCTTTTTTTCATGGAATGCAGCTGACAGTTGAGCTTTTGTGTTTGGTTAAAAAAGATTTTTTTATTATTTTTTTTTTAACTCATGCACTTCTACAAGGTTCCTTTGAAAAGCTATTTTATTTGGAGTGGAATCAAGATAGCTGACACGAGCATCTTAATTTCAACTACATGAAGGCGTCATAGTCCGTGAATCTTGGAGCGTCACTCGTTATAAATGGATTTTCTCTCCCTATAGAACGGTTCATTCATATAGCCATTCTAGTTGCTGGTTTTCAGCTGATTACGTACCTCCCGTTTAAGCCTCCCAGGCACGCTGCCATGCCAAAGACTCAAATGTTAGCCCAAAGCACTGATAAGACACATTTCACTGCTACAGTGCTGTCTACAGGATTAAATCCACACAAAGAACCAGTAACATTGTAGGGAGGCGAACTCTAATAGGCATGACTTCATTAAATTCAATCTCATGTCATGAGAGGAATGTGCCTACAACGATGCCTCACAGAATGGGAACCTCCATTGCGCGCTTTTCAGGAAATTATCAAGCAAAGGGTCAAAATGTTCCCAGTGTAATTCAATCTATCTCTACTCTGTTCACTGCCATGAAGTGTTGCTGCTCCGGCATTGCTTGCAGTGTTTGCTTATAGTGCATCGTTCCTTTTGCGTGAGTCAGGATGCTGTGTTGACACTGGAACTGCGCTTTCACTTCAGGTCTATTGTTATCTTTGGTATTTCACATGCTCGAACCGTTTTTCTCTCACTCATAAGTTGGGTGTTGTGCATTTTATCTGTTACCATAATTTGGATGCCATTCAAATGTTAAATGTGGCTGGTTTTTCCACCTCACTGCCACAGTGGATGACAATAGGCATTAGCCTACCCCCCCACACACCTTAATTTAAGTGCTGTTTAACTATCTGGATTAAACACCTGACAGCACAGCGAGCGATTAAGAAAAGAGAGGTGTCTGTGCTGATGAGATGAGTTTGAACAGGTTGTGAGAGGGTAGAATTTTATGCATATTGTGAGGACGATCATTGTTATTATAAAAACGTTGAAGTGCAGGGTTGTCAGCGGTGCAATAATGGAGCAGAGCCTGTGATACAGGATGTTACAGCGACGCTGCAGCTTTATATCGATTATCATAAGGTCAGAGTTGAGTGGAGGGTTCCTCTTTGTTCGCTGTTATCATCTGACATGAGGATAATGGAACAGGACTCCTAGAGGGCACTGCAGTGTTGCTGTTGACTGCCTTATTATTTCTTCTGACATTAATGCCAAGACAGATCAACTCCTGTCATGTGGTACTCATAAGAAATGGGGTTGTACAAAAGGAAAAGGTTTCAAAACTGCTTCTTATAATATGATGAGTAGTAAAAGAGAAGGAGTGTGAAAAAAGCCAAAGCCAGATGCATGGGTGTCTAGTTTTGCACAAGCTGTTGTTACTACTGCTGTCACAAGAGATCCACGTCCTAGTCAAACCCTCCAGATTGTATCTGGGTTAATTGGCCAGACCATAGAACATGAACAGGTCTTCCTACCACTTAAGCTAGCCGCTTCTCTTCTGGACTCTGGCTTTTTTTTTTAGGGTGTGTCTGCCACACCCTAAACATCAAGCTTTCAAAAATGTCGCCTTCATTTAAGCTCGTACTTCAAAGCACCAGTGAGGTTTTTCACGCAGGATCAGTAGATAAATAAATCAACAACAAACCCGCAGGCCTACATGTTGACTTAAACTAATGGGTATAAACACATTTTTCCACTCTTCTGCACTCTCATCCAAATGACCTCAAAAACACTAATTCACTATACACCCCGTGGGCTTCTCCACAGTCACGCGTTGGGCAAAGTACCACCAGCCACTCATTCACTGGGTTATATTCACTTTCTAGTTGTTCGCTGTCTCGGTGAAAAGTGTGACCTTGACCGTGTTTTCGCTTCCTAATGGAGTCGGGGTAAGATGAAGAGAGTCACAACTGCTTGCAGCAGAAAGGAGGATAAAAGCAGTTTTACTTTCACCCACATTCTGAGTGCTGACAGCAGTGAGATACCCCTAGGCTTCATTATTCCTTTGCTCAGTTTCAGGTTATGCTGGGGGGGGTTGAGTTCATCTGGTATTCATTCTTAATCTCTTCTTAAGAGATCAGTTTGGCTGCAACTTTGGTTAGACTAAACATGAGCTGACGTGACCTTGAGTTACTGTAGAGACTGCGGGGCATTTTTTTTTTTCCTCTCACCAGACTTGTCCAAAATGATTCGCTGTACACATTATAACAAGTGTTGCATCCAGTCTTTTTGGATCTGAAGTCGGAAGTAAAGTTTATCACACAGCTTCTAATAGCGCCCTCAGAAGAGAGGGCAGAGGTGGGGGTTGGAAAAGGAGAGCAGTAGTGTTAGTGAAATGCAAAATGGTGCTCGGCGCTGTCAGAGAAAAGAAGCTGAGAAAGGGGATAAAAAACAGTTTTTGAGCTGGTGGGCACTTTATTTCAGGCCATCTGGGAGCTTCTCTGCACTTTGTAGGAATGGGTGTTTGTGGAGGGGGAAAAAAAGGAATATGTGCAAAGTGATGTAGAGTGAAATGGAGGTCAGTGGAGTGAGAGTGTTAAGAGAAGGGGCAGAAAGAGGATAAAAAAATATATTCATATCAAGCCTGTCTGTGCTAATATATAAATAATACAGCTCTGTGACATCTGGGAGTCGAGGCAACACTTTCAAGGGAAGCGAACTCTGGGTGACGGGCTATTAAAAATGGATTTTTTTTTTTCCCAGAAATGCAAGCTGGATTCTCTGGTGTTATTAAGAACACAGCAGGCTTTAATAAAGCATTAAAACATTCCTAATCTACACTTGAGTTAATCCTGAAACTTTGCCTCTGTGGCTTACTGACTGATGGAACTATTTCTCACATAAGCAGAGGTTATAGTGGCTGAAACACATTTAGAAATTGCTCGGAGCTTTGGTGGGCATTAGGTGGGCTCAGCCCTTCTATGCTGTCAAAAGCAGTTTATTGGTGAAAAGACGGCTTGAAATTTGAAACGGAGAGAGTTTCGACGGTTTCGCTGGAATCTGCTTTTGACTTCTGTTGCAGGACTGTGTGACCTTGAGAGCTCACGCGACTCTGCTTTATCAGGCAAATACACATGCGCGCGCTGCTCTGTTTGAAATATCTAATGTGCCGTGCTTTTGCTATAATTATGCAGTGAGGCTGGACAACCTGGTGTTTTTGCTGCCACCCACTTTGCATAGAAGCGGCACATTTGTCTGTATGTGTGCGGTAGGTGGGTGTTTTAAAGGCAGCTGTCCAGACGTCACCTGTAGTGACAACAGTTACAAACCACACTTAAGCCCGTGATCACAAACGCCTTCTCACCGCTCTCTGTTGGTGGCACCACAGATTGCCTTCAGAATATCACACCTCTCTCACACACACACACACACACACACACACAGACCACATTATTGTGATTTATCAAAAACATCCCCCAGGGAGCTGCATTTCTCTCTCCCAGTTAAATGTAATTTGCTCTTTGTAGCAGGAACACATGTAGCTCCTGCAGCCTCTGCTCAATTTACTTACATTTTCTGTCCAGCAGCCAGGCTGCTACCCTGCTCTCAGTCTTTGAGGGGCTCAGTGTAGCAGAAGTGGAAGCAAGGTGAAAGGTCAAGACCCTGCTATGCATTTTAATCATAATGGAGAAGGATCTTAATCAGGTTCAGCGGCAGCTTGTATTCATCCGGACCAAACAGCACTGACCTTCCAGCTGAGGCACGTAACCCTGACAAGAAAGCGACCTGAAAGCCAGCTGGCACAGCTCATTTGATCCATGATGAAACATAAGAATATTTTAATCTAATAATTTGAATTCATCCACCTACATTTCTCTTCTTTTTTTTTTTTTTAATTCATCTCTCTTTCAGAAGTCAGGACCACTCTGTAGAAGCCTAGTGGCTGTACTAATCTGTATGGAAGCTCATGCATTATTTAGCAATGCACTGACATCAGGGCTCCTGCACAGCAAACACCCACGCTCGTTAGACATGCGCAAAACCCCGATGAATTTTAATGCACCTTCAAACGTCAGCTTTAGCCCAGGTCTGCAAAAAGTGATTAATTATTACACCGAGCAGACAGGGCGCGTGTACTCTTCATCACCGGGGATTTAGCAACATATTTGTCACTTTCGTAGTAAGCAAATAAATTCTAATTACAAAAAGCATGACAAAAATAAGTCTCCTGAGACATATTATTGAGATGTTTTTGGAGAAGGACTAATTTTTGTTTACTACTAAAACAATTTTATTATGTAATAAAGATACTATACTTGCTTATGAACCGTTACTGATGTGCATTCGGTTTCAAAGTAATGCTGATCTGAGGGAGTCTGCAAAGCCAAAACCTCTCAGAAGTGACTTCTTGTATCCTGACGGGATCTGAGAGCAAGGATTCTGATTCGGCCACACGGTGATGGCATGAGAAGAAGGGGTCACCTGGCTAGGGATTGGGAGGCTAATTGTCCCTCTGGCGCAAGGTTGTCTCTGCCAAGGGAAAGGCACGCATCACACACGTACCAATCTGCAAACGCGCATGCAAATCCCAAACCACAGAGACTGCTATTCTTGTCTTTCTAAGAAACAGATTTTAATATACAAAGATTCTTCACCTGTTCCGGTATGTGTGGATCGAACCTTTGCCATCCAATACTTGCATGCTCACTTACTCGGTTAAAAAGGCGAGAGGCAAAACAATCGTTAGCGAGTATCCCCTTACTTCAGCTGAGAGCCGTGAGCTTTCTCACCTAAATGCAGGTTACTTGTGCTTCGGAATGACTCAACAGCAGTGACAGAAAGGATGGGCAGGGAATTAGACCAGCTAGTAAGGACACGGGTGGCTCAGCAGGGCTGATTGGATCTTTATGGCTTTTAGTTTGTTGGTGTCTTCAAGTGGGGGGAAGGGCATGCCTCTTACTTCTCTAACCCTTTATATAATTAATGGTGCCTTTTTCTGTGCAGAAAGAGGCCTCAGACTGCACTTGGAGTGTATCAGAAGCACAGTGCTATCATGTAATAACTGCTAAGCAACCACAGTATTTATGTAACTACTTTTTTGCATTTTTTTTGTACTAGCATATTGCTTTACTGACACACACTCCTAGCATATATCAATTGGAGTCTGAAGGTGGATACAATTTCAGACAATTTCCAACTGAAATGTAGACAATTTTTGCCAGTTCTTGTGCTGATTAGTCCTCCTGTCCTTCTATACAGGGAATCAACCCTAATGAGACTCCTCTTTAGAAAATTAGACCACTACAGAGCTTTCCAGCCACTGAAAGGCTGTCACCAGAAGAGATAAGTAGGCTTCAGTCTCTTTGGTGCCATCAGAACTGGCAGGCAAGCACACTTGTGGCCCACTGCCCAGATAGACACCTGGCACCTCCCTCTCAAACACAAAGAGGCACATAAAAACGCACACACACACACACACACACACACACACACACACACACACACACTTGGTTTGGCCAGATGGGAGCCCTTAAAGAGTTAAAGAGCCAACGTCACACAAAAGGTTAAACCGAAGCAACAATATCCAGTCACTTGGCATCTCTCACGCTCGGTCAAAGAAGATTGAAATAGTGGTCATTGACAGCTCTTCTTCCTCTCCCTCTGTCTACCTCCCCTGGCCTTACAGAACAGCCAGATGGTGGAGCTCCAGAGGAATCAGCTGCGCGATGACATCAAGGAGTACAAGTTCAGGGAGGCTCGTCTGCTGCAGGACTACACCGAGCTGGAGGAGGAGAACATCTCACTGCAGAAGCAGGTCTCCGCGCTCAAGCAGAGTCAGGTGAGGAGAGACCAGCACCGCGGCTCTTCGTGTTACATGTCTGAACCATTTCAACTGTGATTGTGGGACACATGAAATTATGGTATCAAAATGAAAAGGGATGGCTATGAGAGCAGAACATACTATTTCTTAGTAAATTTGTATATAATTAATCTATTCAAAATATCTTTCCATAATATTGCATATTCCCTCTCACATACAAGCTCAGAGAATTTGGGCTTTAACATTCAGATTTAATTATGATATTAAAACCATCCACAGCTTCCTCTTTTTTTTCCCTGTAATGCCTCAAGCTGCCATCATGGGAGACAGACTCAGCAGCTCTCCTGCATTATACCAGAGATTCTATCACGTCATGGTACAAAACACTTCCTGGGTTCATTCAAATGTTCTGAAAGCATTAAAAAATCCCCTTTTCACATAAAGCATAGCTGTATTTCTACTTGATGATGCTATTTATGCCTGAGCTCTTGATCCTCTTCTTAACCCCTTGGATAGTGTCCTATATTCCTCATGCAGGGCATGAATTAAACAGAAGATGCTGCTGCTGTTTAGGAAAAGAATATAAAAGGATTCCCAAATCGAATTACGTTGAAAATTGAAATGGAAATCAAATAGATATGTTCTTACTTAACATTATCTTGAATAATTTTGCAGCTTAATGGCTCATTTTCATCGGAGCTGCTCGTATGTATCCTCGTGTGTAGTCCTCTATGATTCCAAAACTCACGACAGGGGTTCCCTGTGCTTCCAGGTGGAGTTTGAGGGCTTGAAGCATGAGATCCGT
Source organism: Cichlasoma orientale (assembly GCA_034780415.1). NCBI lineage: Eukaryota > Metazoa > Chordata > Actinopteri > Cichliformes > Cichlidae > Cichlasoma > Cichlasoma orientale. Next base: position 425,886 of record JAVDPK010000146.1, on the reverse strand, counting down.
CGCCTAGAGGAGGACACGCAGTTCCTTAACAGCCAGCTGGAGGATGCCATCCGCCTAAAAGAGATCGCTGAACGTCAGCTGAGTGAGGCTCTGGAGACCATCAAGACGGAGCGTGAGCTCAAAGCTTCCCTGCGGAAAGAGCTTTCCCACTACATGAGCATTGGAGACACCCTGTACCACAGGTAAACAGAAGGGAAACCAGGTTCTTATAGATCAGAATAGAATTAAAAAAAAAAAAACCACACTAAATAACACACTGTTTGCACATTTTGTCAGTCCTCTCAGCATTTCTCTGGATGGTCTTAAGTTCAGCGACGATGCTGCGACTGAACCTAACAACGACGAAGCTCTCCATGGATATGAGAACGGCTTCGCCAAACTGGCCAGTGCCATCGCCGATGATAACCGGATCTCCACGCCTAAAAAGGAAGAGCTGTTCTGTCCCGTGCCCAGCCTCGTTGATGACCTGCTCAGCGAACTTAACATCTCAGAGATCCAGAAGCTCAAACAGCAGCTGATGCAGGTTTGTTCCCCCCCATGAGAGCTGTCTGTTTTCATCACCATACAGTTTATGCAGACTTCTCTTATTGCTTGCAAATTTTTTTTTTTGCAAGCAACTCTATTTATGTTAATCGGCTAAACAGCAGAAATGTAGTATCTGTATAAAACACGTTTTATTCCCAAATAATCATAAAGTTAAATAAAAACCCCTTTACACTGTTCAGTTTTAATAAAAGCTATATTAAACTACAAACCAGAATTTACTGGAGTACTGTGGTACTGGACTCCATTAGTTTTAACTATGTGTAGCTAGCCTGGAATGTGTATTTGCTTGACCTAAAGGTGTACCTTACAGTGGTGTGTTGGGCTATATCCTGCCCCTGTCTGCTGCAGGGATCTAAATCCCCTTACAGCAAAGTTAATCCAGGGAGACACACACAGCCTGCAGGCTCTGCTTGGCCCTCAAGGCGACGGGTGGTGGCACCGGAGGACCTGCCATCTGCTTGATCGTCACTCCATGGGTCCACAGCCACTCCTGATTGGGCACCATGGTTACCAGAAAATACTAGGAACCTGTGGATAGTGATTGTTTTGAGGCCTGAGGACTTATGTTTTCTCTCTCTCTCTCTCTCTTCATCAAATATAAATAGAGTTTCTGGATTCATGCGTGAACTTGAAGCCACCTCAGTGCTGTCCTGCAATGGTGACCGTTCTGGTTCTCAGCCTGACCATTGTAACGGAAAGACTGTCAGACTGTGACGAAATCCTATGTTTGATATGACCCAACAGCTTATTATTCAGCCCACTAAATCCTTCTGACAGATCAGTCCACAGATTCCTGGCAGGAATCAGAGCAGAGGAAACAAAAGGCATTTCTACTCATTTAGTCAAACTCTGTTGCTTTCCTGTCTCATCTCATTCATATTTCCTTAGAGATAAATCCCAGATGTTCACTCACTGGCACCTTATTAGTCTTTGGCAATTTCACATTTACTACAGATCCTGCAGGACTAGCAAGGCCACTGTTGTGCTCCGACTGCCCATAAATGCTTTTTCAAGTATCTCATAAAAGTTGTTGACAGTTTTTAATGTGATCACTGATATATAAAGAAGTATTCTTGAGCACAACAAGCCACTCTAATTAAGCATGCCATCACTTTTTGACAGTTTTCTTCACAAGCTATTGTGCACTGATAAATTATGTATGCAGATGAGCATGACACTGTAATATTATTTACAGATCAGATTCTGAAATAGCTCAGTGCTTACAAAAGCACAACTCTGTGTGCGCCTTTGTGTAAGACGACCCACCCAGGGTGTCTGCCAGCAAACTGTCAAGGTCATCCTGATTCTGATGCTGGATTAGTCGACAATATGCCCCACAGTGGGTAGAGATGGCACATGACAGATAATCCACAAATATAACATGCTTTAAAGACAGGAATCCTTCATCGAGTTAACAAGGACTGCTAAAATGCTACAGTGTTTCAGGGCCATGTCTTATTGCTCGTTGTGTCTCGACATTCTCAGATGGAGCGTGAGAAGGTCAACCTGGTGTCCACCCTGCAGGACTCCCAGAAACAGCTAGAGCAGGCTAACGGCGCTCTGTCAGAGCATCAGGAGAAGGTCAACCGCCTCACTGAGAACCTCAATGCCATCCGCAAGCTCCAAGCCAGCAAGGAGCGCCAGTCTGCTTTGGATAATGAGAAAGAACGCGATAGCCATGAAGACGTCGACTATTACGAGGTTGACATCAACGGCCCTGAGATCCTGGAGTGCAAGTACAAGGTAATTGGCACGTGGTAGTTGTAGGCAGCACAAAATGTCAAATTAAGCTTGAAATCTGCAAGAAATCCACATTAGGTCAAGTCGGAAAATCTCAAACGCCTCGCAGCACATTTGGGCTTCATTTACACTTGGCATATGCTCCTTGCTTCTCCAGGTTGCTGTGTCAGAGGCAGGAGAACTGAAGGAGGAACTGAAGACTCTGAAAGCAGAATACCAGACCTGTCAGTCACGTTACGAAGAGGAGCGCACCCGTCTGGCAAACGATGTCACAACACTCAAAGAGACACTGTCAACTCTGGAGAAGACCAGCCATGCAGAGAAGGAAGAGAAGGCCAAGCTTGAAAAAGAGCTGCGCAAGGTGAGATGTAGCTCCCAATATTTTTATTTTGTTGTTTTTATAAGCCTTAATTAAAAAAAAGCCTTTTCATTTGCACTTTGTTGTCTTGACAAGATTTTCTTTTTTAAAAACATGGCTAGCTAAATAGTGCATTTTTTGTGTGTCTTCTCAGTTGAGCGACGTGGCGGGCGAATCTCAAGGTAGTCTGAGTGTGGCGCAGGATGAGCTGGTCACCTTCAGCGAAGAACTGGCCACCCTCTACAACCATGTCTGCATGTGCAACAATGAGACTCCCAACCGCGTCATGCTCGACTTCTACAAAGAGGGTAAGGGTGGTCGGAGCAGCCCGGAGGGCCGTGGCCGCCGCTCTCCCATCCTGCTCACCAAGGGCCTCTTCCCTGAGCCTGGTAAGACCGACCTGAGCGATGGAGCCCCTTCACCGATCTCCTCACTGCCTTCTCCTGTGTCTGACCACCGACGCGAGCCCATGAACATCTACAATCTGGTCGCTATCATCAGAGACCAGATCAAGCACCTGCAGCTGGCAGTGGACCGTACCACCGAGCTGTCACGCCAGAGGGTTGCTTCTCTAGAGCTTGGCACCGTGGCTGACAAGGACAAGGAAGCCTGTATGGAGGAGATCCTCAAATTGAAATCCCTGCTCAGCACCAAGCGGGAACAGATTGCCACCCTGCGCACTGTCCTTAAGGCCAACAAGCAGGTTGGTTGATCTGTTTGAATGTCTGTAAATAAGTTACTGTCAATACAAGCATTTGTCACTGTCCTTGAAAATTAGAAAGAGAGGTAGAGGGAATTATTTTGGGGCTGTTCAGCTGCTGAAGCAAATTCTTTGCAGTCAAGATAACAAACACTGGTTGAGAGAGCAGCTGTATGGCGACAGCTGCCTTGAGTGTTTGTGTGGTTAGGATCGGAGGACAGCCTTGCAAAGCAAGAACCATAACCCAGCAAAGTGTGTATGCAGTTGTTCTGGTAGCCATTTGAAGTATGCGCGTGGCTACACAGTGACCATTAGAACACAGATGTGAAAAAATACCTTTTACACCACACAGCTAGGGTTTTTAAAGTTAGCATTAGCAGCCAGAAACATGCCACTTGATAGCCTTAATGACTTAAATACAGTAGGAAAAATGGGCCATTTGCCCCATAATTAGAGGTAGGAAGTATACCCCCACTCCTCCCAGCTGCTTTAACCCTTTTGCCCTTTCTGTCCACCCACAGACAGCGGAAGTGGCTCTGGCCAACCTGAAGAGCAAGTATGAGAATGAAAAGGCGATGGTGACCGAGACCATGATGAAACTGAGGAATGAGCTCAAAGCTTTGAAGGAGGACGCTGCCACCTTTTCCTCTCTGCGAGCTATGTTTGCCACACGGTAAGAAACGTGCCCCCACCTGCACGGTGGCCAGCAAAATATGTTTTATCTGCATGCTGCCATCAAAGGCACAGAAGCCTTTATCTGACATTACACTGTAACCTGGCAAATTCTTAACTTACTTTATCTCCAGAGGAGGCTGTGACATTACCAAGTTATGACATGAAGTCCAGACTGTGGCGCTGTACTGTCCTGCTGTACAGTGCTGTAGTTTCAGATACAGTAGTAACACAGACACGTGCCATTCGTACTAATGCTGCACATGTAGCACACAAAGGTCATGCACAATATAACAAGGTAGCATAAAGATTATAGCCATAATGTAATCCGTGTTTACCATATGTTGGCTTTATTTCTGTGGTATTACTGAAATATGACATATTTAAGTAGACTATTGTGTGTTTCATTAATAGCCAGGAAGCGCTGCTATTATGGATACGGACTATGAATAACAGAAGGTGTCCAATCTGGGTATCAGTTAAATATGTCACTTAAGCATTGTTTTTGACCAGTGACTTAGTGTGTGTGTGTGTGTGTGTGTGTGTGTGTCAGATGGGCCGACACATTTGCTAATCTTTTCTGGTTCCAAAGAGAAGCCGGTCAAAGGTTCTGCACATAATCCCACCTCAGCTTGGTCTGGATTACACATTCGCCCCTCAACACGTAGTAGACTGAGGGCTCATGCGCTGCTTGTTTGTTTATTTGTGTGCGCGCGCATGTGCATGTGTGGGCATGTTTCATTCAAGAAAATATTTTTTGTATTTAGAGTACTTTAACGTGCATTTATTTATAATTTTACTTGATAGATAACTCAAGTTAATGATTGCTGCTCTTACTGTAAATATTTGCTGTATTTCTGACAGCAGTGCAGAGATGCTGAGTGTGTCCTTCTGCATTCAAAACTGTATTGCATTCCACAGCAAAGCTCAAGCTGTGCAGAAGGGAAAGAGGAGGGTAGGCAGAGATGGTTTTGTACAATGAAATGGCTGCAGGGAGAGTGCAGGCAGCTCAGCACCCCTCGTCTTACCCTTCAGAAATTCAATACGGATCCCTGAAGTGCACTAGCTCAAGTAATTCCATATACCTGCAGTAGCTAATCAATTAGTAACAGTTTTAAAACTCATCCGGCTGCAAATATAAGCGTGTGTCATCATGGGCTTTTTTTTTTTTTTTTTTGCGCATTGCAGAGCCAAATAGCTACAGGATGCTGAACTGTTATAACCAAAAGCAACCTGGGCTTATAGGATCTTGCACCTACTGCAGGTTTTTACCCTGAAGGGCCCTGTAGTTGTATCACGTGTCAGAGGAGAGCAAGTGTAAGATCATATTTGCACATTTGTCTCTGAGCTTCTTTTGCTTGAGAGGCTTAAGATGTTTTTTTTTAATGCATCACAACTTCCTGTTTACTTCCTGCTCCTGTGCACATTTTTTCTTCATATGCCTTGAGCATCTCCACTGATGATGATCGTTAACTTTCAGTTCCAGCAATACACCGCTATGCACGACTTACATTCAGTCTGTTTATGGGACTCGTGCATTGGTATGTAAATTGCGTCTTATATGGCGCAGAGCTGGGTCAGGGGACTCTTTGGAGAGGCTGGGGGACTTGCCTGAGTGAAGTTTCCCACACTCTCCCCCCTTTGTATCCCCCCGTTCCCCCTCCATCCTTCCTCACAGCCAAACACCCGGTTCTCTTGTCATCTGGAAAAGAAAGCGAGGAAGCACCAGGCCTTCAGTTAAAGCCCACTACAGGAGAAAATTTTTTTTCCTTTTAATGGTAATCACTGCTCACACAAAGTCTGTAAAGGAGGATTTCTGAGATGTGAAAAACTCTTGGATACAAATGATGTATAGTCTTTGACAAAAGGGAAGTGAAAGAATGTAAGGGCACTTAATATACTCATGGGACTAAAAACACACCAGTCCTAATATTGGAGAATGTTTTATTAAAACAGTTTAACAGAAATTGCGAATAGGAAAGCGTACATATTGTTTTGGAAGGAATGTTTTTAGTTGTTTTTTTTTCTTCATAAAGGAAACAGGAATATTTATCAAATGTGTGTATGGGCTTCTGTTTCCCCTCTTGCTGTATGCGTGTGTTACCTCTCTAGCTGCAGTGTCTGGTGTCATGTTAACATTAAGCTCCTGCCTCCAACATTCCTAAGACATGCCTGGACATGCTTGTGCCTTCTGCTCCCACTGATTAACAGTCCAGCCATTTCTCCAAAGCTCACATTCTTGGCACATGCATGGCTGCAGTTATCTGGCTGTTCTGTTGTTAGCTGTATGTTAGTTGTATTCCCTTTCCAGCTTGCTTTGTTTCATTCAATAAGTACCTCCTCGGGTGTCTGTGTGTGTGTCTGTGTGTGTGTCTGTGTCTCTGATATCCATACCACCATGACCAATCAAGCTCTAGACGAGACCACAGCTGAGTATGTTTTGTATGCGTGTGTTTGTGGGTTGTTTTGAATTTATCGGTTATGAATGTTTTAGTAGTCGCAGCCTTTACGTGTCAGCAGCTACTGAAAATCATTGCAGCAAGATGCAGATAATGTGCTTGTTTGTCAGAGTGTGAATATTATGACTCCTTATGCTTAAAAGGCCAGCCGCCGCCTCCCGGCCCCCTTCGGCTATTGTGCTAGAACACCCGATCAGCAGGCCAAAAAGGCTCCTATTGTATCCGCCCACTACTTAGAATAGACTCCTATTTTTTTTCCCGGGAAAAATGTCTCTCACCCCCCCATGCAAGAGTGACCGAACTGTCTGAAGGTGCACCAGCTCCCTCCCTGCTCCCGGGTTGCCCCCCACCCCAATCTCCTACTGGGTTTAATGAGGTAGCACTGATCCCTATTGTCTGGGTGTGTGTCCCACAGGGAATCAAGCTTCATACGCAAGAGGGGGTGGTCTCAGTTTGTATTTGTTTGGTGGTCTGGCAGGGCCAGGGTTCACATGGCCCACCAGCACGTGCAGCACCACACGCAGCAAAAACATCTGCGCTTCCTGTTTGCAGATTCTCCCTTCGGGTTTCGCTGTTTTTGAGAAAAAAGCCCACAAATTCTTCACCTACTGGAAGATTCTTTACTTGCTTTGCATCAGAAAATATGTTTTTATATTTTTACGCTTTCAGTGATTGTGGGTGTGTTTTTGTTTTGTTTTCTGCAGCAGCGGCAGTTCAGTTGCTAAACACTGATTAAATAAGAACAGATCACATCCCTTCTGGCGTAATGACAGTTATAGCTTGTAGAGCATAGTTGGAGCTTGTAGACTGTGGCCTCAGGCTGGGGTGTTCACAAAACAACTAATAATGGCAGATAAATGAAAGGGAGCAAGGTGAGGCTACCTAACAGTTAAATTATATCTGAATGGATTTGGTGCTGTGCAGTTGGGCGATTAGGTGCTGCTCACTAATGTATTCAACCCCGCCCTCCCTATAGGTGTGTCAGTCATTACTGAAGAATGTCACTCACATCGCTTTGTCAGCAACACAGAAAATGGTGATGAGCAAAATGAGAGAGAAAGTGACTGATTCGGGCAGACAGAGGGAGACAGCAGCAAGGAAATGATGAGGCTTGAAAGGCAAGATGAGACCCAGGAGGGGGGATAAAAAAAAAAAAAAAGGAGCACAGGAGTACAACAACAGCAGCAGAGGCAACACACACACACACACACACACACACACACACACACACACACACACACACACACACACAGTAACATACCTGCAAGGACAGTGGGAGACAGGTGATAATGCCGCAGTGCAGCACCCAGTGATGAGTATTAGTAGACAGACTTCATATCTTTGTGCTACTTCACACAGAGATGGAAGGGAGGCATAGACATCATGCAGTCTCACTCCAACTGGAAAATTGGAGCTCAGGTGTGAACAGCTACAGCTCGGAGCAATGAACCACATTCCTCTATTCTCCATCTCAATTTTTCTCCTCTTTCCCCCTCCTGGGCCTGTTTCTCAGGTGATGCAGAAATGATCTTCTCAGTGACCCGTAGGCTAATGATTTCATCCTTTATGTGTATGATCTATTTTTAACTGACTCTGCACATGCATGCATATTCATCAAAGAAGCTGCACGTTGCTCTCAGATGTCTCACCTGTTAATGAATGTAAATCGTACCCTAGCAGCGGCTATATAAATTTTTAAAAAGCATGGTTTTAGTATTCAGCTTGCACAATGATGACAGGTGTGTAGAGAGTTTGTCACAATATCTTGCAAACTATCTGCAAAATGCTTTTAGTGGAGTTGAAAACATGCTAGTTGGAGGACTTTGTTGAAGGAGACCAAAATGGCTGATGAAGTCTTAAGTTAATATATCAGAAGCTTGGGCAGGCTTGCGGGCCTTTATGTTGTGGGTAAAGAGCTCCACCTGCTGGTGGCAAATGTACTATACATGCAGAACGCTTATGATCAGTGCTTCATTTGTTTGGGTCTTTGAGTGTCAGTGTATCAAACGTGAGGTGTTCTGTGAGGTTCTAGTTTGGTAATATTACAAAAATTAAAAAAAAGAGCCAACTAATAAATCCCCCCCCCCCAATTGTGTCAATGACTGCTGAAGCAGTGACCTCTATGTCACAGGAAAACCTCTTACTCAGCGAACAAATCTGACTTTGCAGTTCTCCCTGTCTGTGTTTCTCCTGCAGTTGTGACGAGTATGTTACCCAGCTGGATGAGATGCAGAGGCAGCTGGCTGCAGCAGAGGATGAGAAGAAAACCCTTAACTCTCTGCTGCGAATGGCTATCCAGCAGAAGCTCGCCCTGACGCAGCGCCTGGAAGATCTGGAGTTCGATCACGAGCAGACCCGCAGGGGAGGCAACGCGGGTCGCTCTAAGGCACGCAGCAAGGCCGCCAGCAGCGCTGCCGCCGCCGCCACCGCCAGCAACAACCCCCACGTAAGTCAGAGTCTCACCTGCGCTGGCTTGGGCCGACCAGAGCACAGCAGTTCTGTGCCCAACGGCATCCTGGGAGGCCCTGTGGTCTTCTGCAGCGAGAAGTACAAGATCTACTGCGACTGAGGCGGAGGAAACGCCCGCATGGGACAGCTGTGTACAGAGGGGAGGGGGCTTACGGGCCGAACCCTCCCTGCCTTAGTGTTTAAGAGCCCCACTTGCTCGCTTAGCTCCCTGGCCAGCCTGCACTCCTCTAGGGACTGAAGTTTTACTAACCAGCTGCTCGTGTGTGCTACTGTAAACGCTTAGGGGAATGCAGTGTATGTACAGTGTGCACTAGACGTTTGGACTGTAGTAGACATATATGGCATGTGGATTATAAGGCCCTGGTTATATTGGGGGGTTTGTGGATATTATGGATTGTCTATTCTTTCCGCTGTCATAGTGCTGTACGTATGATGTAAAAGGTGGCAGCTTCTGTGCTTGTTTGTTCTGGCCCGCGGAGTGGCTCGCCTGGTAACATTAACACATCGCTGGGGTGGCGATATGTAAAGATGATGTCACTCTGACGGTCTTACGACCAAACATGACATCCTCTGTTCTTTGGCTTGTCTGTCGGCATCGGTGCTCCTTTGCAAAGAAAAAGCCCCCTTCTTTCCTCTGCCTCTCCGTCCTGGTCCCCCAGGACTGAACCGTGCCCGGCAGCCCACTTTCTAATCAAATCACTCTTTAATGTTTACAACCAGAAAAAGGAACTTAGAATATGCAAGCTCCCTCTGCTTTTTTTTTTTTTTTGGCTAGGGGAGCACAATATGGTTTTACACAGAAAATAAAAAAATTCATAAGTGGGTTGATGAAGTTTTTTGGTGGGGCAGAAAAGGAGCACTTGTGACCACAGTTGTTTATTTCAGGATAATTTTAAAGCTGTGATGCTAGCACACCAATACCATAGGGTCAATAGAATCGCATGGCTTTGCAGCTGAAAATGCTTAAGAGCTTTTTTAACTGTTTTTCTGTTGTTAGGTGTGTGGTACAAGACGAAACTCACGTACTACAGGGCTCTACATTGTTTAAAAAAAAGAAGAGGAGTTAATTGGTGTGATACAGGAGGGCTGTCTATTCCATGTGACCCATTATGTTGCAAAGGATTCATTCAGAGCCATATTACGCGAAAGAAAGTTTGACAAATCGACACATCTAAATTAAGTGCACTTCAGCATAGGTGCCTCAGGTTCCTGCTTCTGTTAAAATGGATATAACGCTTACTGTGAACAGAGATACAATATAGTTTTGATCAAAGCTGATTTTTTAAACATATCGAGCAAATCATCGAAGAGCACAACTCAAAACAGTTCTCACATCTGGATAATAAATCTGCAAACAAATCCAACCGGCCGCTCGGCAAAAGTGCCTGTCGACCCGAACGCTTGATATTTTTATCTATCTGTTGATGTAAAGCCCTGTCCTCGCGTCTCAGCTCGAGCTAATGCTGTTCTTTTCCTTCTCTCTCTCCCCCGTCCCCCGTCCCGCTGTTTGAGAGAGTGATGAGAGCTGTCGAATAATTTCTATGCGGTCATGTGGCTGAAAACCCCTCTCCTAATGTCTCTAATCTGTGTCTTGTTGCTCGGTCGCTACTACGACCTCCTCTCTTGTAGATTGTCAGCAGCTTGCTCCCCCAGCATCACCACTCACCCTTTAACTAGAATGAGGAATATTTTTGTCAGGTAACGTCCTCGCATACGATGTGTTTTCCGAGTTTTGCCTGTGTTTATATCTCAGTGTTGCAGTGAACAGCCCTCATGTGTGTTCTAGGTTTTTAACCATTGCAAGTGGAGGGCTTGTATTTATTTTTTATTTTTTTTAAACCTTGGGTTGCTTGGTGTGTGAGGACAAAGCAACGTACTGTTTTAGTATTGACAATAGCTTTAACCCCTTGCAAGCTAGTATTACGCAAATAGGAAAAATATAAGTGGGGCTTGTGTTTAACAAAATCCATGTACCGCTTGTGGATCATAGACACATTAGCTTTATGATGCTAAAAGCAGGGTTGATGTTAGGAAATCCTGCAAGATTAGTAAAAATTTAGCATTTTCTACTACTAATAAGCTATATAAAAAAATGTCTATATTCTTAATATGATCATGTTCAGGTTATAATCTTGCAGGTTTCTACTACAGTATTCCTTCCTCTTAAATGCATATACAATGGGCATTTATTCCTCTTTATTAGGAATTATGTCCACAGTCAACCCTGCTTGAGTGTGCATCCATAAGCCACAGCACACAGCATGGAGACGAGGCTATTGTACACATTATGGAAAAATGGGAAAAAAAAAAAACCAGCCTCCTGAGAGGTCAGTCACTCCTATGTTTGAAATTAAGTCAACTTACAAGTGCGATATATTTTGTTTCTATCAGTTTGCGCTGAGAAAAAGATTTGGGGAGTAGAGGAGGAAGAACTAATGTTGTACACCAGCTCCTGAGAGGGGAGATAAGAAAGCTAGACATGCTGGTGAAGAAAGCCAGATGTCCGGCTGAGAGCTGATTCTGATACTATGGAGAAATTAATCCAGGGGTTCTTTTCATTATGCTTGCTGATCTCCTCGGGAAACCTTCCAATTGAAGGAATTGGAAGATCCACCATGATGTTTTGGAGTGGGTACAATAGGTTGGCACAGTGAAACACACCGCATGATTTGTTTCTGAGGGAGAAACTCCCGGTGATATTTGGAGGAAAAAAACTCGAGACTGGTTGCTCACTCAACCAGAGGACATTGATTCAAATTAGTTGAACTCCCCGCCCCGTCCCTTGTATAGACTTTGTGGATTTACTGAGCAGTAGATAGATTCTGGGATGTGATTGTGACTAGAATCCCCGTTCCTTAGATAGACTAATTCCCACTTCACTCGATCTAGTTTGAAATCAATGTCTGGCTTATCTGGTGTCATTACAATATGCCACCTAAAAAAAAAAAAAAGCTCCTCCTACCTCTGCCTGCAGGCTCCTCCCACATCACCTCTAAGTTTTACTTCACATGATGCATCTTGTTTCTGATTTAAAAGTAAGCCTGCATGTCACAAACATTTTTTTTTTCATTAACTTGCATGGCATATGAGAAAGGCCCATCTCCTTTGACCTGGGTGGTGGGATGTGGCTTCATCTCCTCTGAATGAAAGTTCATTGTACTCATGAGTCGCTGGCTTCCTAATAATAATAATTTGCAGCGAATGTGCTTTCGCATCAGAAACATATCAACTGTGTTGATATGACCAAAAAAAAGCTCCTGGCGTAACATTGGCTGGCTTAAAGTTCCTGACATTCATTCTTCTGTTGCTTTGACTAACTTATAGCCGCCATCATCTGTGGACTCCGCTGCTAACCCTGTTAACAGTAGCTTTCAAATGACCCCAAAAAAAATGCTAATGATGCTCATTATTTGTTTTTTTTCTCCATTTTTGCAGTAATTTCAGTAATTCTGCGCGGACGACGAAGTACCAACACAAGGTCCATTCTTGCAGCTGATTGAGTTCGGCGAAACGAGTTAGCACTACTGTAGGTTATTTGGACTTGAGGACAAAAACAAAACAAAACGAGCACAAACATAAAAACACAAGTACAAACGCAGAAAAGCACAGGTTTCTAATTTGAATCAATTGTCCTTCCTTTTGCTTTTAAACACTAAAATGTGACGCATGCTAGAACCAAACTTGGCCCAAATTGTGGACGCCGCTGCTGGAAGCCGTTTTTCTCACAAGTACAATGAACTTCTTAGGCTGTGATTGGCCGATCCCTCCAGACCCTGTAATGAGAAGCCAGGGGAGATGTGGTGGTCTCTTATTGTTAATCAACAAGCTGTTTTGTTTGGTTTTATCTTTTTTATTTTTAGTTTATTGTTTTCTTAATCTGTGCACTTTCATTATATAGGATTATAACATGCTATTATTAACCTATAGGAAAGCATGGTAGTACGATTGGTTTGTGAGGTATCCGATATAGGCTGTAGGACTGTAGTATTGTACGTCCTTCTCAATTATTTGAACTTAAAGAAAACATACTGGCTCCACAAACCACAAATGTACTATTATGACTCTGTCCTCAAGAATTTATTCATCAAATAATCATTTTTAAAATTGTTTTGTTACACCATGTTATGCTGTTGCTTTTTGTTTTCATATGTTTGTTCTACTGCCATGTTCTCTACAAAAATCCAGGGTGATCAAATTCTGGGGTTTTTTCATGTATTTATTATTCCTAGGAATAGTTCAAAAATTAAACTATGAAACTTGACAACGCTCTGACTCAAATAGGTAAGTTGTGTCTTGGGAAAAATTTGAGTGACGGCGATATATGCTTTTCCTAGCTTCTTACCGAGGGCGTTCCACTGAAACGGGATCACTGGCTTTCAGAATTCTTTGCAACTGCGACAATTAAATTCCAAATTGGAATTGTTTCATTCTCTCTTTGTTTATCGTGCCAAATCTTGGTACACTGTTTAGGTTGGGAAAAAAAAAAAGAATCGGAAAGAAGAAAAAGCTGAGACAGGCGCAGTTGGGGCCATGGCTCTCGCAGCAAGAGCCGGGGTTTTGCTTTTGGTTTGTTTAGTTCTTCGTTTCTGACCAGTAGTGCCTTTCATTGTTTCAAGGGAGAATCTTAGACTAGTGTTTTATGTTTCTGTTTTTTATATACAGGTGAGGACTTTGGGTTCAAAATGACTGTGAGCAGCAATAAGCACAAAGGGAATTCCCCCCCCCCCCCCCTTTCTGCATGAGTGAGGTGATAGTTTTAAAATTAGCTCAATAAAACTGAAGTTGTATTGAATTCTGCAGGTCAGTGATCCGCTCAATAAATTCAGGGGTATTGAGAAAAGTTTTGTTTTTTTTGGTTTGGTTTTGTTTTGTTTTGGTTTTGGTTTTTTAATCAAACTTTGGGAACCAAAAGAAATCCCTTTGGCCTCCTGTTATTGAACAAAGTGCTCCAAGCATCTGTAATGTGTTGGGGTAGATCAGTGTACAATTGGAAACATCTATGTATCTCTAGCTTTGTTTGGTGAAGGTAATGTGATCTCAATAGTATTGTTAAAAAATGTGCAGAGAGCGCATTTTATCTTTGCTTTTGTCCAATTTGAGTTTTATTTGTTTGTTTTTGTTTCCTTTTTTTTATTATTATTCTTGACTCGTTTTTTTGTTTTGTTTTTTTGTTTGTTTGTTTTTTTACTTCATCTTTGAGCATTGTGTTTTCAGGAAACAGAAAACAAGATTAGCATCAACAAGCTTGAATAGTGCCATTATAGCCAATGCTTGTTTGTTGAGGCGTTAAAGTTACCAATATGGATGAGACGCTAACAAAAAAAAAAAAAAAAAGTGCAATTCAGATACTGTTTTACATTTAAAAGAAAAGGTTTTCTGTTTGCTGGAAGCGACAGCATTGTGATAATACAGAAATAGCTGTGCAAACTTTATATTGTCATATTGTGTTTCAGTATTGATCCATAATGAGAGTTTGATATCTTTATATGAAATAACGACTTCACCTGTACGTTGGTATTTATTTGAACTGTCATGCAGTACTGTATTCTTATCAATAATGTGCATTATGATTAGTGGCATATTGATTACAGCTAAACGTCATATGCATGTTTCTCAGTCATGGGACCTTTACACAGAATTGAAAACAAACATGTTAAAACTTTTGTCAGGGTGTTTTTAAAGAAAAAAAAAATTAGGGCTGGGGGTGGGGACCAGTTAAGTCTGATGTATTACTGCTGAACTAATCCTCTGAAAGTGTTTTGTTTGTTTTCTAGTGGAAATGGTATATCTGTGTAAGGGTAGTCATACTGGCTAAAAACAATAAATGTGACTTAAGTTCCAGTGCGTTTCAGTGTTGTTATTTATAGCTGCCGCACAGCTGAAGCAGATGAAGGGTTAACCGGGGAAGTATGCGGTCTGAAGGCCTGGAGTCTCCTCAGAGCGCTCCCAGTTGGAAGCCAGGGGAAGGGGAACTTCCCAGCGGTCCAAGCGGCTCCAGAAACCCGATCACATTTCACACAATGCACAAAAACACCTCCACCAACCCTCCCGCCCCCGCCCCCGTCCCTTCCCTGTCTTTTCTCTGCTGTATCGCTTAAACCTTGCCCCTCCCTCCTCTGCCGACTCTTTCTCCCCCTCTCCTCCACTGTCCCTCCCTTCTGGAGATATGCCCATGCACTGATTGGACCCAGTTTCTTTTTGACCTTTGCTACACCCAGCATTTCCTGTCCAGGCTCTGGAGGCCGGCTCTCTGCTCAATTAAAACTGTTATTTTTCTTGGCGGTGATTTACAGAAGGGAGGGCATGTTTTCATGCCATTTAAAAAAAAAAAAAAAAATTGAATGAAGAAAAAAAAAAGAGAAAACCGTCATTTGTAATAATATAAATGAGACCAAATAAATGAATGGATGAACTGTTGTTGATCCATCCATTCATTGTACATGCAGTTTAAAAGGTCCAACTGTTGCATGCACTTTTTGGACTCCATCTATAACTGTAAGTGCTTTGAATGTGCAGATTACACCATGTGAAAAAGCACAAGGCTGAACTTCTGAGTCAGAGAACTGAAAAATTCAGTCCTTTAAAAGCACGGACTCTCTTAGGTGTGTTTTTAATCCATCAGTTTTAAATTTTGTCTCGTACCTCAAATGACCGTCCAGATGAGCTCTCTTGTCAATATTTAATCAAGACTTCATTATTTTTTTTTCTTCTGGTTTGGTCAACTCGGCATTTCTTCATTTTGGAATATTTAATCCATTATTTTCAGCAAATATATTGGATAAAACCAGAATAAAAATGTACACAGATTCTGCTTTTTGAAAGGATCTTGTAGACATTTAATATCCAATTCAGAAAACCTCTACAAATAAACACCTGCATTTTAAGACGGAAAGCTATTTGGCCTTAAGAAAATGTGGAATATCATCTTGACAAGTTGGATATAATTTACCAGAGATGCTGTAACTTTTTGTCTCCAGTCTGATTCAAGCTCCAAAACAAAGAGAAAGCTGGACACTACACTTCCTGTAACGCTAATCAATGAGAAGGGGAATTAATAAAACTCCTGACAAAGTGGTGGAAAGTATGTAGCAAGTATTTTTAGTAAAAATAAATATTAAGGTATTATGAGCAAAATCCAGGATAAGCGGAAGCAAATGGATGGATGGATGGATGGATGAGCAAAATCCACCTTAATTTTCAACAGTAAAATTACTCACTGTACAGTACATTAGCAGTAGTTTTCCATGATGTATATGTATATTTTTAATTAATATTTGTACTACATGTATGTGTATGTTTTATTTTAGGGGATGAGCTCATTTTAACTACTATAATACTGCTACATATTTAAGATTACTTGTTCCATTGTTGTCCTATGAAAGCTAACACCACTGTTTTCAATTCAGTTAAACACAAAAGTCCACATGTGGAGGTAGGGCTGTTTTCACTGGTTGGGAAGATATGAACAACTGGAATCTGTAATTTAAATCTGCTCGACAATAAATGTGGTATCCAAATTATAATATATGCCCATGTGATGTAGACGTTTGTCGGTCCTCTTCTCACTTTGAGGAGTTTAAAACACTGAAGATCTGCCTGTGATATAGTGTAGTATAAAATCTAAATCTTCAAAGCAGAAGTATCTAGGATTTGTGCTTGAGTAGTACAGTGCAGTACTTGAGAAATGTAATTATTTACACTGTTAAAATAAAGAGAACACACCACCACCGATCGGTGCACCATACAGCTTTAATAGCACAGCTGTCAGTCCTGAAATGAGTTGTTAATGCTCAGTTGTGTCACTGAAAGACAGTCCTGTGATTAAGCACAGTTAAACCTGTCGCCATCATTTACCATTCACGCCCTGCAGTTTTTGAGCGTCAGAGTATTAATGACAGCCAGTCGGCAGAAGTCATTTCACTGACGAGCAATGACATCACTCTAGTAACAGTGGAGACTTTGTTGGTGCCAGTCCTCCACTATTTTCTCCCCCAGCTGCCTGAGGAAATATGGGTCACTGCATGGCATCAGTCTTGTTCTATTAATATTCAGCTGCTGCGATTATACTCAGGAAGAAGAAGGATTCATGCAGCAGAGCAGCTGTTCCATATCTCAGCTGATGCACTATTGAAATTCGCCACCTGGGGTCCCCATGCTACAACTGTTGACGTCTTCATGAGCAGATTCAGTAAGCGTAGCTCTTACAGTAACTGTAAAAGCTATGAGCCTTAAGGGAGAGATTGTGTGCTTCTTTGCACTTACAAAGAGTCTCCTTTATGAGTGTGCGCCAGGGCAGTCATGTGATGAATCCATGTGGAGCCTGAAGGAGCAGAGAGCCGTGATCAGCTGGTCTGAAAGAGCAGCAGCAATTGTCAACAACACACATCCTTCACATGGATTCAAATGCGCACACACATGCACGCATTTCCAAACAATCCCACTGGAGCAGAAATAATGCCAGCGAGAATCTTAACAAATTTCTGATCTGTGGAGTGTGAGCTCAGCCTCATGATGAATTTTAAAAAATTCCTGAGTCCTGACACTGGACACAGGGTGTGAGTGTCCTCCCTATTGTGACTCATAGATCTGTGTGTAGTATCTTCTTGCAGCTCTTGGTGTAGTCTCAAAAAGACAGCTTCGCCTGTGTCAGATGATGAAGTGTTGATTCAAGGAGCACAAGGCTTTAATTTGCACCTGAAAAAAGAGTGAACGAATCACGACTAGCACCCCAGTTTGGAGTGCGATTAGTCCTGTGATTGGAACATTAAAACCACGACAGTTTCAGAGAAGTGTAAAAAGCTCTGTGCAGCTCGTGTCACACTTATCTATGCTGACTTTCGCACCAAGCTTTCTGCTTGGCTGCTCATCTGCCACTCCGGCTTTCTTCCTCCGTTCGTCCTAATTGCCATTTTTCACATCCTTCTCTGTCTCTCACTTCCCCCAGTCTTTCATTTTCCTCCTTCCTCCCTCTCTCTGAATGCAGTCGTTTCACTCTGCTCTGTGGTTTTGAGACGGAGAGCCCCAGGGAAGTACAGCAGAGGATGTATCCCAGGGGGTTGTTTGGCGTTCTGTTTTCTGTGGACCAGCATGAGACAGACAGACAGACAGACAGGCAGCTCCATACACCCAAGGGCACTGGGCCCCTCATCTATTTAAAACACAAGTTCAGTCACTCGGCGGCACGGTGGCGCGGTGGTTAGCACTGCTGCCTCACAGTTAGAATACCATCTGGAAGGCCTGGGTTCGATTCCA
>JAVDPK010000146.1:380677-394670 GCA_034780415.1 Cichlasoma orientale | reverse complement strand
GTGTGTGTGTGTGTGTGTGTGTGTGTGTGTGTGTGTGTGTGTGTGTGTGTGTGTGTGTGTGTGTGTGTGTGGGCATGCCTATCAACTGATTCCCTGAAAGGCTTGCTCTCTGTAGGCTGCTTTAGGTGCCTGAAGCAAAATTGTTGTAATTAATTTCTTCCAAAAGGACCCTTGAAATATGAGTTGTATGTACTCTAGGTTGTTAAACTGTCGTCTACCACTGTGCTGCTGTTCGACAGTGAATGATGAGTCTCATTAAGCTAGGACTGCCACACACACGCTGGTCTTCTGCAGCGTGACCCTGCTGATGTGTCTTCTTAGTTTCAGCGAGCGATTAAAAAAAAACAAAACGACTAGATCCGCATCATCTTCAGCTAATCTCTTTGCCAGCTGGGAGACTGTGCCAGCAATACACTTACTGGGAATGCACTCATAACCACAACAAGCTTCAAACCTATTACAATAAGTAGCTTGCGGGCTTGCTCCTCCGAATGACACTCGGTGAGGGATTGCATCATTCTTGTCTTTAATCGGGTAGAAGAAATGTGACTGCGGAAGTGCTACTCTCGGTTTTAGCGTTTGAGACAGCTGAGGTATAAATATGTTGACTCATTCACAACCAGAAGATTTGTACGCTTTGCATCTGCTTTCACTTGAGTGACTCGCCGAGGTCACTCACTGTTGTTGGGGATTGTAGTCGTAACCCCTTCGGTCACGATGCAGGAATTTTTTGGTGGAAAAAAATTAATCTTCTGCCTCCATAATCTTTTTAGGTAGGAGATGTAAATAAATGTTTTATATCTTGGGTCACGAGCACGCAGAAAGGCGTTTGGATTGTATGATTCTAAATGATAAGATTTGTTGAGCAGATTTAATATATTTTCTTCCAGGTGAAACTGTAACAATATACAACACATCAAGAGTTAAATGGTGTTGGTTCAGCGAAGCATGGATCATTTTTCACGCTGCCCTTTTGGGTGTACTTTACTTGCATGTGCGTGATCCATCATGTCATGCAGCTACTGGTGACAAATGTCCTTGTCTTTATTGCTTACTAGAGACATTCTCACTTGACACGCACACACACGCACACATATATACATATCTGTAGATGCTACTTCTGCACAATCATAAACATGAGCTTATATTTTAGCAGTTTTTGTGCCTGGCAACAAGGTTGTTTGTGATGTTGCTCTACATGTTTATTGTGCTGGGTGAATCTCGTTGCACCACATCATCATCCTCCCTCTCGTTCTCTGACCTCACATACCTCCATGTTTTCATTCCATTTTGTGCCAACTTTTTTCCTCATTTGAACTATTTATTTTGACGCTCTCTGTTTCTCTTTCTATCTCTGCTGCACTGTAATCTCTACTGAGCCGTGCATAATCACAGGCCATCTGGGCGCTGTAGGGAGAAGATGAGCCTGCAGCTCGTCAGATGACCAAACCCATCGTGGGTGGATAGAAACTCGTGTGTGTGCACTACATCCTAATATACACACGTGCACACAATCACACCTTTTAATAGTTACAAATCATCACAGGGCTGTTCACTTTCATCACACTTTTTAAGACCATAATCAAGGACATGCACCTTGAACAAAGCACTGCATTGTTACACAAGGAAGTAAATGGCATGGGATTTGAAAAAAAATCACACCTCTTTCAGCGCTGTGTGTTGATCTTAGACGGGCAGGAACTTATGAATGTGCCTTGAAGCTGATCAAGCTTGAAACCATCTCGCCTTTCTTTTTCTTAAGTGTAGTTTTTTTAGACATTTTTCAGACGTTCATTTTAGATGAATTGACACTTGCTGGGAAGCTTTATTTGCACTTGCAGCAGCATAATGATATGTCTTCAACTTGAGTAATGCTAGCTTCACTTCACCTGGTTGTCTCTGTCTGGCTCATCACGTCACACGCAGCAAAGCAGAGACCAGAGGAGAGAAACCAGTACTATCGTACATAAGAGGAAAAAAAAAGATACAGCATTTGTGCCCATTTGAGTAGGTTTTTGGCTATGCAGAGTGATGGATTTTTGGTGTGCAAGCAATGAGATCTGCTTGCTTGCAGTCCTCCAAAAAACACTATGGACATGCAGAATCCTGATTGGTTAAAAATTTGGCTTGAACAGGAAAGGGAATTACAGTGGAGTTCACAATGAAGAAAAAGAACAACAAGAATAGTCTGTAGACTGGTTGTTCCACTTATTTTTGACCCCATGTGACAGGACACAGCTATAGCATATAGGTACTAATAAAGGGACAAATTCTGTTCATCTAATGTTGCCATAAAGCAGGTTGATTTGTTCTAACACAGATTTTAAAATGTCTAGAAACATTCGATAAATCTCTTGCAATATTATTTATATTAGAGCCTGATAGATTTTGGGGTGGCTGTGGCTCAGGAAGTAGAGCAGGTCATCAAGGTTGGTGGTTTGATCCAAAGAATCCTTGAGCAAGATACTGAACCCCAAGTTGCTCCCGATGCATCCATTGATGTGTGAATGTGTGAAGAAAAAGTGTTTGTGTCAATGGGTGAATGTTGTATAAAGGTCTTTGAGTGCTCCAGTAGAGTAGAAAAGCGCCATATAGGAAGCAGCCTATTTATCGCCAGGCTGATACTATAAGCTAAAATTAGCTATATGCTGACTTATCAGTATTGACATTTATAAGCTACTTACGGCTGCTTCCTTATTCACAAGGGGTTCCCACAGCAGGTAGTTCCACGTATTTGATTTGGTACATTTTTATACCAGATGCCCTTCCTTACGCAGCCCCCAAGGGAATTGTATTTTCCGCTGCAACTGAACCAGAGGTCTTTCACAAATGTGTAAACTGCTACACTATAGAAAAACATCTGTATTGGCTTTCATAACTGTCGATAAATGAAAATGAAAAAAGCAAAGAAGAGACAGAAGAAACACCCTTCAACCATATTTTGAGTGTTGATGTTGCATCGTTTGTACACCAGAGGGAGCTCTGGAGCTTGTGGGGGAAGAGTTCCCAGAGAGCGTAAATAAATAATAATTACACATAACAACTGTCAGGTAAATCTGTGTATGTTACCTGTGAATTAAAGGAAAAAAATATCGGCTAATATATTGGAGTATTTGATTTTTAAATGGCCAAATATCGGTATCGGTATCAGTCTTAAAACTCATATATTGGTTGGGCTGTAATCTGCATTATAATATTTTGGAAACAACATTAAGTGCAAAAATATTGTTTAATAAATCCTGATGTTGACGGTGCCAAATTAGAGATTTCAGGACTCGTTTCATTTAGACAAGAAAACGTGTTGTAGCAATTTAATTTCTAGTTTAGCATAAACATTCCCTACAGGTTTATTTTCTATATTCTTTCATGTTGGGAGTGCAGCATCTTAACTATTCTCTTTTTTTTTTTCCCTTTCTTCTCTGCTGCGCACCCACCACTGCTACCATGCCCCAGAGCCAAGCACCCTCAGACATCAACGTAGAAATATGCTTTCTAGAGCTCACCACCTCCATCCATTGCAGGTTTAATAGAATGTAACAGCTTGGAGCGAGGGGGGGTAACATAGATACAGGGATTATGCCAGGCTCCAGCCTCTTTGTAATTCAGATAAGACCTCTCCACTCCTGCAGATAAGTTTAAATATTAATAATGAATTAAAAGATTCTCCCCTGTGTGAAATATTAATGAAGTTTTCTTTAAAGAGAGCCTTTGACTCCTAAGAGAGGAGGGATGACATTGTGCTTGTTAGAGTAATTTAAAACATCTCTTTGATTTTTAGCTGCCGAATGTTTGAGGACTTAAGGCAAAGGTGGCTTTCAGGGTCAATATTTGAGCTGGCAGATATTTGGGAATGGCCATTAAAGAAGCTTTCAAACCAGGCAGAGAGAGGTATGCCAACAATATCTGACACATGAGCTCACCTGTCTTTACTCATAACTATAATCTGAAAGCTCTAATTGATCCTTCTATTGAATCTTTGTGAGTGCAGTTCCCCTTTGAGAAAGCTGATCCGGAGGCTTACCGCATCAACATGAATGTGTGTCAGTAACAGCGGAAGACTAAAGCTGTGTCCTTCCTTAACCTCTATCTTCTATCTCTAGCTGAGATTTGTCTAGTTGTTGTGTCTTCCTGGCACTCCAGGACCTTCAGGGACGTGAGAATGTAAAAGTTATTAATTTTCTCAGCTCGTGCTCGTGTGTGTGTGTGTGTGTGTGTGTGTGTGTGTGTGTATGTTTTGATTGCGTGCTGGTGGTAGGGTGTAGATTTATTCGTATGCATACATGCCTGTGTTGTCTTTCTATGTGAGCACTGTTTGAAAAAATCCTGGAGTTGGGTCAACATGCTGTGGAATGTGAATAGCCTCCATGACAAGACTACAGTGTCCTCCTTCCTGCTACCATCTGCATGGTGCATGCTGAGGCAACTGAACCAAGCGTGCCATGATGGCAAGCGCTCGCTGATTGATCTGAGCTATTTAAAATATGCTTATTTATATATGCAGATTTCTGTAGCAAGTCCTCTTTAACTCTAACTGGGACAAGTCCTCAGTGTGCCTGTAGTCAACCAGAACTAGATAACATGAGGGGAAAATGCGTGCGTGCGTGTGTGTTTGTGCAAAATAAAATCAGCACAGTTCTCTTAAAGCAAGTTTAATGAACTTTGGCAGGCGTTTAAACAGTGTTGATGCTTTGTTTTGCTTATTGTTGACTGCATTGTTGTGTATGTCTCTGAGTCGCAGAGCTCAGCAGGTGAACTGTGGCAGCGTACAAAGCATACTACAATTTCTGTACATTATAGTCCCTAGACAATTTAAAAAAAATGTTATGTCCAATTAGACCACAGTACTGGTAGCTTGGTTTGGCAGCATTAAAATATTATTTTTCAGTGTACATACTCTAATCTACAGCGGCACTTTTTTAGGTCAGTACTGTGTGGTGTTTTTACTATAATCTCTTCTCTTCTTGAGGAAAAGCGCTCATTGACATTTACTATATGTAACTTTATTCACAAAGAACGGTATATTACTGGTCAAATTTTCTTTTACTTTTGCAGCATTTTCTTATAGCACAGAAGAAAAACATGCGTGTGATTTGCTGGGTCCGTCTCTGTCTGGGCTTCTTTTTTTATTATATCTGAGAAAAAAAAAAACATCCTTGTATTCTTTCAAATATACTCAGACGATTTAATATTTTCCAGTAACACACTCATGGAGGAGAGTGTGTGTGTGGCTTTTGGTGATCCTGTCGGACAGATGTGTGACAGATGCCCTCCTTAGGTCAGTGGAGCGAAGCAGATTTAGACTAGTTTTAGTTGTCAATATTCCAGTGGGTTTTTTTTTTCCTTAAGTGCAACAGAGACTGTAAATAATCACACAACGTTTCCTCTTGTGGACAGATGGAAAGAGATTGTTGTTGTAATTAGTGAGAGTAATAAAGGGCAACAGAAGGGAAGAAGAGCCGTGCCAGCTTGCTGTATCTCCACTATCCTATGCAAGGAAATTCATCTCTACATAAGTGGGTTTATTCCAGCCTATAACATGAAAAACAAGCATCCCTTTGCTCCTTTCCTAAAAGCAGATTCTGCTCTCAGCAGTGATTTCTGCCTTTGATAATTGAGAAAAATGCAGCAAGATGGCGAGAGGTTCAACATTCCTCTCTAACACACAGCTCACATTCCTGTCTTTGGTGTAAAGAGGGGGCATGAGCACCATGCCTCATTAGATAACCCACAAAGGCTCTATTCTAATTTAAAATGGGTTTTTTCCCCTTTTTGGATTGCCCTCCAGGGTGGCTGCAGCGCTGATTCTCTGTCTGGTCTTTCCCTCATGTGAAACGATTTCACCTCGTCAGGTCTGCTGGGTTGAGCGGCGGATGTTAATGCCATGGAGAGCTGTGCCTCTTCCAGCGTCCAGTGTGATGCATAATTCACCATGTTGAGAATTTCAGCTAGAGGTGGCCTAAAATGAGCTGCTTGAGGTGAGGAAGTTTGCACAGGAGGATGTATTTACTGCCCGTTCATCATGAAGGCAAGAGGATCAACCGGGACCCATTTTAACCCACTCTGAGCCACTCTCAGCTCCCCTCCAATTTTAAAACCCTGCGTTTTCTGAATTTAAATCAAACTCAGACACCCATCCCCCTTTTCACGTTCACCATCTCTTCCGCTCCTCTCGTCGCACTCAGCTCTAAAGCCCTGTTATCGTTTTAAACCGAGGGTTTTCCAGCAGTGTTTCCATGGTTATCGGTGGCATTTGTGTGTGGGTTCACAGCCGGTGTCGGGCACTGTCACCCCTTCTTTTAGGCTGATGTCAACTATTGAGCGTGTAGAGGGGGAACACGGAGAGATATGGAGGAAGGGGGTGGTTGTAATTATATGTGCATATGAAGAGGGTTCGAGCAGCTTGGGCGCGTCATCCTGGCAGCTTTTGTGATCCACATGTCTGTGGGGGGAAGTCACGCGGGGACATGGATGTACTCCCAAGAGACTTGTGGTAAAGCGGCTCCCCAAGAGACACAAATGATCAGAAATACATATGATTTTTAGAAAAGTGCTAAAAAAAAAAAAAAGTTAGTTCATAACAATATTTGTAATGGATGACATGAGGATCTGCATTTATTTCTGCATATGAAAATCTTACAGAAAAATAATAAAACAGTTTTCATAATCATGTGTTTGAGTTATTTAACAAGAATAAAAATCCCCAAATTTCAGGATTTGCCTGCTTTCTGTATAACTTTGGACTTGGACCGCTAACGTGACAAATCCATCAATTAAAAGAAAATTTTTTATGAGCATTTCTGACCATTTTTGAACATTAATAACAAACTGATAATGAAAATAATTTGTTGCTCCTCCCCTTCATGTTACTAGCAAATATCTAAAAAAATATCCGCCCACACCTTCCCTTCACTGTAGGTCACTTATATCTTCACACACTCATACAACTACTGTGCAGGCACACCCACTGATACTTGTACACACTTCCCCCATCTTTCATTCAACTGCTTCTTTTTCTTTCTCCCTCCTCCACTCTACCCACTCTCACTTAACTCTCCCCTCCCTCTCCATCTCCCCGTTTCCCCCCCTCCCTCCATCCCTCCTTCTCCTAGCCAGTCCGGGCCGTCATTAGTTTCCATGGTGACAGTTAGGGAGGCATTATTGCGGGCTGAGAACTGCTCCTGGCTTCCTTTCAGAGCGGCGGCAGCAGAGGCATTGTTTAGTCCGCTGTTGTGAATGGTGTGGGGATCAGGACGGGGAGAGCGTAGGACAGGAGGAACGCATCTCTCTTTTTTTGGAGTGGGGGGACAGCTAGTGACACCCCGTGTTTGTAGATGGTGAAGGGAGGAGGAGCAGGGAGGGAAGAGGAGGAGAGAGTGGGATGAGTAAGAGAGGCAGCGTGGTGGTTAGAGAGAGTCGATGAGGGAGCAGGAGTAGTAGCAGCGGGACGTTCACGCCGTCTCCCTGAGAGCACCACTAAAACATCCTGACTTCTCAGCCTTCGTTGCAGATCGGACTCTGCTTTTTACGTTTGTATTTTTGTCACACAGCGAGAGACGGCAGGAGCTACAGAGATTTCTGACAGAGGGTGAAAACTGAGCAAAACATCGAAGGTAAATGGCACACTCAGTTTAGCTGGTGAGTTACTTATCATCCTCTCTCTGCAGTAGAGATCTCTGTGTATCTTTGTGGGAACAAACATTAATTATGAGCTCACTTTTTCTGCCTTTCGTTTACATTATTCTTAGTTGGTATGTGTAGCAGGTGCTGCTGCTGCTGCTGCTTCACGAAATTCGTGTGTTTTCCTCCTAAGCAAAACTCTGTCTGGGTTATGTTTGGGTGTGTGGGCTTGTAGCTGTCTGATGAATGTAGGCTAATTCTCGCTGCCCTCTGAAATATACATGCAAGACTGCATGTTTTATTGAGAACGTACATCGGGGGCAATTTTCTGCTGCCTTGATTCTTGGATACCCTGCAGTATTTTTTTTTTCAGGGAGGCAGCGGATGTGTGTTTTTTTTAGTTTGAGTTTGTTTGGTTTTCTCTTTCATCCACACTGCAGTTGGTAATTAGTAGTGAGAGATGAGCCCCCTGGCTCCTTGAACGGGTGATATGAGGTGAATGATGTAGTGAGCAGCAAACACTGCCAATTTCATACCCCTGTCCTTTTAAATCGATTTTCACTGGAATGATTTTTCCTCTCAAAATGAACTTCCAGTTAATACAAGCTCACTAAAGGAGAAGATAAAGTGACAGAGTGATGACCACCACTAGCTCAGTGATGTCATTACATGGCAGCATGACAATAATTTCCAAGATGATTAAAGCTTAACAGATTGCACAGCCACCCCTTGTGTATGGTGTTTGTTATTTTCCACTGACATGTTACTGTTTGTATTTGGCTTCTTTATTTTTGGCAAATATAATTACGCTTACTAGGGAAGTTGTCTTGTGGAAAGGGGAGTCTGAGTGTTTCTATGACGACCGGCAGCAGCTGTGTGAGCTGAGGCTGAGTGTGTGGCAGACATTGTGGCATTGCCTAGAGACTGCTGCACTCAGTCTAATCAACGACCCCTTGACCCAGATCAATGGGATGATGCTGAGCCAAGCAGCCATGCAGTCTGCCTGGTATGTATATATTGTAGTACAGTGTTGTACAGCTGCTTGCATCTCCTGGCTCACCACAGGCTTCGCTGGTGTCAGAGTGGTCTGATCCTCTTAGATTGGTGGTGGTATTAGTCCAAAAACAGGCTTTTCATTCATCACCACAATCATCCTGATTAGATGTATTCAAGTGTCTGTAGTTACTGAAACCCTGAAGTGGGTGATTTTGAATATTAGTTAGAAAAAATAACTTTGTAAGGGAAAAAAATGCTACACAGCCAATTATAACACTATATATTTGTAGACGCGCATACACAGTTATTTTAGATTTAAACCTAAAAAATGAGTTAAAGAGGCTGCGCACCCTGATCAACAGCATATCGTATCCCTGCCTGAGCGGTAGGGATACGATATGCTGTCAAATGATCAGGGTGCGCAGCCTCTAATGCATTGTGCTGTCAGTGGAGGAAACTAGAAAAATGTGGCTAGCTTATTGTGTGGGCTCCAGGAAAAGCTTGTTGGCTCAGAAAGTTGTCTGAGACATTGTTGACACTTGTTCTTTTCTACAGGTTTTCACATCGACAGTGCCTGGTGTGCCTGGCACTACACTCGCTAGTCATATTGAGACTTGCTCTCGGTATCCGTGTGCACCTCTCAACTCTAGCTCAATACATCAC
This sequence comes from Cichlasoma orientale, assembly GCA_034780415.1. Classification (NCBI taxonomy): domain Eukaryota; kingdom Metazoa; phylum Chordata; class Actinopteri; order Cichliformes; family Cichlidae; genus Cichlasoma; species Cichlasoma orientale. The sequence goes on along the minus strand of JAVDPK010000146.1, from coordinate 385,394 downwards.
GAATTAAAGAAGCAATGTCTTGTGGTGCTGTTCACCAGCTGGACTCTACAAGTTAGCTCCTTGCCCAGTTGAATTTGCAGCAATGCTGACAGCTAAACTGTCAAAATGATGCAGACATTGCTCCAAAATGCCACTATAACACTTCAGACCTATTTGCACTACCATAAATACTTTGTTTGGTTTAGATCCCAGTCACACACGCTTAGAGACCAGTTGGTGACCTCCCGGTCATTAGGGAAAAATGCATACCACAAGGTATGCAACCAACTGGTTGCTGAGTGGTTGCTAGAGGTTGCTGGCAGTTGCTAGGTGAAATTAGTTGCAAAGAGGTGCACGGTGCTGCACTGAGAAGCTCCTTACAATTGCTTTGGTCGCTAGCAGATTACCACAGAATGCATGAACGATGCAAACACTTCCAACCAGTTGGGAGTACTTATTTTTCTGTGTGACTGACGTCTAAACCAAACCGAGTATTTACAGTAGTGCAGATAGACCTGAAGTGTACTATTTCCTGCTGTGTGCTACATTTGTGAAAGACAGGAAAATACTTCCACCTGAAGTTCATGTGTAAAAGCGGTGATATTTTTATTCCATTTTAATGTTTTTATGCCATTCTCTCAGAGTTTTCACGGTAACACGGTCTCACTGCAAAAAATGCTGACGCTTTGCTAAAATAAATGCAAACCTCTTTGGTTTAAGGCAAACTGTTTTAAAACGATGATAGATCAAAGGTAAGAACTAGCCAAATCAGCTCCTCTGTGACATTGACACAACAGAAACATATAGGTTGCGCAGAGGAGCTGCAAGCGCCATAAGCTGATATTTATGGTCAGGCTGACATGCAGAAACTGCTCAAGGCCAACGCACAAAGGCACACACAGTATCCTTGTGTAAGGCAAAATCTCAGAACCCCTGGGCAGTGGAAAAAGTTGTGAGTCATGTTTCACCCATTTTCCTGTGTCTGGTTAGGTTTACTTCTAGAATAAGCCAAAGGAAAGGTTTTCAGCCCACAGTGTCCACAAGTATTTAATACAGGGGTGGGTCTGTAACTGGGAGGGCAGCCTTTCTGTGGAAGTCATTAGATGTGGTCTTTGTAGCTCTGCATCTGCACACCTGCTTGAAATTCTTCCCTGTGAAGGATTGAAGCAAATGTGAAATAAATGAGATTATTTAGTCCGTATCATGTAGATGTAAACTGATAAAGATAAAACACACTTTATTCAGCATCATACATGTGGGTTTTTCCCTCCATTCATTGGTCGAATCAAGAGGAAGGAAGTACCTTATATTGGTCAGAAATGCTGGAGAACTTGTGGTGACACTGACCCAGACCACACGCAAACAGAAAAACGCACACACACGCAGATGCCATGCTCAACAGTCATCCTAATTAGTGTACTCCATCACCCTAGTAATTATACCCACAACTTCCTTTTATTCTGGGGCACCTGGGGTCTAGAACAGTTGATGGTATTTCCTGTGTTGGTGACATGATAATTATATGAATCAACAAAAAGAAATTTCGAGCGATCAGATAAGGACGGATGAGTGTACGGCTGCCGGTGCCATGCAGGCATCTAAATAAAGCCCGGTTCCTGCGTGATATTTCACTTTGAGTTTGAAACTTTTGTTTACATTCTTCAAGTTGGAAGTACGAAGACACAAGTGTTTTGCTTTCTAGTATCATGTGCGTCCTTGAAGCTTTGCGTGCATATGCCTGAGTGCGTGTGTCTTTTGCTTCTCCATTTGGTCTGGGCAGTCAGTCGGAAAGTGTTAGGCGCTCTCTTGTCTCTGCTGAAGCGTGTGTGTTGTCTTAGCGCAAGACACTGGCATGAAACAGAAAGGAAGAGAAAGAAACTGCATGCAAACTCGCATTAACAAACACCATTCTCCTCTCGTCAAGCTCAATTATGAGGAATATTTGTATCTTTTAATCTGACCTCCTTCAGGAAAAGAGGCCACTTACTAACTGTGGTTTCCTGGTACTTCAAAAGCTCCGAAGGCCTCAGTGTTAAACTGTCTTTGTAGTTGTGTCCTACTGCTGTGGAAAGGATGAGATGGCTTCCAGAGGCCAGTAACAAGATCTTTAATGAGGGCATAGTGTGAGTGTATGTACAGTACACGTACACACGTGCTTACATAATTGTTTGTTAGCATGTGAGCTACCAGACAGTTTTTTTTTTCCTTTCTCTTTTTTTTATGTTTTGCTTGCAGGAGTTGGTGAATCCCTTCCTGCCACATTAACTTCAGGGGGGACTTTAATGTCTCCTTGTAAAATGGAGAGGCAGTACCTGTTCACTCATGATTGCAGTAAGTGGGGGAGCTACCATAAATGGTAAATTTCAAGACAGTGAGCTTTTCTTTGTGATCTCCCAGTTTTGTTTTGTTTTTGCGTCACTCGTCCTGACTCATGTTTCTCAGCAGATCAAGTGTGGAAGGAGTGAAATGTGGAAATGATTATGATGATCTTGTATAAATGTTTTTATTGAGCTAAAATAGAGGTTTAACAAAACTCTAGAAAATGTATAAAATACTGTCTTAGTTATTTAAAAAGCAGTGCCTCTGGTTAATCCTTGATGCTGGCCAGTAGATCACAAGCAGCAGCAGAAACAGAAGTCCACTAATTGGGCCCTCTTCGATGATTTCTTGCCTCACTCTTCAGACCCCCCCTGAGAGAAAAGCGAATGCATTTAACAGAAGTGACAGATGACGGGTTTTCTTGCTGTTTTGGAGAGATTTTATAGATTAAACGCTCAATGGGTTAATCAGGAAATAATGAGTATATTTATCCTCATAAAATGATTAGCTGCAGCCTTAACTGGATTTACATTTTGTATACATAAAGGTCCTTTGATGTCTTGTGTGCTCATGACTTGCATGTTAAGTACATAGCAGACTGTAATGACTGCAGACTGTATTCCCAAAGGAGACAGGCTGTTATCTGGAAATCAATATAGGCTCAGAGGGTCAGTTGGATTATAGCAAAATCATGTTAAACCATTCACTGAAGCTTTGAAAACTGTGTGCATGCAGCGGCGGGTCAGCATCTCTGTTTTGGGTTTGAGCAGCGAGACCAGCTTAACAGCTCGGTGTGTAAGAAGCTAGCCCCAGCAGCCCTTCTGTCTCCTGTGTGGGTAAATGAGTGTGGCTCTGAGCACTGCAGTGCTGTGCTGTAAGGGAAAATGCTGGAGCCGTTACAGAGGAACAGGGGCCTTTATTAGTCTGTCTAGCGTACACCTGGCTTCTATAACAGGTCTCTCCCTGTACAGTCATTTCTGTGTGAGCCTCTGCTCGTGGTTCTTGGTGTCTTGGCTTCTTGCTCCCATGTGTTAGCTTATTCTGCCCTTCTCAAACTTCAGCTTGTTCTCATTATTTAAATTTCCATTCAAAGCTCCTTGTACACAAAATTTTAATTTAGGCAACTCTCTCATTGGCATTTAAAAGTATTCTCAGTTTTCAAATTTGACTGACTCATCTAAGAAATGGCAGCGAGCTAGTGTGAGGCGCTCTGTTCGAGGTTTAGACAGAATGACAGGAGCCGCTTGCCTCGGATGCTTCTTGCTCCAGAGATCCCATTGCTGACGCTGCCTTTCAGGAGCCAAGTGACATTTTGAAAATGATTCTTACGTCAAAGAAGACGTGTCGGGGTTGAATGTGCAGTGACCTTTTTGTCTGTGTGTGTATGTTGGTAAGAGTCCAGTGTGTATCAGCACAGAAGAACAGAACATAGGGAGGAGATAAGCCTCACACCCGGCTCCACACCCTCATCCTTTCTTTTTTCATCTGCCCAGCCCTTAGACCAACCAGGACTGGACTGGAATGGGCAACACATTGACCTGTACCGGGCAGGGTTGTCCCGCTCTGGGACTCTTCATGTGTCAGCAGCCTTATAGACACTCCTCTCCGCATGCTGACATCCATCCTGCCTGGAACAGATGCAGGGTGGTGTGGTGGGCATCCCTCCATCTCACCCACTAGTGCCGCATCGCTTGGAGAACAGAGAACTGTGTCAGGGGACAAAAAAAAAAAGCAGGAATGTGAAAGCAGCACAGTGTGTAAAATGTGAATGCGTGTGGTGGGAAGATCTGAAAGGAACAGCGATTACATTTTGGCACAATGCGGACACCCAGGTCAAATCATTTACAAAAGTCCTTTTACAAAGAAGGAAGTATATCTTGAAACTCAAGTAATTTCTTGGTTTAAAAAAAAGAATTCTGCTTTCAGTATCAATATTTTTATTTGAAAATGAAGACAACGATTAATATTAAATCCTCACATGTAAGACGCTGATATTTGGTGGTTTTTTTTTGCTTAAAAAATGGTTAAACTTGTTATTTAACTAAAAGTTGCAAAAACTATTCTGTTGATTAATTAAATACCTTCAAATAATGTTTAATTACATCATCCATAGATCATTCTTTAAATAATAGTTAGAACTCTAGACACATTCATGTACACAAAAATAGTGGCCCTCTAGTTTCCTGCCCCCCCCCCCCAAAACACGTACATAATACACCGTGTGCTGGAAAAGCTGGATTCAGTAAACCAGCTCTGCATGCGCCACTTCCTTCTGTTGTTTTGTCATGCCTGGCTTTTCCAAAGGTGTAATTCTGTGGGCATGTGAGGTGTGTTTTGGTTGCGTCTGACGTGTGTGTGTGTGTGTGTGTGTGTGTGTGTGTGTGTGTGTGTGTGTGTGTGTGTGTGTGTGTGTGTGTGT
>JAVDPK010000146.1:364275-380577 GCA_034780415.1 Cichlasoma orientale | reverse complement strand
GTGTGTGTGTGTGTGTGTGTGTGTGTGTGTGTGTGTGTGTGTGTGTGTGTGTGTGTGTGTGTGTGTGTGTTGCATTTTATTTGGAAAGGGAATGATTTGTTCGGTTGTGTTTTTTGGTAGCTCCTGAATGTTTTTCTGCAGCTGCAGTGGAAAGCTTTGCAGTCTGCAGTAAAACGTTAGCAGAGTTTAATGGTAAAAGTGTTGACATGAGTTAAGTGTCAGAGTAATTTTGTGGTCAGCGCTGCAGATGGGTTTCTATAAAGTTAAGTGACTGGGCTTTGTGACAGAACAGTGTGCATGTTTACACATGCATGCATGCACATTTGTTAGTGTGCATGCATGCATGCATATGGTGGATAGTTTTGTTAGCTCCAAGTGACGCTGCGCTCAACATTTATTGACGTGTAATCAGTCATTTAATTGATCATGCTGTCAGCCGTTGAGACAGTTTGTGACTGCTCCTGTCCACCACGATGATTGGTTAATCCCACCTATAAATGTCGGGTCAAATAATCGGTGATTTCACACTTCAGAGACCTGTAATCAGTATGAAGGGGGATCGAGCCTTGATCCAGAAGATTAACATGCGTAATGCTCGTGACAGTGTGGCCTTGATCGAATAGAGAATGATTGAATTTTGTTTTGAAAATGCTTTCTCAGGCTTTAGTTGCTGATGACTCATGGAGCAGACCTGTATTTAAAGACGTCCCCATCCCCCCGTCAGACTAAAAGGAGTATTTTTTTTCCAGCACTAGCAGCTAGAAATTCCTTCTACTAGTAAAGATGTGTTGAATAAAATATACTGAGAGGAAGAGATCAGCTTTCCTGTGCAACTTTGCCCGTATTGTTGTGAAGACAGGCCAGTTGGATTTTTGTTGTTCACAGTGAAAGCCCCCATTGAGAGCTGCTACAGTAGGTTTCAGTGAGGCTCCAATAGTTTCTGGGACAGTTAGGCAGTCATCTCCACAGGCAGGTTTGTAAACCCTCTTGTTCTCCTGTGTGTGCGTTGCCCTAATTGCCAATCTGTAGCTGTTTTCTTTGCAGCAGCGCTCCGGGCTGCAGTAACACACTGGACACATCCAGTCAAACAGAAGCTTATTTCTTTGCGCCGTGCCTCGTAGACGTCTGGTTATAGTGGTTGTGGTAACGTGGAGAAGCCGTGGCTGCGCGCAACCCTCCTGTCAAATCACACGTTTGATGAAAATTTTTAACCATCCCTTTGTCACATCCTCACATCATTGTGCTGCTTACTGTAAAGTCGGAGTGTTTTCCAGTGACTTATCCTGTATCTGTGTCGATGACTGCTGATGGAAATGGCCTTGAGTCACGCTGTTCAAAAAAGGTCAGTCAGTGTGTCATAATTCACCCTCAGCATTTCTTCAGAGCGGCCGCCAAGGACACAACAGGAAACAAAGGATGCTGTTTGACTCAGGCTCATGTTTATACATAATAATATAATTACTGGAGTGCTGGCTGGTGCTTCATTCTCTTTCTGCTTGCAACTATAGACAGCAGGGTGCCTTCAAATTTAACAAGAAAGTAGCACATTATTAAAACTGTGCATCTACTAAAATCACAGGTAATTTAGTATGACCAACTTGCTACATTATTAGCCATAGAGAGCCACTGTTTCTCAGGGCATACGGAAGCTGAGTTCTTTTTATAGTGAGTTGATTCATTTTGAGACTCTGCATGATGCCACTTTGATATTAACTCTTCAGTCTTTGTTTATGTGTAGCTTTTTCCACTTGGTGACAGTGTATAATTACAGGAACTGGAAACAGATGGGTTCACTTTATGCGTGCTGCACAGAATGTATAAGGAAGGATTTGCGCCTTGTGCTTGAAAAGAGAAAGAAGCGCATTAAACCTGCGCTCTTTCTAATGGCCATCAGGGGCAACTTCTTCGGTGGCAAAAATGAGTCCGATAGCAAAGAAGTCCTTGTAAAAACGTGTGTATTTCTCACTTCATGCATTACCGTAGTAAGCACTTTACCAATTAGATGCTAAATCAGAGTATGCTTTGGTTTTACCCGTTATCCTTGGTTTTTCAAATTGTCTCTCAAGGCATCAGACAACTATAACTTTAACATTTTCCAGCCATCTACTGGCTGCTGAACCTCTTTTTAACCTCTCAGTCTCTGTCTCACCTCCTGGAAAATCACATGCTCCTAATCTGTGGGAGCTGCTGAAATCTCCCCACTTGGAGTTAGATACATGTCATTGTGCCCGCTGACCTAATTCAGGTCAGTGGGCAGTTGCCCCCCAGTGTCTTCTGCCATACCAGTGAAGCTTCTGGTACCGCTAATTCTTAAACAACACAATAAATATTTTCCACAATAGATTCCAAATGGTTGACAAAGAAAATGTGACTGGTTATCATAACAGCGCATGATGAGAAGAAGATGAGTATAGATTTTTAATCTGCAGCCAAATGTAAATGATTGGATAGCTGTTGATCCTTCTGTATTTGTGTGTGTATGATTGTGCGCATGTGTGTATGTGTGTGTTATTAAAGCCTGTGAACAGGGAATTGGGGCCTCGTTACTATGTGATTGTCAGAGACCGAGGATCTGCCCTACTGTAGATCCCAGAGCAGCTGCTGGTATACTGACACCAGTATTTTTTCTCTCCGCTTTTTTTTTTTTTTTTTCATTTCCTGGTGTGTGCATTTGGGTTTGATCCTCTTAAAGGGTTGTTCCATTTAATTTCTTGTATCTACAAAAATTAAATGCTGAAAAGATTTTATTTATAGATGTCTTGATAGCTTTAATTTACTATTTAGAACATGTTACCTTTTTCTATTTCTCTCTCTGGGTTCTAAATGCAGCATTTTGTGTTTCTCTTTACATTTCTATCTCGCTGGGGTTTTTTTTTTTAACTATTGAGCTGATATCTGAAAAGTAGATCACAGTCAGAACACTTATTGCTATGGCACAGGGAGGGACAAGGCAAGGCAGGAGGATAGGAGGACATCTGAAGCTGATGAAAACCCCGCTGCCATCTTTCTCTATTCCTTTGTTTTTTTTCATCTTGTAGAAAAACAGCAAGGCATGCCCGGAGCATGTGTGCCTGTCCAAGCCTAGAAGTTAAGTAGTTCAATGTTCATTATAAATCTAAGAGACATTTAATGAGAGCTTGCTGCTCTTTAACCGAGTCGTTCAGGGTAACACAGTGGAAATAAAACCAGTGTTATTCTGAACGAGAGAGAGAGAGAGTCATACAGACAGAAGTAAAGGGAAAGAGCAGGTGTAATGAAGGCAGAGAAACTAAGAAATGTGAAGGTGACATAGGAAATAATGAGGTACCCAAGCCACCCAAGCTGCATGTCTTGCTACGTCTTGGTGGGAAATCGGGCGGTGGTTGGTTGACGTTATCAGAGTGGGGCTGTCAGCTCTTCTTTACCGGGGGTTGCTTTGCAGACAGAAGACCTGATTGACTAGCTGTCTGAGTGGGGAGACTGCTGTGAGTGATCGATCTCTGGGATGATGAGTAATAAATTACTCTGTGGGAGTCACCTCATGGCTGAAGGTGATGGATGGGGCAGCTACGTCGGTGCACTTTGCTTGTGTATCTTGGGCTTTTGGGAAAATGGAGAGGTGAGAGGAGTAGATTTGTTATAATTTGAAAACTTCACCAGTTTTTATATATACAATAGCTAAAAATTACAAAAATTATGGCTAGACTTGTGAAAGCTGCAGAAATCAAGAAATGACAGGAAGAAAAAAAATGCTATATTATCAAATAATTAAATCATTGCTTTCTTTTGCCTTCATGCTGGTATCTGATCTATGGACACAACTGAAAAATGTTTTTTTTCCATCAGTAAGTCAAAAAATTTCAGGTTAACTTGAAATTTCAAGTTATTTTGTCAAATTTGAGTTATTTTCTCAGAAGCTTGAGTTAGTAAGTGAAAAGTTTGATATACCCAACTCGAAATCTCACGATCCCATATAAAAAAATCTTCTGTTAGCACATTACACCAAAGGTACGAGTCCTACAAGAGGAAAAAGAAAACAAACAATTTATAATCAAAATGTTTATAGGTTTATACTGTTTTGAATAAGTCCCAAAACTCACCTCTACTCTGCTACATCTCAGAGGAAAACACTACTTATTATTTAAATTGTCTGACTTGAGCTTTCATTACTTTTCTCTTACTTTTAAAAGCTACCTGTCAGTCTGACCCACTGAGCTGCCGCTGCTACCTTTCCATATACCCGGAGCATCATTAGTTGTCTAAAACAAAACAAACAATAAAAGCAGAATGTAGTATTCCTACAGCTAAACTAATCATCATCTTTGCACTACCGTGTCTCGCTTTGAAGATTTTTTTCGCTCTACATACTACCTCATTTTATTTTACTGATGTTATCTAGTCTGAACAGACCTGTAATTTTCTTTGAGGAAGAGGCACAGAGGAAGTGCAGGTCACACAGACCCAAAGAGCGGTTGGCAGCACCCTGGCAACCACTGGTCGCTGGGTAAAAATGTGTATTCCCTATTTGGCGAGTGGTTGCTGAAAGTTGCTAGGGGCTGCTAGCTGAAAGTGGTCACAAAGGGAGTGCTGCATCAGAAACCTCCTTGTGATTGCTTTGATCACTAGCATATTGCCACGGTTGCATGGAAGACGCCAGCTTGTTTGCAGACAACAAAAAGTTTGTGTCGCACTGTGATTAATGCTTTTTGGATCTGACAGAAATACTGCCGCAGGATTGAGCATTAAAAGCAGGTGCTGAAAGCTTGCATTGATTCTTGAGCTTGTGCAATTAACTTTGTTTACCAAATGCACCGTAAGTCTCATAATTTGATTTAATTGTCATAGAAAAGAGACCATCTAACTGCACAAAAGGCAAAAGCAATCAATCAAAGAGTCGTGCACATTGTGTTGTGCTGACATAAGAGACGCATTCCTTAGGTTTTTCTCTCATGAGAGCATCACAAACCCAGAGGTTTATTGAGCTCATATTCTTTTCAGCCGTGTCTGTATAAGTACCTGAAGGTATCTGAATATTTCTGTGAGTAAGGTGCACAGCAGCTGTTCATTTCCTGCAGATATGCACTCTGTAAAGCAGTGTTTCAGGTTACAACTCACAGTCTCAGGCTGAGATTGCTTTGCATTAACAACCATAAATAAACAGGTGAGATGTGTAGTGAGTAATTGCTGGCTGAAATTGTTTTTGCTGGGAAAGGTTGTCATGTTAACGGACAGCCTTCAGGGTGCCGTGGTAATAAATGTTCTCGTAGAATTTCTTTCTAATTGTCCTTCAGTTACTGTATGAAAGAAAAAGAAATTAATGAGATTATTATTCTCTTTTGTGTTTTCACAAAGCCCTCACAAAATTACACAGATACATTATTAATATCATCCCTTGAGTCCAAATCAATTAGGTGACTGCCTCAAAAAGACGATTACTGCTTCGGTTGTTGTCCCTTGTGAAAGAGTCTTTTGAGTTCTTTTGCCGTGGGCAAAGTTTGCTGTGTTGTGGGCAAGATGTAAGATTATATGCTGGGATTGCTGGGTTCCAGAGTGACACATAATCACGTCACTTTGGCCCCCGGGAGGAGCTATTTGTATCAGGTTTGTCAAGTAAGCAGACAGGTGCAGGTCCTTGAACACCCCTGGGAAAGGACAGGTGAATGTGCGTGTTTGTGCATAATGCAGGATTGGGCTTTTAAAGGACTGGTTAGGGCGTGTATGTCTGTGTTTGCTGGCCACAAAGAGCAGTCTCAGGTGCACAGACAAACACACATACAAACGGACACGCGTGCACGCGCGCGCGCGCGCACACACACACACACACACACACACTGGAAAACTGGGAGGGCAGGATTTATTTTGAATTAAACACTGCTGTGTGGAAGATTCTTACATTCACTTGCTCCTTGGACTTTGGATATCTGAAACTGAAAGATAGGAGGTAAGGTAATGTTTTTATGGCACTCTTGGTTGTTTGTGTGCTCTTTTATATTGTGTGACTCTTTTATATAATTAGACTGAATTTGCTTACATATTTTCCCGTGTGCTGCTCGTGTGTACCATCTGTGGTTTGTGCGAATTTAATTACAGAAAAACGTGAGTGTCAGCTCCTCTCCCTCTTTGCCGTGTCGTCGAGTTTCTCTTGGTGTTAAGTAGTTTGACACGAGGGCCAGGTTTCGCTCCCAGGTAACCATAGCTACACTGAGTTTCCATAGGCACCAGCCCTCGTGTCTCTGTCTTACACTGCAGTTTGTTTTTCCCAGCAAAGACCACAGCCAGTCTTGGGTCAAAATGTTCTTCATCAGGCAGTTATTTGGCTGAAGGACATGCCTGTTCTGTTGATCATAGGTCAAACTTTTCCTCTGACTCAGCCCGCACGCCATCTCTGATTTAGAGATGGCATTAGCAGAAACCACTAGGAGGGGCTCGCACTATTTCTTTTGCTAGGAACCGAATGCAAAGATAATCCGAGCAAATTTAAAACCTACCTGATGTAGGCACTGATCTGTAATCCTCTGTGTGGAAAGCATGTTTTTCCATCTATCGTACAAAGCTGAGGGAGCTCTTTGCTTTGTTCCCTCTGCCCTGCTCTTATTCCACTGGTGCAAAGATGGTGAGAACACCTGCAGTGTGCCACATGGGGCAGACAGCGTAACAGGACTCATTACTGACTGAATTTTCTCCTTCCATTGCCTGAAGCACAGCTGAAAAACACCAAATTAGATGTGCCAGGACTCTTGTGGGGGCTCGGTGCAATTTTAGGCTGTAATCCAGGCGAGGAAGAGTCAGTGTGACTTGATCGAATCCATGAGCCTGAAGGAGCAGAGCTGTGTGGCTGTAGTTTGTGTAGTTATTATCATAATCTACTGAGGAAAGGCACTTTTTTTCCACTGATAACAACAATGCATAAAAGGCTGTTGCGGTATGTTCTTCAAATGAAACCCAGCAGTGTGCATACAGTACAGATAAATGCACACTCTCACAAACAATTGCAGTGCAAACACTTGGTTTCTTCTCTCTTGACCGGACTTCAAAGAGCTGGCATTCTTGGCTAACTGTAAGGCCACATATATTACGGTAGTTTGGAGATTCAATCGTTAATGCTAAACACAGCAGTACCCGGCTATTTTACAAATATTTTTAGCTTTTTTAATTTAAAACTTTGGATGACATCCCTCGATAAGATGTACATCTTATTGAGGGATTTTTTTTCATATAAACAAAAACTGCTAATATAGACGGGCTTATCTTGTAAAGCAGTTAGCGTCTTCAGAAAGTACGCAGGCTATTCTCAGTCAGCGGCTACAGAAAATTAGATTTATTCAGTCAGTTACAGGTCTGAGGGTGTGAAGAGAAACCAATTTGCAGCCTCTGCAGCTCTCTGCTGCCTTAGGCCTTGTATTAGGATTGATGCTGCAGAGTTTCTTTTCTCTTCTCCGGCCCCAATGCTATTTGTCCAAGGGCGACACCGTGGAACACACTGAGCTCAAGGTCATTCACCCACAGTAGTCACTGCGCACCACTGCATCGCTATCGCAGGATTATTCTGTATGTTCAGATGCGCGCTATTATTGTGATCAATACCTAAGATTGTCTTTCTTTCTTTCTTTTATATGCAGACCTCCCTGCTTCCCCTCTGCAGTACCAGTGTGGATCAGTGGACTACCTTTGTTCTCCACGGCTCATCAAGAAAGGTCCCACCCCCAGACCATGTCACGACAAGCCTCCCATCAAACCGCGGCCTCAGCCCCCCACCTCACCCAGATCTCCAACTGCACAGAAACCTCAAGGTAAGAATCCAGTGACACAGCACGGCCCCTCGATGGCCAGCTTTGACATTGGTGCTGTCATTGTAAATGAAAGGTGCTGCAAGGTTGGACCCCTGCCATCAAGCCGCGATTTATTCTGCTCTGACAAACACTTTTCTATAACACGGTGTACGTCAGCTGTCTGGCCTCACTCTGCCACTCACAGTGCTCAGTAGGTCACCTCCGCAAGAGCTGCTGCTGCTGCTGCTGTAAAGCAGGCCAGTGGCTCCCTAGTGTTTGTGTTTGGGCACAATTTGAAGAATGCTAAATATGAACACATGTTGTATTTAGGGAGTCGCTGGGAAACATAGTAGGACATCACACCACAGACTTGTCCCCTATTTTTAAAATGCTCACAAATATTCAAAGTGTTGGCAAGAGAAATTCATGGCTGATCATTTAAAATTGATAATTTGATTAGCATTTTTATCAGGGAACATCTTTGATCAACTTGAGGTTTTTTTAAAGGGCCTCAGCCATCCTTCAGAATAGCTTCAATATTTCAACATCCCCCCATTTCTGATGCCTTGATGGTGATGGCAGAGAGTGTGATCTGACATGCTGCCCCAGATTCATTCAGCTGGGTGGAGATTATTGGCTGAAAAGGCCTGAACTTGGCCTGCAACTAACGGTATTTCAGTACTGCGCTTTCTACCACTTACTTTTTTTCCGGTGTTTGTTTGTAAAATGTCAAAAACTGTAAAAATAAACAAAGAAAAACTTATTTAATTTCCAGTGCTGGGCAGCACAGAGGTGCAGGGGTTTGCACCAGCTGTGCCGACCAGTAGTTTCAAATCTATACTGCAGTCTGAAATCTGAAAATAGAACCAAACAGTAGGTCAAATATAATGCACCTTTCATAAAAATGGTCTGTGATTAATATTTAAGTGGTTTAGTAAAGGAACCACTTGTGCTGTGCTTTGATTGTCTTTCCTCTGGTTTATGAGCTACTTAGGCACAATTATAGTGCTGGTACTGCATACAGTACTTCCCACCGGACAGGATGAACTTCCTCACTGAAATACTTTTATTCAGCTCCGAGCTAATCTAAAGGGAGTGAGAGCACTAAAAGGGAAATAGTAATTCTGTCAATTTGGAGCTGCTCAGAATCTAAAACTGGGCATAGATCTCTCTGCTTTAAAAGCTTTTGTGGTGCAGAATGTGCTGAATCACCTAATTATGAATTATATGACAGAGGCCACTAGCACTTTTTTTGGCTGGATTTCAATGACTTTTTACAGCTACTGTTGACAGCACTAATAATAATGGTTTAACATAATGGCTCAGTCAAACTCTTTGAAAATTAATTCATGGACATTAATTAACCATTTAAAATATCCATCTATCCATTCAGACATTATTTTTGATTGTTGGCGATACAAAATGAATTCATTTACCAACCAAACAACCAAAAATGTATTTATTAATCGGGCTAAGTTGTATCCACTTTTTCTTAGTCATTCATAAAATTCTTGCCCTCACGTTTATTTACCCCTGACTCTAAACATACTGCACATTAGATAACTGAAAAAAAAATGTATGTAAAAACAAAGTTGTTGCCTCCCTGATGAAAATAATGAAACGAAAGCATATACACGTTACACACGTTATTACTGTATAATGAAAAGTCTACTCTTCTTTTATCAGACAGTGACACGCACAGAGGGAGGAAGTGTCCAAACTAACAACTGTAACATATCAACACATTTCCTGCTTTCTGACAAAAATGCTTCCTAAAATTAAATATGTAAAAAAAAAAAAAAAAAAGCAGACATTGTCAGTAAACGTAGCCGATGATGTGAATTGCGTGTTAATTGTAGTGAACGTTTTAAAGAGAGCGCTGCTATTTTTGCACACGCTTTTTTTTTTTAATCTTCTTGTTTTTTCTCATCTTTCTTGCGTGGCTCTTTCTTGGCTTGCGCACATGCTCTCAGCATCCTGTTCAGAAATAAGGAAGTTGCAGATCGCTGACGCTCAGAGTTGATCTTGTTCTGTCCCGCTGCTACATTTTTCTGTCTTCAACTGTTTTTTTGTTTTTTTTGCATTTGTGGTGTTTTATCTTGAGTTTTTACAAGGGAACAAGTGGCACAGCTATGGAGGTTTTCTCCCTTGGATTTATTCATGTTACCTGATTGATTTTGTTCATGTCTGCAGCCTCATGCTTCTCTCTTGCTCTGCTGTTCTTGTTTTGTCTGGACTTACGCATCTGTAGTGCCCCCTAAACCTGCGCACCTGCTCGCCCTTGGGCAAGACAAGAAGCCTAAGAGAATCCCACCAGCACCCTCCAGGCCACTGCCAGCACCCCCTCCTCCGCCTAAGCCAAAGCCTACGCTAACCCCTCCTGTCCAGGGAGCACAGCCGCAGAGAGAAGCCCAGAAAGTTGGGCTGCTCATTGAGAGGTTTGAAAATTCAAGGTAAGCTGTAAGGAGAACTTTCCTTTGACGTTTTGCTTGAGTAGATTCATTTTTTCTTTGTAAAACAAGTTTCATGTCAGCCAGTTTAAATCTTGTACCAGTTTAAGATGTGGGCCGGGTAATTCTTTTTATTTTTTTCACTTAAACAGACACAAGGAAGCAAAAAATAGAGCTCTATGTAATACAAGACGATGTGATAGCAGGGTTTTTTTTCTGGTTTTTGATTTCTCAGGGTCCCGATCCTTGGGGTGCTCCCACGGTCACAGCTGCACCTGTGTCTGAGAATGGACACCGCGTCTGACATCACTTCCTCCTGCAGCCAGGACACCACAGCAAAGGTTGCATCAGACTCCTTCCCTGTGGATAAACCTGCACTTGGCACCTTTGAACGGACTGGCGAAGGGTCTGAACTCTCTCGCCTGGCTTCCATGCGCATCGACGGCACCGGTGATGCTGCGGTGGACAGTTGTGTGGAGAATGACATCACACAGAACGATGGATGCCTCAGTGACGTGGGGCGGGGTGAAGGTTCATCCCACAAACTCCTGGACAATCCGGACTCCTCGGAGCAGAACGGGAAGATTCCCAACCGGGACAGTGGCATTGACAGCCCGTCGTGTACCGTAGAAGGGGAGGTGTTTTCTAATGAAGATGCCATTGATGAGGAGGATCATTATGACAGCGTCACTGAGACAGAGAGTGTATCCTGCTGCGTTACACTGGACAACAAGCGAGACTCAACGCAGGATGAGGACAGTGACTTGGATGAGGGGAGCAGTGGGGAGATACACTCTCTGACAGACACACAGATTGGGTATCTCACAGATACACACTCAGAGGCGCAGAAAGTGAGTACCTCACATGCTCAGCATGAGCGAGTCATAACCACACACACCAAAGATCATAATTTCAAGTCTGAATACACACCCCCTCGCTACATTCGGTTTTCATGTTGTGTGGCAATTTTCAGAGGTTTTGATAGCTTGTTTAAACTGAGCCCACGTCCTGCAAGTTTAAAAGCTTCGTCTCAGACTGTCGTTCACGTAATGGAAAAAGTAGCTTGTGTCTATTATTATCTCAGCCTGGGTGAACACTTTCAAAGAATGCTTCGGTATGAAACGTTAGACACTGTTACAGCCTCAGTGTGCTGGTCACAAGTGGCTGAGCTGTGTCTAAAAGGAGCGCTTGTGTTACATGAAAAAGATGAATACCTGCTCAAATCTGTAACAAAAGCACGCTGTGATTGCCGGGTGCAAGAGTCCACAGGCAGACAGTCTTCCCACAGCTGAGCTAAAATTTCAGTTTTCTCCTCTTCTTCACTTGTGTTACAGTACAGTATTGATTGTGAACAGCACAGATACCGAGAATAGTTCTCAGAGCTCCTTCCGTTGACCTAAGTGGGCTGTCAGTGCTTCCTCCTCTTTCCAGCACTTTGTGAGATAAAAGTATCAAGGTGAAGTCATAAAATATGCTAATATAGAAAAGAAAAGGCGATCGTGAAGGTAACGACAGACGAAGCTGTCCAATGAGGAAGCCTTTTGTAAACGATGCTCAGGCTGAAATGAGAAATGTTAGACATCAGAAACCCATGGCAGTGTTTTTGGACAGTAGGCATTGTGCTCGTGGTTGTTAGCAGCAGTTGTCCTTCCTCAGCTGTTTTTAATACTGTAAAACATGAGCCGTCGCCCACACCCACAGCCTTTTGGGGAAAAGGTATCTGTGCTCTTCAGCGCTTCCTGATTCCAGCGCCGCTGTGTAGAGGAAGGGTGTGCTAATGTATGTGTGTGTGTGTGTGTGAGAGTGTGGCTGGTAGTCTGCATGAATGTGTCTAACAGCACAGCTGACATGTTGATGGCTCTATAATGACACCCTCCTGACAGAGGATGTGGTTTTTTGTCAGTAATGTGAGGTGCAAGAGAGTGACTGAAAACAACTTCTGCTGACTTTGTGTGCCATCCTCTTTGCAAACAATGAAAACTTTTGAGTTTCACTTTTGTTAGCGTAGTAATATTTGGCAGTGCTAGATTTCCTTACAAAGCATAATCTGTGTGTATGAGGCCCCCCTTCCCCACCATCTGTTCCAGGGCAAGAGTACAGTACAGAGGAGTGACAAATTAAAGGAAAAACCAACGTGAGGCTGGTTGGTGAGATGTTGGGCCATCAGAACGCCTCTGGAACTCAGCTGGAAGGATGGAGCCGATCTGATGGTCCTTATAAATCTCCCATGGGGGCTCAGTTTTGTTCTGGTGACTGTAAAGGCCATACCACATGTGCCACATCATTTTTATACTAACATACAAACCATTCAGTGACTCTTCCTGCTCTATGAGTAGGAACATTATCATCCTATTAGGACAGAAATGTTATAGGTATAAAGGTGATTGACAAGGTCAACTCTGTATAGATTTGCGGTCACCCTTTCATCTAAGGGGACAAGTGGGCTCAAACCATACCAGTAAAATGCCCCCTATAGACATAACATAGCCACCAGATCCCCTCACTGTAGGGGTCAAGGTTTCAGGTTTTTTGCACAGTCACATTCTGGGGAGGGAAACGACTCCCCATAACCTGAATTATATAATTTTTCGATGAAGACTTGGTTAAAGTTGGGTTTGGGTTTGGGTTAGACGAAGTAATGTACTGTAATCATCAGTTTTGGAAACAACAGTTTTGTGTGTGCTTTATTTGGAAGACAGCTGTTGTGAAACCAACCCTGTCGCAATAGGCCAAATGTTTGTGACCTCAGTGTGCATCGAGCCTGCGATAAAAGGATAAACTACTGCAGCATTTCGAGTCGTCAAGTCAAAGTGAAAGAAAGAAGAACAGCTCTTCAGTTTTACCACCGCAGCTGTTAACACGTCTCCTTGGTGTCGTCGTTTACTGCCACTGAGCTAAACCGGTGACTAAAATAGCACTTTGTGAATGTCAGTTTGCAGTAATGTGAGGGAGATGCCGATGATAGTTACCTCAGCCACAACCATGAATATTTTATCTTTAAGTCCAAGATCCCCTTCAGACACTTCTGTTTTTCCTACAAGCATCGCTGCTACTTCTCATCAGCTCAAATGTGAGCTCTACCTGTTTATGCTTTAAGGGTTGCAGGGGTGCAGGACCAGCCCCGGCAGGAACTGGGTGTGAGTCGGGTTACACCCTCGCTAGTCATCATAGGGATGACACATAGAGATAGTATGGTATTTTAAATATTGGAGCATAATGACTTCCAAAGTAGCAGTTATGTGACAAAATGTTCTTGTTTGCATGTCTCGATACTGAAGGTGAGCACAAAGGAAGTTTCTCCCTTTAGCAAACGGATGTGGAAATGGCCTCCTAGCATCGCATTGGTATGAATGAGGTTAAACATCAAATGAAGAAGTAAAACAGACATTTGAATTTTAAGGAACTAAATAAGTGGTATCTGTTTGCCATGCTGGTTGGCTTTGTAACCTGTGCACGTTTGGCTGCTAAAAAGAGAGCAGCTTTTCCTTGTCTTTGAACGTTTTATTATCTTATGTAAGTAAACACGGCAGAGAAATGAAAAACAAAACTATATCTCATGTTTCCAGATGGTGTAACAGTAAGGTTATTCACGCAGCAGCGGTCACTTCAACACTGAACAAAGCTGTTTCTTTTTTTCTTTTTGATATAAGATCCTATTTAAAAAAAATATAATAAATTCTCTAAGAGTAGTTGTTCAGTGTAACCTGTGCTGGTTTGTGGTGGTGAATATTGTGACTGTGGGCATGTCCGACTTTTTATGTTGTCTAGTCTAAGCCATTTTAACCTAAAATATATTAGAAAGATACTGATCTTTTAATATACTCTCTTTTTTCCAAATCATTATAACTTTTAAAGTTTAAGGTTTCAGCTTCCTTTCATCTCTGACCACTGAAAACCTTTCAAATACCGACTAAGTGAAACATTACGTAAGAACTTCTGGAGTTATCGTGTGTGTTGGATCTAATCTTTTGGTGCTTGTCGGTTTCCCCTCAGTGCTCAGAAGCTCAGAAACTCCTGAATATTGCCAAAGAGCTTCTCCAAACTGAAGAGGCCTACGTAAAAAGACTCAATCTCCTCGATCAGGTAATGCTTTGTTTCCGTATCTGCTTTGCTTTTATCGGGTTCAGATTTCTATCACCTAGTAGTGCTAGTGTTGCTAGTAATGCTGGGATTGAGATCCACTGCACACCAAGCCCCTGCTGACTGGATTGCTTAGAGCGCTGTAAGCACTATCTTGTATGAACCTCTGTTTGTGTGTATGTACACTATAGTTATACATGTCCACCATAAATACACCATTGTCACTGCAAACCTGAGTATGCACACTAATTGTGTGCATGTAGGTTTTGGGTTGTTTTTTTTTGCGTGATCTGTATTTGTGTGTCAGATTCTGTGAACTAAATGTGCATTTCCTGACCCTTGGCTGTGCTTCTGACTAGAAAGCTATTTTTGATACAGCTGTCTACCTTTTGGTCGTTTACAAAAACATGTTTTTAATGCACCGGTGAATTCTGAGTGTGTGAGCTTAAATAGTGTGCCTTGTGTGCACAATGACAATGAGTTGAATCTATCTATATTCTTTCAGAGAAAATGTTCAAGAGATTATTATTTGATTTATGCAAATTAAGCCATATTTAATTATTTCATGCGTTATTTCTATATTCAAATGGATTCATCTTAATGTAAGTAATCAACTCTGGAATTGCCATGGTGATATTTATTACATTTCTATCCTCTTAACCTCCCTTTAGCTCCATATTCAGCGCACATAGTTTGCATTAAAAATAGAACTATTGACAATGCATTGACATGCGCCACATTTTTAAGCTGATCTTGTTATGTATTATGTAATAACCCCACTGTAAAAAAAGATGTGAACTCAGTGAACTTTCTTACTTACTTAATTACTTAACAATTCCCCAGCTTCTGATTTCCAGTGTTGTTTTCTAGATTAATCTGTTGGACAATGTGGTGTGTAAAATAATCCTATAATGCCTGTTACGATTTCATAAAATAGAAGCTGACAAATTCCATGTTTGCAATGATCAACAGTCCGAAACCCAAAGATGTTCATTTTAATGTAACTTCAAATAATGCAGTGAAAGGATCTCAGGAACATGCAGGAAGAAGCTTCTTGATTGATGTGCAGCATTTTTTCTACCAATTAACTAACTGAGTCATAAACCAATCATCTCATGGTATCCTCCACTCAGACCTCACTCTCTTGACTCCTTTGTTTGATCTCATCTCTCATTTGCAATAGGTTAAAATTTGTTTGTTTGCCCCCCCCTTGCACCTGGAGCTTTTATTCTACCTGCAGCGTGTTTATGACAACAGTTCACTGCCAGTGGTTAAGTCACCTTCCTCTTTGTTGAGTTCATGTGGTGGAGTACATGAACACTGCCCTATCACAGTGCAGCTATGGTTTGTCTGTCACTGGGGGCAGAAAACCTTTATAGTTAACTTCCTGTTTTTGTCTTACAACTTTTACATGAAACTCGTTTCCATGGATACAAGAGTGTGTATCAGTTACTGCGGATGTCAGGGAAGCAAAAGTTAATGGCAGTGATTGGGACGTTTATGACAGGAGTCGTGACTAATGATGTGTTTGGATAGAAAACTGAATCTGAACAACATGAATCTGTTGCTGCTGCTCCCTGCTGAAATCATTGTGTAATAATTGGACAGAAACCATACTGATACTGATAGTCCACTATTGACTCTTCAGTAACTTAGTATTACTGTTTTATGAAGTTTAAAAACTCACAAAGGAATAAACAGGAGCAGCAGAGGCCCACATATCCTGGATTTTGTCTGTCTCGGTCACGAGGCAGCTCCGCCATGTCTGTATGCATTTGACACTAAACGAGACAGCAGTTTTAAAGAATAATAGTAATTTTGTATTCAGTTGGACTTAAAACTAGCGACTGATGATAGACTCGTTAGGAAAGTGTTTACTGAAGGTCATAAAACAAGGGAGCTGAAGGGTCTTTTAGCTTTACGCTTCTATAAAAATTTGTCTTCTTTGTGCAGCCAAAACTTTTCAGGAGGTGAGCTATTTTAGGGGGGGGGGGGGGGGGGGGGGGGGGGGGGGGGGGGGGGGG
>JAVDPK010000146.1:346736-364265 GCA_034780415.1 Cichlasoma orientale | reverse complement strand
GATTTTTTAACCCCCCCCCCCCCCCCCCCGGTACTCCCACATTGGCTTCACTTCTCAAACCAAACAGTCAACAGTCAAGCTCCCAGAATCCTACATTCCTTATGATGCAATGTATGACATCATTCATTAGACCTTTTGGTCCTTGTTTCTCCTAAATTTCTAATCTCTAAGTCCAAGCTGACAGCAAAACCCCGATGACATCATCAGGCATGAGAAATGAGTAACGTTTAGATCATATACTGTAGTTTATCTGGTTTATGTGCGCCAGCAGAAGTGTTAGCTTGTTGTCATTCACACTTAAAACAGGAGGAAGCCAATGTTTGCGTAGATTGTACGACATTTTTCTGCCTTAGTTTACATATTTGCTGCTTGAGCTTGAGTAGAGTTGATTCTGAGTTTTTATTATATACAAATGTTTCCACTGCAGGTATTTTGCACAAAACTCACCGAGGCTGGAATCCCTCAGGACGTCATTACAGGGATCTTCTCCAACATCTCCTCTATCTACTGCTTTCACGATAAGTTCCTGCTCCCTGAGCTCAAGACGCGGATTATGGATGAATGGTGAGGACTGAACACTCGGCATGTCGGTGGCTTTCCTAAAGTATCAGCGTGAAGAGATGAGCCGTTGGGGGCGTTATTGTCAGGTTTTCGGTCGTGTCTGATTTTAGCTTGTGCGTATTTCTGTGTGTCATACAGACTTACAGGTTGAGGGTATTTTTTTTTTGTCCTGTTTTTCCACAGTAAGCAGGAAATTTTCCTCCAGTGTGTGTGATATTGTGCCAACATCAGCCACCCTTGGTAGATAATGACTCCTCTGGAGACCTGTCACATAATGGCTCCTCTCACATTAACTCAATACAATTTATTAGCTGAAGTAGACTTTTTTTAAAAGAAGGACTTCTACACAGCAGGTCAGAAAAGTGCACCTTAGGAAGAAAATTCATAAGGAGGATTCATTTGTGTAATGCCCCAATAACAATCTTGAGATTACTCTCATTAGTTATGAGCCTTTGTTTGTGTCTTCACACTTATGAATGATATAATTGCCCCCAGTATTATAGTATTTATGCTTGTGTAGCCTTTCTTGGTTGTAAAGTGGAAATCTGTGAAATGAATCAGCTCACGAAACCCTTTAATTACACACACACACCCCCCTCCCAGGGAAACTGTGTGATCTTTTTCCCAGTAGGCTTCCCAGTACGCGGGTTTTCCCTCCAAGCTGCAACTTGTAGTCTTTACATCTGTAAAGCATTTACATAAACAAGTAGCTGATGTACGTGTAATTAGTTAAAACAGTGCAACACTCTTTTGATATAGTAACAAATGCATATAAAGTACTAAGCAAATTGGTGTTTCTTTTGCATGGAAGTTTGTTTTGGAGTCAGCGTGATCATCGGTTTGTTTGCATGTTTTTGCTGTAGGGAAAACAACCCCCGCATTGGAGACATCCTCCAGAAACTGGCCCCATTCATGAAGATGTATGGAGAGTATGTGAAGAACTTTGACAGAGCCATGGACTTGGTCAACACCTGGACGCAGCGATCTTCAGTATTCAAGAGCGTCGTTCAGAATATACAGGTTTCTGTCTGTTTTTGTATCTCTTGTCCTTTGATGCTTGTTGACCCCATTCATTT
The DNA here is from genome assembly GCA_034780415.1 of Cichlasoma orientale. Classification (NCBI taxonomy): domain Eukaryota; kingdom Metazoa; phylum Chordata; class Actinopteri; order Cichliformes; family Cichlidae; genus Cichlasoma; species Cichlasoma orientale. The sequence goes on along the minus strand of JAVDPK010000146.1, from coordinate 362,628 downwards.
TTACATTGTTCAGCAGCATGTATTGGGGAAAGAACATCAAATCACATGTATCTAAAGAGTCTTTGTGTAATCAGATTTTTTACCAATTTTTTGTTTTCTATAACTCTGTTAGGAATTAGTTTTAAAAAAGTGTGCTCCCTGGATTAAACTGTTCAAATCTTTTTTTTTTGTTTTTTCATTCAACAGAAACAGGATGTGTGTGGGAATCTGACGTTGCAGCACCACATGTTAGAGCCAGTCCAGAGGATTCCCCGCTATGAGCTGCTGCTCAAAGACTACCTGAAGAAGTTGCCTGATGACGCTCTCGACAGAAAAGATGCAGAAAGTGAGACGCTGTTAATGCACGCTTTTATGAGTCACAGCTGATAAACTGCAGGTTACAGAGAAATCTGCAAGCTCTGCTTTCCTACTGACCTGCTGCACCTTTGCCTTCACCAGTAATCATTTATCACTAAAGTTTCATATGAATCACACTGCCGAGATGCACGCGCTACGGTTAATAGAATTAGCGGCGCTGTGAAAATAGATAGATGAGCATTCAGCTCAATACAGAGATAATTTCGTTTTCCTCGCTGACATTGATTCAGAACAGAAGAATAAATAAATAGCGAGAGAAAGCGCTGCCATTCAGCTAAAATCCATCAAATGATTAGCGGTCACCAGAAAAAAAGCTAAAAGAACATGAGCAGATCCACACTCCCAAAAAAAGTGCAGATGAAGCAAAAACACGTCCTGTGCAGTTCATACAGTTGGGAGTTATTTGACTCCATAATTACAGAAGGGCAGGAGGAAAAGGTGAGAGCGACTGACAAGTATCTCTCATCGCAGCAAATGTCTCCTGTTCCCCTGACACAAAAAGGGCACCGGCTACAAAACCACCCGACTGGTCAAAAGGAGCCAAGATTCGCTTCACCTGGAGTTAAATGTGACAGACTGTTTGAGAGCACTGACGCTCTGAGGAAGTCCCTCGGCGCTCTTCTACTTTTACGCCGCGCAGTTAAGACCCATTTATGAAACTGTCCGTGAGCTTTGGCCTGCTTGAAACTATGATTCATGTTTTACCTTCATCTTAATCTTATCACGCTTTTAGATTTATGAAGTGTTGCACTTTATTTCTGTCTTATTACACATTAATGTGTTGCTTATGAAGGATTAGATTAGGATAAAACGTAGTCTTTTTTTTTTTTTAGAAGGAAATCTTAAATTTGCTATCATTTATCAATGCTGTAAAGGTTTGCATACTTTCAGTTTATACTAGGCTCCTCCCAGCTTGAGATAATGTGTTTATGTGTATGGCAAAAGCTAGAATGAGGAGCGCCTCTAAAAGATAACCAGATCTTGTGCTTTGTGGAGACAAGAAGCCTGATTATTGTGATCATTAGGATAATTGTTTAAACTAATGTTTTATGAAGATGAACGCAGTACATAAGCCTCTTACGCCTCTTCATAGCAGTCAGCGTGATGCCACAGTGCTTCACAAAGGTCAGAGTGCTCCTTGTGCTGTTTCACCTACAGCCTGGCAGTAAATATATTACATTATCTCATGTCCTCCCACATCCCCGTGTCCATTTACCTAATCCTCAACGTCACCACACGGTGTTGTTTGGAGTCTGTGGAAAGGTTTCTCTCATCCTCTCCAGCTGAACAGCCATTTATCACAGCTGTTTTGGCCTTCTTTCCCCCCCGCCCGTGTGTCTCTTCTGTTTACGTAGCTTATGATTAAGATGGCTGACTCAGGTACTCGCAGGCATTAGTACTAGACTCTTGACGGGCTGGATGCCAGGCTAAAACGCACTGTGTGGTTAATGTGGAGAGCGTGCATCTTGTTAAATTTGTAGCACTGGAACACCCCTGACAGTTTTTCTGTGACTAACAGATATTTTTACAGGCGTGTTCTCGTGTTTGTAAAAGAGATTTCTGTCAGTCTGCAGCTTGAGTTTCTGATAGTTTCGTCTTATTAAAAACAGGACTTTGTTTTTATTAATTCTGGATTTCATGCTCACATCCTTCCATTTGTCATTTGTATGTGTGCATTGCAGAAGCACTGGAGCTAATTTCTACTGCAGCTAACCACTCCAATGCAGCAATCAGGAAAATGGTAAGTAAGGCTTTGCCTCATGCTGTAAGTCCTTCTTTAGTTGTTGGTTTGTTTGTTTTTTTGTCGTCTCTTTTATGCATCAACTTTCCAGTACTCTAGCACTTGTCTGATTAGGAGCTAGATAATGTGTTACCCAATAAGAGAGTGGCTGATGTACAGTCACTCAGCAGCATTGCATTAGTACAGACAGGAAGCTGCTGTTTCCTGTCTTCTTGTTCACGGCTTCCGGAAGTCTGACTTTCTTCAAAACTCAGCCTCCTCATCTTTTTCCTCTGTCTTGTCATGATGCCTCTCACGTCCCTTAAAAAGCTTAAGCAGACAAATGTGTCTGCAAATCAACAAAGAAATGTAATACGTGCTTCCGCCTTGCTGGAAAACCCAAAAATGAGTAAGAGTCTCAACTGATAACAATATATCTCCCGCTGAAAGTTTGTGCTAGAGCTCCATCTGTCATCTCGCTGGAGAGTATCTGTTAAGCTTTTCTGCTTCCTCCTCTCGCTTTATGTTTTTAGGAGAAGATGAACAAACTGTTGGAGGTTTATGAGAGGCTTGGAGGAGAAGAGGACATCGTTAACCCAGCCAATGAGCTCATCAAAGAAGGACATATCAAGAAGATGTCAGCCAAAAACGGAACAGCACAAGACCGATACCTCTACTTGGTGAGAGGCCTGTTAAGTTAGATAAATGTCACACAGGGAAAGACTTTTTTTTTTTTTCACTCTGTCCTGTTCATCATCTTCATTATTTCTGTCTGTGATCTAGTTCAACAACATGGTGCTATACTGTGTGCCTAAACTCCGACTGATGGGGCAGAAGTTCAGTGTCAGAGAGAGGATTGACATTGCCGGCATGGAGGTATAATCCCGCTTCTCGGCCTGTTCTGTAGCTTTTGTTGTCTCTTCTGACCTTTCACTCATTGCAGCAAGTGTAAGTGACATTTCCTCTGCTTTTGGGCATTAAGGTGCAGGAGAATGTGAAGCAGAACCTTCCGCACACGTTTGCCATCATCGGTAAAAAACGTTCACTGGAGCTGCAAGCCAGGTAAAGACTCTGAAAGGGAACCTGTTCGATATTAAATAAAAAAACTAAGACATTATTCTGGAAATAAAGCACCCCATATGGTTTTTTTCCCCTTGCGATTTTTGACATTATTCCGTCATGCTTTCACTTCAGCAGAATTACTTAATCCAATAACATCATCCACTTTGTCTGCAGCAGTTCTCTTCCCTCTTGAAAGCGCACTTTAATTGAGGAAAACGGGCTCTGATGTAGGGTTTCTGCTCCCATTTGACTAATGCTGATCAATGTGGTCATTAGGATCCAAAAGGCTGTTTGTTTTGATCCATATGTGGCACAACAACCACAACATGAGCGTGTTTCTGTCCCCCCACAAAGTTCCTCTGTGAAAGCTTTGCAGGAATTTTATTGCAAAAGTTCGGAAATGCATGACCACAAACTAGCTTACAGTGAAACTAAACTCTGACTTATCTCTGAGACGTATGCGTGTTAAATACGCTTCTTTTCTCTGCTGGGACTCGGCTGGTTAGCTGGTGGGCAGCATTAGCCAATTAGCCCCAGTTAATTAAAGCAAGAGTAATGATAAAAATAAGTCTTAATCATTTGACTGCTGTTGCACATGAACAGACACGGTAACTAAAATCATTTTTATTTTTATTTTTAATTTTTTTCCACATTTTGGGGCTCAAATTGTCTTATTTGTGAATATTTTTACAGTCCAAGCTATTTCGTTATGATGGTCTGAATGTTTTAATAAGGTAAGACTATCTCATCATATTTTGTTGCCTTTATAGGACAGCTGAAGAGAAAGAAGACTGGATTCAGGCAAGTTTCACTCACTGACGTAGAACACACACACACAGACCCATGTGAAGCAGTCTGCCTGTCATGCACATTGAGCTTTTTGGGTCTTTGGCTTTGGTCGTTCTGCTTTATTAGAGAATCGAATTAGCAAAGATTTCCGCTACAAACACATGCAGTGATTGGGAATTATATTCTCTAATAAAGCCCCTCATTATTGCTCATTTAGCCTATTACAGCAGAGTAAAGCTGATTAATATATTTTGCAGGCTCTAATAGGGGATGGGCAACTAGAAACTCCGCGGAAGGTTTTTTTTTCTGTGTTTTGAGTCAGTATGTAAGGATTAAGGAGGGGCTGAGGTACCACATCAGTAGTTGACAGACTGTGAAAAATAAAGAGAAGAAAAGGCTTTTGCGCACTACTAGCCAGGCTGTTCTCTGGACTGTGACACAGGCCTTGAGGCTGCAGCATTAGGACCATGATGCTTTTTAAGCTGTGATGTCATTGCTGTTGTCATTGGTTTGGAGCGTGGTCAGGGTAGTCAGCATGCCACAGATGCTTTCTTTGTTCTCCGGTCAGACAGTAGAAGGAAAGACGGCTTCTCTTGAGTTCAGAAACGGACTCAGTAGGACCCATAAGACACTTTTACAACACGCTGTAGAGCATGCAAACTCTGTTAATGCTCATGACAAATGCGAAAAAAAAAAAAACCTCAGGTTTCCCCTCTCCTTCCTGTATTAACTCACCGTCTCGCTTCCTCTTTTTTTGAATCTCTTCTGGTTCTCAGGTGATCCAGGCCACGATTGAAAGACACAAGCAAAACAGCGAAACATTCAATAAAGCCTTCAACAGCTCCTTCTCCCGGGAAGATGACCATGTGCCCGAGTCACCGGTCAGTCTCACTCTCACTTCATCAGGCACATCAGTCAGTTGTGGGGGTCATCATGTGCAATGAATCATGGGAGACTAGTGGTACACCAAACAAGCTTGTCATAGTCTGGCCTTTGTCTGCCCGAACAGCTCTCCTTCTATGGATGTGGTAGTATCATACAGACAATATGCTCACTTAAAGAAGCTCGTTATTTCCACGTGCAGAGCCTACGAGTCTCCTCTCCCAGAGCTCTCTCATGACCTAATAGGGAAAGCCCAAGTCAAAGTGTATACAAAACTATCATAGATCTGCTTTGACCCACTTTGTGCTGGCCTGAGCTGGATCCAAGCCAAGCGTAACTTAACAGAAGCCAGGGGCCCATATTCAGAAGGTCCAGGCTGACACCTGGTGGTAGAGATAGCTGACTGCAAGATTAGGCTACTGTTGCTCACTGTGTTTGTCATTCTCCTCCTCCGCAGGGTTTCTGGTCCAACACATCCATTGACTCGGATGGTGAGAGACTAAATGAAAGGGTAAGATGCTCTTATAGAGCGCAGTTCTTGTCCAGTCAGAGATAGAAACGTAGTTGCGTAGTATTCAGGAAACATTGTTTTTGCTTGTCTGTGCTGAATGCAAGGGCAGTGAGACTTATTTTGGTCTGACTGCAAGAAAAGGATAAGTCAAACTAAGTGAAACACCAGTGTAGGTGACCCATGGGTTTGTGTTTGTCCCATTTGCTTTTTGCATCTCAAAAAGGAAAACGATGTTGCCTCGCTGATCATCCCGCTCGTTAAGTGGAAGTGGAATGGAGTTGTTGTTTTTTTCTGTTATCTATACAAACACAGGAGATTAATTTTACTCCTCATCCCACATATGTAGTATTTATAACAACAATCTGTGGATATTTTAGTGTGTCTGAGTGGGTGCCTGCCTCTGTCTTTGTTAATAGAAGGGAGAAAAGGGAGACAGAAAGGCAAACAAACATGGGATGAAGCAAGACAAGCTGTCAGACATTCCTTTTGCTTCACTTGTGCTGAAATTGAACAGGCTGAAGGCCTTTACACACCATCCCTTTTTTTCCAGAAGAGTTCCAAGAAAAAGGAGAAAGAGAAGCAAACATGTAAAGGCTGCAGCGAGAGTTTCAATTTCACCAAGCGCAAGCATCACTGCAAGATCTGCGGAGCGGTGAGCACAGATGGAACGAGACAAATTTGGGCGCTGTTTGGTGGGATGGAGAGAAAAGTAATGGAACAAGTGGAAATTTCAGACAAATAACTGTCTGCTGTTCGCTCCCTGTCCTTCTGCAGGCCATCTGTGCAAAGTGTTCGAAGACCTTAGACAACAGCCGAGTGTGCCCCGAATGTTTCAGCACAGAGAGTCACTGTGCTGGTGAACAGAGGAAAAAAGCTGCACCTGAGGTTAGAACAAAAAAACAAATAAGCGCACTCACACACTCACATGCACACAGACCCAATAACATGTGAATAATAGGCTTTTTGCTGCTCTGGCTTATGCCAAGAGGTTACTGTTCAGCGTAGGCAACAGCCACACTGTGCTGATGGCGACGAAAAGTAAAAAGCACAGCGCTGCTTCTTTAGTCCAGTGCTGTCATCTTTGAAGTCCCTATGAAATGACTGTACACACACACTGCTGTACACATTGTACACATACAGTACATGTGCCTGTGTCAGTGTAAAGACACCCACACTGAAAGATCAGCTAATCCCTTTTTGATGACTAATATGATAATGAGATCTCAGCTTAAGGCAAATCTGTCGTCTCTGCTGACTCCACAGTCTGGTGGTTTCAGGTGTCTGTATCCCTGTCCCTCTGCCCGTCTACTGCATTTACACCTCAAAGCTGGCAGAACATTAACCATTTATAGCGTGGATGAAACTCTCAAACAATTATGATTCAAGTTCATTCCCCCCTTGTGTCTCTGTCGAAGAATCCCTGTGGGGAAATGTCTGTAGTGAGATTAGTCACCACACGAGGGAGCTGTAGGCCACACAGGTTCGACAAGGGGCAGCAGAAGCTTTAACACCTATCCATGTACAAATCTCACTGTGTCCTACATTCCTGTTACATAAGGGTGAACAGTAGAAGAGCTGCTCTGTCACTGCTCATCAGATTAAATGTTCAAAGTATAATAAAGACGGATCGTAAGCACATATTTATTCAAACACATTTTAGTTCAGTAGTGAAATGAGGACGTCATTGAGCACTGGTCTTGTGTGTGTCTTCAGAGACAGATTTCTCTAATAGCAGACAACTGCGCGGTCTGTGGCCACCTCCAAGTGCAGGAGAAAGGGAAGAGCTGGATGAAAATGTGGGTGGCTGTGACCAAGGCCGAGCCACTGGTGCTGTATTTGCAAAGCAGTGGACAGGTAAGAGTTAGATACATATAGATACTCCTCAGAGAGTCATGATCCCGCTGTGAATCATAAAATACACACTTTAACATATTTTATGAACTTGTATAGGCTGCACTTTATTTCACCCCCACCCCCCCTTGTAAACAGAGGACAATAAACTACAAAAGTTCATCCACGTATCCGCATAACCAGAGTGCTTTAGTCACGCCCTATATATCTGCTAATTCTCCTGCTACACCCGTCTGGCTTTTCTATATATCCCGTCTGCCTCGTCCATTTGAAGCGGGACATCTGTACAGTGTAGCGCCAGGACGTATCACTGACTGTGCGCGAGTCAAATCTGTCCAATCCCGCATGTGCCAGGCTGTCTCTGCACTGTCTGTGCTGCGCAGATTTGGGCCAGGGGATTTGGTTATCCCGAATTTGACCTCAGGTATAACTGCTGTCAGAGGCGCCAGTGTGTGAGTGGGTTTTAGTTGGCGCTGAGCAGATGAACTAACTCTTCGAGTTGCTGTAGTTCCTTGAAATCTTGGCTGTGGGTGGAGCAATAAATCTGCTTATAACGTCCCAGCGAGATGTGTAAAACAAGTGGTGTACATGATTGCTTTGGAAAAGATTACCCAAGCATTCTATCTCTATACAGATCATCCATGTACATATATTTATACACTGTTTAATAACAAACGTAGAGAATTCAGTACTGAAGTTCGATAAAAAGGGTTTGCATGTTTTTACATATTTTTAAAGTTAAAGAATTTGCTGGGGACTGTGATTTTATGTCGTTCATAATGAACGGCGCAGAAGGAAAGTCAGTCCGTTAAAGCCTTCCGGGGTTTCATTTCCAAGACTAATATCCCAATCCGACTGCAGAAAGCTGCCATTCCAAAGATTAGGATTAATAGGAGTTGGATGAGCATTTCCTGATTATACAGAAAGAAAAAGGGGGAAGGGAGTGATGAGGGCTGGTTTTACTATACATGCCTGGTGGAATATATATATTATTCTGCAGCTGAAGAGACAAGCTGTCATTTGCATTATTTATAGTATGTTTCCCCTTCCCTGAGAAGAAGGCTTGCTTGAGAGAAACCAACTTTGAATTACAATGTCTTCTGACTGACATATGCTATCTATATATATCTATATATATATATATATATATTTATTATTATTTTTTTTTTTTTACATTTTTGCAGGACTCAAAGGGGTCGCGGCAGATATGTCTCCCTGGGTCTGAGGTGAGCGCGGTACCTTCAGCAGCTGCTGAGAAGACGGAGGTCAAACACGTGATCCGGCTCAGTCACGCTCAGCAAACTTTGCTCTTAAGTGCCCAAGATGCAGAACTGCAGGCCAAGTGGGTGGACTTCCTCTCCAAAGCTGCCCGTGGAGAATCACCCACAGAGGCAACGACGAGCCTGACTGAACACAGGAAGAGCCAGTAGTGGTCATGTTAGAGCCACCGGACTCCCCATCCTTCCTTCCTCCCTCTCCTGTGTATAGAGCACACATTACTTGAATTCACTTTACCTTGGCACTTTTTTATTTTGTTTCTTTTTCTTTCCCTTTGAAAAGACCACTGAGTCCTTTGTCACTTCAAACTCATCTTTCTTACCACACAGCTACTTCTTTTTCTCCCTCCATCCTTATGTATTTCCCAAACACACACACACACACACACACACACACACAAATAAGGACTATGCTACCAACCCACCAATGCCACTGGTTAGTATATTTTATTCGTCAGTGTTTTCTGGCTGGAACAAAGCTTCGAAGAACTTTTATTTGTAATATAGCTGAAAAATGTTCTGTATGATTTTTTTTTTAAGATGAAGTTCCTTGTATATTATACAATGGTGTTGTGAAGCATTAACTCTTTAATGTCTGTCTTTCCATTTGTGTGGAAGTGTGTATGTGTCTGTGTGAGTGTGTGCGTGTGCGTGTGTGTGTGTGTGTGCGCGTGTGTATGTCTTTGAGTATGAGTCCCCTCTGGTTTTTATTAAGTATTGAATGTTAGTGAAAGGACCCGTGTCACCTCTCTATTGTGTTCAGCAGTGGTGGGTCATTGGGTATTGTACAGTATGTATACTGTGTGGATAAACAGTCTACTGCACAGTGTGATGTAAGGAAACAAAGAAAAAAAAATAGACATTTTAACTTAAAAGGCACAGAAATGTGTACATTTGTGGCTGGCCACCTGATGCTCCCACTGTCTTACAGACCCTTTCCTCTCTCATACATGTCATTATCTTGGTACTCTGTGACCTCTAATCTAGCCTGAGTGACCACATTTCCACCCTCTTATCTTTGTGACTTGTCCAGATGAAAGAATAGTCACAGGGCTTCAGTTCTGACACTGTGTTGCAGGTTCAGTCTCTCAGTATCTCCACTTGTACACGTACTAAATAAATCCTTTATGTGTAGGTCTCTCTTTCTCAGCATAGCAACCGTTTGCCTGCTTCTCTCCCTTTTGGTGATGTGATGGAAACCAAGTACTGTACTGTAAAACTGTTTATTCTGCCTTGTCCCCCATACCCTGCTCCTATCAGCACCAGCCTTTAAGCAAAAGTAGCAAAAAAAATTGTGTCATCGAATCTCTTTGTGCATGTAAACTCACTCATATTTATGTACCTTGCTATGAAAACTTGCCCTTAGCCCTCTTTTTATGCTCCAGAATTTGTTCTTGTCGTACTGTAAGTGAGCAGAGTCAGCATTCAGTGTTTTAAAACATGAATTGTGCACAGTGGAAAATAAGTCGAGCATATCATCAATAAACAGACGTGGTTCAGTACCACACTGTCCAATAAGATATTTATGCCTTGAGTGTCTGTGTATATATGTGAAGAACACACAAGCACACAGACTACAAATGTTACTGACAAAGACAAACAGCACGCTCAATACTGCAAGGACATACACCCACTGGTCACTTTATTAGGTACACCTGTCTAACTGCTTGTTAACAAATATCTGATCAGCTAATCACATGACGATAACCAGCCAGCGTCAGTTCTCAGGACAGAAATGTCTCGTTGATAGCAAAGGTCGGAGGAGGATGGCCAGACTGCTTCGAGCTGATAGGAAGGCAACAGTGACTCAAATAACCACTTGTTACAACTGAGATATGCAGAAGAGCATCTCTGAATGCACAACACATCCTACCTCGAAGTAAATGGGCTACAGCTGCAGAAGACACTGCTGTCAGATAGGAATGGCAAGCTGTGGCTACAGTTTGCATGGGCTCACCAAAATTGGACAATAGAAGATTGAAAACGCATTGATTTCTTGATATCTGCTGTGAATGGTAGGGTAAGAATTTGGTGTAAATAGCATGAAACCACGGATCCATCCTGCCGTGTATCAGCAGTTCAGGCTGCTGGTGGTGGTGATGTAATGGGGGATATTTTCTTGGCACACTTTGTGTCCCTTACTACCAGCTGAGCATTATTTAAAGTCTAGCCAACTTGAGTGCTGTCGCCGACCACGTCCATCCCTTTCTGACCGCAGTGTATACCCGTCTTCTGACGGCCGCTTCCAGCAAGATAACACGCCTTGTCACAAAGTTCAAACATCTCAAACTTGTTTCTTGAACATGACAATGAGTTCACTGTGTTCAGATGGCCTCCAAAGTCACCAGATGTCAGTCCATTAGCGCACCTTTGGGACGTGGTGGAACAGGAGAATCGCATCATTGATGTGCAACAACTGTGATGCTGTCATGTCAGCAAGGACCAAAACCTCAGAGGAATGTTTCCAGCACCCTGTTCATCAGGATACATTTTAACTAGGATTAAACGCAAAGCAGAGGTGGGTGACTATGTATTTATTTATTGCAGTCAAACAAATATTACTCTTCTTTGCAACTTAACGTTCACAGTGTTGCTATATTTAACCCAATCCTACAAGTGAGACGTTGCACTAAAATCACAAATGATATGGGATTTATCCGGAGCACAGATTAAATATGCAGATTGAATTTCTCAGTAATCCAGTACTGTTTGATTCTTTTTTCGAGTTTAGAAGCAAAGGGCAGATTCGTTTTTTTGTGTGTGAATGCATTTTTGTTTTTGAAATTACAAATAACTTGCAGATCATCCCATAATTACCAAAGTGCTTTCCTTCGCTAATGAAACATTTGAATTTAATATTTCAGGCTTTTCCGCCTCCATCTTTAATTTTTTTCTTGCTTTATTGTGATTGCTTGAATTCAGTGCTTTTCCTTGTTGGCGCAGAGTTATTGTGAGTATTGTCATTTGGATTCAGACTCTTGAACAAGACACAGTATCTTTGTCAGTTGCTGGAACAAAAGCCTCTATCCACATGAAGTCAAGTAGTCTACATAAAAAAAACCAAACATTTTTCCTGCTGTGTGCAACAATATACTCAGCTGTCAGCATGATAACAGCATGGAAACTCTCTGTGCTGTAGCAAATATTCTCACTTTGGAAAGCAATACAGGCACTTTATAGTCACCTCATTACTTTTGTTTCATTTGTTATAGAAAAAAAATACACATCTCACAGAGCCACAAGTGCCTGCTTGCATCAGTGGGCAGTTTAGAAGCCCAAGAAATGTAGGCAATACAATATACAGTCTCTAGCCACTATATTAGGTACACCTTACTACATGGTCATGATCAGCAACAATACTCAGGTAACCTGTGGTGTTTAAATGGTGCTCGGTTGGTAGTAAGGGGCCCAAGGTGTGCCAAGAAAGTATCCTCCACATCATCACACACCACCACCTGATGCTGATACAAAGCAGGATGGCTCCATGCTTTCATATTACCAAATTCTGACCCTATCATTCACAGCAGAACTCAAGGCTCATTGGACCTGGCAATATTTTTCCAACCTACTATTGTCTGATTTTGGTGAGCCCATGCGAACTGTGGCCTCAGTTTGCCATTGCTATTTTGACAAGGGTGGCACCCGGAATGGTCTTCTGCTGCCCATCTGCTTCATGGTTCCATGTGCTGTGCATTCAGAGATGCTCTTCTGCATACTTTGGTTGTAACAAGTGATTGCGTGAGTTACTGTTGCCTTCCTATAAGCTTGAAACCATCTGGCCATTCTGCTCTGACCTCCGGCATCAATGAGGCATTTTCACCCAGAGAACTGATGCACACTGGATGTTTTCTCTCTTTTTTGGACCAGTCTCTGTAAACCCTAGAGATGGTTGTGTGGCAAAATCCAAGTGGATCAGCAGTTTCTGAAATACTCAGACCAGCCTGTCTGGCAAAAACAACCACATAAATCACCTTTCTTCCCCATTCTGATGCTCAGTTTGAAATTCAGCAGGTCGTCTTGAGCACGTCTGCATATCTAAATGCACTGAGTTGAGCTGCCTAGTGATTGGCTGGTTAGATATTTGCGCTAACAAGCAGTTGAACAGGTGTGCCTAACAGAGTGATCGGTGAGTGTAACTCAACTCGTGTGTGATTTCATAGCGTGGTTGCCAACTGACAGGTGCATTCAGGTTTAAGTCTGGCTGCCCATTTAAGAGCAGAAGCATCAACATGAGTGACCTTCAAGCGAGATAAGCTGCACGCTTTTATGCATGTGGCACAAATTATCCCTGACACGGAGAAAGGAATTTCGATTAATACCGTGTGCTTTCCCTTACTTCAGGCAGGTGAGCTGTCACAGACAGTCATTGTTTACGAGCTCCAGTCATTTCTTTGATTTTTCATTGTTCCCCAACTCCACCGCAGCTGTTGGCATTTTTTTTTTTTTAACTGTTCACAAAATCTGATCCATTTCCCACTGTCAAAAGATCATTTTTTGTCATGTCTGAGTTTAAATAGCAGGTTTTTCATATTGTCATAATAGGCCATTTGCAGCTGTGACATTATTGTGTGCGGTTATGCTCCTGTAACTTTGCATAAGGTGGGGCCTCTCTAATCATTATGGTAATTACCAAAATACAATCTATAAGCAATTAAAAAACAATTCATCATTCTGTAAGTTGTTGTAGATCCGTTACACATGAACAGAGTGAGCATTCTTTCATTATCAGCATACAGGCAGCAGATTTGGTCTGATTATTGTCATCTATCTTGTTTAATGGGTGAATTTTCTCTTAATAAGAGTTATGCAGGGAGGTAGAATTTTTCAACTTCTATAGATTTATAGATTTTCTGTTTGTGTATGTCTGCCTCTAAAATGCAAAGAGTAGAACAAAATCAAAGGGATATGGGAAAATCCAGCTTTCTGAAAGGGCAGGGTGCTCCAAGTGCATCTGATTTCAACTCTTAGATATGTGTGTGTGTGTGTGTGTGTATATAAAAGAAGGCGTGGAACCAGTGTGGAAAAGCTGTAGCAGCTGCCTTTGGTGCATTTTTCTACATCTTGATTTAATTCAGTTTTTAAACCCCCCCCCTTTTTTTATCTCTATTTTGAAGCCACCACACTGGTTTTCGCAGTTCTTGTGGGCATAAACTTACTGATGTGCACATTCACAAAAAAAAAAAAATGTGAGAGGACAGGCATTGATATGAGGGTATGAACCATAACTTCTTTATTTAGCAAGTCAACGCTAGGTGTCAAAATGATTAATTGGAAGGCTGGCTTCTCTGTAGAGCCGTGAGCTGTGGTGCAAAGATAGAGAGCAAACTGCTGACTGCTCCTTCTGTCATAGTTTTACATGCTGTACATCTAGAACAGACCAGAGCAGGGTGGGTACTGTGTGTACTGCAGGACGGAGACCATGCTGAGATAAGCTCTCATCATCCCTCCAGAGGCCTCTCTCCCTCGCTCTGCGTTGTTTTTCTTTCCAACTAAACTTTTTTTTTTTTTGAAAATATATTTCAGCTGCTCTTTTCTCAGCTATAGAAAATGAAGTTTTGGCTGACAGCAACCTAAGTTTGAGTCAATTTTACTTCTTCCTAGTTATTTGTGAATGACCAAACGCCCTCAACTGACAATTGACTTTTTTTTCTCTGTTTCTTCCTGTCACATCTTTATCTGTGTTGGCCAGAAACAGCTGACTCTACCAAGGTTGCAGTGAAACTTTAACATGTTGAATTGACCTCTAACAGAAGCCCCAAGGCTTCTCTTAATGGCTCTATTCATCAAGGCACAGACCTCTTTGAATGAACACAAAAGACAAGGTTGGTTGATCGGTGCCATTGTTGCCGCCAGAAGTGTCAAATGGAAATGTAATAGGTGAGAGCAAAGAGAGTCTGAACGTTTCAAAGGGAGATATTTTTTTCAAGGTTTCAGGTTGTGACCACAGATTTGTGGGGCTTGTTCCTCTTCCACAACAGCTGAAAAGAATGAATTTAATGGGAAATCTGTTATACGCCACTGGAGCGTAAGCCTCTTACCAGCTGTTTGTGTGAGTGTGCATGAGCATGTGTGTATACATGCATCTGTGTGGCCCAGAAACATTTGCATTTAGCCCTATCAAGCCTCTGAATGCACATTCTATCTGACCTAGCTATTTGGGGAAAGAACAAATTACCACCTGCCTTTCACATAAAAATGCACAAATTTATAATTTCTCTTCACTTCTCTGTTTGTTTGTTTTTTCTTCTTTTTCTTCTTTTTCATCATTCATTTGTAGTCCTGTCTGTGTCCACCTGATGACTGTTAGTCCGATACTCACTCTCTTCTCAGTTTGTGGTTTACTTGCTAAATGCTGCATTATGTTCACCATCCACTTTACAAATGTGTCTGTGTAAAGTGTGTCTGTCTGCCATCTGAGCTTGAAGTGTAAAGTGGGTTTTCAGGGCTTTTAAGTTGAAGGATTTGCCTTCTGCAGGCAAAAAATAACACAGTGAGCTGTGAGAGTAAATAAAAATTGTGGAGTTGCTGACAGCGAATCTCAATAATTCAATTCGATTTTATTTATATAGCACCAAATCACAACAGTCGCCTCAAGGAGCTTTATATTATAAGGTAAAGACTCTACAATAATTACAGAGGAAACCCAACAATCAAAAAGGCCCCCTATGAGCAAGCAAAAAAAGAACAAATATATGAAAAAAAAAATTCCACATTGTAATTTGATTTATTATTTTTGTAAATATAGTAATTGTAGCCATTTTAAAGTTTCAACGTATGATAAGACAAGATAAGATAATGTTTTTTTTTTTGTCACATGCACAGTTATGCACAGTACAATGCACAGTGAAATGTATTTTGCACCTGCAGCCGATAGAGCGCTTGCTCGTCTGCTCCTTTACTTTGCGGGGTTCCGCAGGGCTCAATCCTTGGTCCACTACTTTTTTCTCTCTATCTGCTTCCCTTGGGCTCAATACTCAGAAAGCACGGGATTTCGACAGTCAAATATACACTGCTCAAAAAAATAAACTAGGATGTGAACTAGGAGTGTTCCCTTTATTTTTTTGAGTGTTCCCTTTATTGTTTTGAGCAGTGTATATGCCCCTAAAGAAAGGTGCCCTCTCGATTGAGCCATTATTGCGATGTCTCGAGGACATCAAAGCGTGGATGGCCCAGGGGAGCAGGCCGACACCCACACCAGAACATCCAGCCCGGCTCAAGGCGCCCACACCCCGGGGGGGCAGGGGACGCAGGAGCGACCACCGAGAAGCAGCAGGGAGGCAAGGCACAAGAAGGCCCACCCTCAGGTCCAGCCACACACACATATGTACACCCACACATGCTCATGCACACACACACACCCACACATGTGCGCATATATACACACATACACCACACACACATCCCTGCCTACACGCATTCATCCACCCAAATACACCCACGAAG
>JAVDPK010000146.1:257418-332257 GCA_034780415.1 Cichlasoma orientale | reverse complement strand
ATTATCTCTCCTTCCTCTGTGCGCCTATCACACTTTTGATATATTTTGGTTCACCTTGTGGTCTGCCACATGTCTTTCTTAGAAGTGCACAACTCATCATTGGATATTTTCCTCCATTTCATACACGCGAATGGAAACTCTACTAAATTAGTCCCTGTAACATGTCTGTTGTATGTAAATGAAAACCAGAAGCAGGTGTCTCCGAGTGAAGAATAAAAAATGAAATCTGTTTTTGATTTGTCCCAGACTGGATACAGATACTTCCAAGTTCTGCTGGAAATCACCGACTTTATGTCATTGTGTTCATGAGCATTCCAACTGCTTGTTTGACAGTGAAGTCATACTCTTGTAGACTGATCATGTGGGAACTGCTGGTGTACTGAGCTGTCACAGTGAGAGACCTTCCCTCCTGTAATATTCTCAGCTCCATGTTGTTCAGTATTATAACCTTGTTTTTTTTAATGCGGTTCCAGATGGCCTGTGTGTTTCCACCAGTCTCTCAGGCCTTTTGTTTAATGATTTATCACATTTCCTTCTTTGATACCCTTAGAATTCAATGCAGCACAGCACTAGGCTGTTTCAAGGGGCCTGTGTTTTGTCATGCAGTGTTGTGCAGCCCTACAGGGGTTCAGTGGTGATAGCTATGGAATGACTGCCCCATTCCACATTGACTCTCTCCCTGTTGTTCATACAGTTCACCTTGAATTGTTGTTGTGCTATCTATGAATTCCAAGTTGCCTTATCATATCTATGAATACAGATTTTCTTTTGAAGATGCATGAATTATACATGTACCCACATTTTGGATGAACTTTGTGTGATTAATGCATATTCACAACATCTCCAACGTGATTAGCAACAGCAGCAACTTTCTTCACCAACTGACCACCAGTTTTCTGCTTTAGGTAATTCCAAAGCCCAGTGCACACCCATGCCCCTGCCAGCACTGGGCACCCAAAAGATCATCCAGGGAAATGGCACTAACGTGGGCACAGTCATTTCCCTTCAGTGCCCAGCAAAACACAGACTTGTAGGCAGTGAGATGAAGTGTGTCATGGGTGCCAACAGCACCTACTGGGCGGGAGAGACCTACTGTAAACGTAAGTAGAAACTGAAACCTCGAGATGGCAGTTACTACAGAAAGAATGACACATAGTAGTCACCCATTTGTAGCCAGGTGCATGTCACTCCATGAATCTAAATGTATATTCATTATATTGCCAAAATGTGTGTGTGTGTATGCAGATTAAAATGTCTCAAATGCTTTTTCCTGTGAAAACTGCAGAGGCTGCAAAACTCCCCCTGAAACGTCTGTCAGCTCATTATTCCAAAAATGATGGAATATATATTAAACATTACGTGTAGGCATTGTGTTTATGGGCAAAGTTATGTGAAGATGCTTAAGTTGTGTTTGGCTTGCGCTAATTATGACTTTAATTTGTGTGGGAACACATTTGAGAGAAAATGATGTGCTGTTTGTGGATACATCTCATTAAATGATAATATTAATGCTAATAACTGGCAGCGAGGAATCATTTCAGGCAGGGGCACAGTCAGCGAGGAAGTGGAAAAACTGGGAGTCGGATTTTAATTATATTTTTTTTTTAGAATCAGTCACCGCGGGAGAGAAGAAGCTGTCTGATGTGACACTGAAAGAAATAAAAAAAATATATATATATATATATTTTTTATTGTCCTTTCAATGATGAGCTGGAAAGAACACTTTGTTGCAAAATGACTTTTTGTTTCTGCCAGTCTCTGCTGGCTAATGACAGGGAAACATTTGTGGCATATTACAGCAATCTGTGAGGTAGACAATATCTGCAAACCCTGCATGAGGTGGCATTTGAGCCTTCTGTTTGCTGTTGTACACGGATTTTGCAGAATGATGAATGAAATTGTCAAAAAAAAATTTTTTTTAAAAAACACTCAGTGCATGACGCAAAAATCAAGTCAATAAATCGGTCATCTGTCTCTTCTTCTGTCACACTTCAGCTGTGTCTTCCTTTGAGGACTTTGGTTTCCGCGTGGCTGTGCTGGCATCCATCGTGAGTTCAGCCATAATCATCTTCATGTCTGTGGCCTTCATCACCTGCTGTTTGCTTGACTGCATCAAAGAGGAAGAAAGGAAAAAGGAGGAGAAGTGAGTGGAAAATTACGGGAAAAGTTTAAGTAAAAGTGCTGCTAAGTAAAGCTGTATACTTATCGTCACTGGTAAAATGTAGCTATGAGGAAAAAGATAGATAGGTTGTCAGGTTAAGTGATTCTTAACCTGACAACTTAACCTCTGCCCCCTTCAAAATGTAACATCATAAATTATTGAAGGATCACAAGATGTTACTGTGGCAGGAACCCCAAATAATCTGATCTGCTGTTTCTTTACTGTGGCTCTTTGGTGTAAGAAGCCGCATTTATGAAAGTGCAGAGAAGTTTCAAGCGAATGCGAAACTCCTAACCGCTCATGACTTTTTAAGACATGACAAAGCGCCCCAGCTAGGCAGCACTTTTCTGTCAAAGCAAAAAGGACTGCTTTAATACTCAAAAATGTGCAGGATTTTTACGAGCTTATCGTGAAATACAGAGAGGGAAAAGTGTGAAGTGAGCAGAGCAAAGTACAAGTATTTCAAAATGCCACTTGACTAGTATATTAATTAATGTATCTAGTTATTTTCAGCTACAGGTTTTCAGAAGACAAGACTAATACAGTTCTGGTGAAATATGAAATACTGACATTCAGGGGTTTTTTCATGCCAGTGAGTCAGATCCATGGCAATGGGAGGAGCAGGAGAACAACATGTCTCATTACAGTCATAAAGGCCGGAACAACAACAACAACAACACCCAGGAGGACGTGCAATCGCTGTGGGACACCGGTAACCCGGCCCCGTGTGACAGCATACGATCTTGCAGGTGAGATGTGCTGAATTTTACTCAAATGCTCCACAAGAGTGAGAGAAACATTCAAAAAACCCAACTTCCTGTCGTTTCTTACACAGGTGTCCACAGCACTACGCCTATGGTCCCGTCTGCACAAACTATGGCCCCACACCTCCCCCTGCTGCTCTTCCTGGACACGACTATAACCAGCCTCTCTTACCACAAATCCCAGTATCTGACCCACCGCAGTATTCCGGACCCCCCCTGTCCTCCTGTCATGCTACAAGCCCAGCCCTGGTCCAGATCTCAGCAGCCGGGTCTGGTTTGGTGTGGCAGTATGAAGGACAGCAGAGCAGTTTATCAGGAGCAAACCCATCAACCACGGATGAATCCCTAACTAGGAATTTAAACTCAAACAGGAATATATACCCCAAAGAACTTTCCATAAGGATTATATCAGTGTGAGGACAGTGCACAGAAATCATCAGCCAAGACTTTGTTTCATATCTAAATCTGTACAACAGTATCAGCTGTACAGATGAGGATTGCGGGATGTATCAGCTATGCCGGCATGTTTTGGTGAAATCATTATATCAGCACTGCTAAGATGGCTCTAAAGCTGAAATGACCTGACAGACTTATGTGCCTTTGTTTTGTGTTTACTTTGCAAACTGTAGTGGCACACTGCCCCCTGTCTGTTAAGAGGAGCCGGTGCATTTTCAGGACACCAGGCTCGACGAGGGTGACGCGGCCTGTTCTTGGGAGGTCAAGAGATTTGTGTTTAAAAGGAAGTTCTGCTGCTTGAGGTCAGCGCTTAAGGTGTTTATTGTGATATAATTAACTTTGTTGGCAGCTGACGAGAGTGTTACAAACTAAGAAACGTCCACTTTGCGAGACAAGCAAGAGCACTTGTAAAACACTGGCATATGTGTAAATATATATTTTGAGAAATGTAAATAAATGAAAGACTTCTACTAATAATGAGTGATGTATTGAAGTTGGAAGAGATCATTTAACAGTATAAATTTTTACTTAAAAGCGTATAATTATTATTACTATTTTTGCTGTTATTGTTTTTGTTATCATCATCATGATAATGTGGGTTTATATGTGGTACTTCTGTGGTCGAGTGTTTGCTACGTAAAGCTCAGCTGGCGCTCCTGGCTCATTATCGTCGTGTCGCCCTGAGGTCGGTCATGTGGTGGCGCCGCGGCCGAGCGTGCTGATGTAACCGGGGCTGCAGAGACCGTCACACTGGGGAGATCAGGAAGTTTTACAGGGGAGGCTGTTGGTCCGATTCTCAAGTCCCAACACGCTGCTCATTTGTCAGTATGTCAGGTTTGTGAATCGAGGGTAAGATGTTTTGCCTTGTGAGTACTTTGCGCGCAGCGCGGCGCGATGACTTCAGGCTCTCTCCCTGTGTGGGTGCGCCACTTGTTGCTGTAAATTCATAGTACAAAGTAGTCGTTGTTATAGCTATTTATAAGTGATTTACTATGGCTTAACATCGCCGGTTGTACCAATATGCACCCTGTAAAAAAAATCGGCAGGCGTTTGATAGACTATTATCATCATCAGAGGCGTCCCGACCTTTATTAAAGATAGGCAGCTCCCTCTGCTGTCAGTCTGGTCGATTTTTTTTATAGCATTAACTGGGTATTGGGATAAAGTAATTTCACAGGCAAATCCTGTTAAAACATTAGTGGAATAACTCCTACTGAAATAACTATACTGAGAATAACGATAACACTATTACAGCATCTGACACTTACCTACTAATTTAGTTAATGGTGGGTGTTTTATGAACAGATGGTAGAAATATTATTTGCCTGTTTTCTCATCAGCTGCAATACCCAAGGGCACATGAAAATATCAACAAGGTCAGGAGAAGTAAAGTATTCCCAATACTTACTGACAGCATGATATTTATTTGTGTGCGTCACCTTTTGTGTCTTAATGTCTTCTCCTATCTCACTGTAGCATCGTGTTTTAACACATCACCAGTGAGACTGGAGGACAATGCGTCTGCACATTTTTGCAGCAAAATACAGACTCAAAACCCAAACTATTAACAGTAAACATCTTAAATTCTTTCTACTGTCTCTCCCCATTTTATTTATATTATTTATTTATATATGTTGGTTCATTTTGAGTACTAGCATTAGGCTATAGAAGCTGCTGGGATAAAGTGTGGCCAAACAGACAAATTTGCAGCTACTGTATTCGCCTTTCTAAACAGGAGAATAAACCTCTTAGTCACTTATTTTCAGAATGTGGCTGATGCCAAGACCAGCTTACTAAGAAATTACTTTACCTCCTGAGATTTGAGCTCTTGTTTGCAATGCATTTTTAATTTCTCCTAATAATTGTGATTAGATGGACCTGATATGTATATAAAATAAGCTTTATCTTTGAACAGGAAGTTGTATTTTGTTACATGGTTGTTACATGCTTTTGTAAAAAATAAAAAGTAATGTCCCCATATGTGGACGTGGGGTCTTGGGAGGTTAAGACTAGCCATAAAATCTGCAGACCTTCTGTTAGGGCTTTGTGGCCTGAGCCAATTGTGCAAGGTCATAACCTCTTTCTGACCTAGTCTCAATGCTATGACCAGCAGTAGCTTTGAGATCTCATGGCAAACAAAGTGTTTTCATTGTTGTCAATCTTCCTTTACTAGACACTGAAGGTTACCAAGAGCAGCTGCAGAGTGACTCCCAGTTCCTGTGCTCAGATCAGAGGATGGACATTGAACTGGTTGACAGACTGGTCCTGCAGCTCAACAGGATCTACCCCCAGATACTAAGTGACAAGGAAGCCCACAGGGTCACTGCAGCTATTTATGTTA
Source organism: Cichlasoma orientale (assembly GCA_034780415.1). Lineage (NCBI taxonomy): Eukaryota > Metazoa > Chordata > Actinopteri > Cichliformes > Cichlidae > Cichlasoma > Cichlasoma orientale. Next base: position 326,535 of record JAVDPK010000146.1, on the reverse strand, counting down.
CACAAACAAGACAGAAACATGCTGTGCAGATATGTACAGTGATTCAATGCAGCCTGTGTTTCCCTGCAGTTCAGGAACCTGAGCGTGCCCACCAAGGTGCGGTTAGCTGAGCTCTTGAAGCACCTGCACAGAAAAGGCGAAGAGGCATGTCATGAGTTCTACAGAGCCCTACACATTCACACTGAGGACATCTATTTCAGCCTGCCCAGCAGAGTCAGACAAAGAGGTAAAACCCTGAGCTTTTATTGGCTGTTGAATCCCAATCAGATGATAGCCCTTTCTTCTCCATAGAGTCCCATTTCACATGGAATTTATTGTAGATGCACCTATTGAGAAAATCCCACAAGGTCTGCGTGGTGTAGTCATATGTACACAAAGTGCAACATCTTGCATTTTTTTTAACTCCTGTGCATAATGTACTTAAAGCAATTACTCATAAACACTTTTAACTTATGTATTTGTGGGAGATCAAGACTTGGTTAAACTTTATAAAGGCTTCAGGTTTTACCCTTAAAGATTTTCTGTAAGCATGTGTGTGTTTTTCAAAGCACCCGTTGCTTTTTCTACCATGTTGGAAAAAAATAATAAAAATAGTGTATTGTATGTTTGGTTGTAAGGTTAGACAAATACTAGCAGCTTCCAAAGTGTCCTATATAGGTGGCTGCCCTGCTGTGTCTAGCTTTATATAGGCTTATCCTGTTTAACATGCAAAGAGAAGCCAGTGTGCTGCTTGGACTACTGTCCAAGTAGTCATTTGACACTGCATAGGTTGTTATTTAAGGTGGGATGCTGCCCTTTAACCTCTTTTACTTTCTGTTGTAGAGGTGGGAGAGCCAAAATGCAATAGCAACAAAACAGTTCGCCAAGAGCAATATGTGCTTAACGACAGAGGTAAATTTAATCATCACTCACAACAGAGCAATGCACTGGTTTTCTGCTTACCATTCAAATCTTTAAGTTTAATATAAATACAAAGTGGTCATTGTGATTGATTTATCTGTTTAAAAATACGACTATGCCCTAGAAACTCACCTTTAATACAATTAATACTAACTAGGAGGAAAATGTAATATAATGATAATTTGTAATTAATAAAAAAAAGCCTTACGTGTGTTATTGTCTTCTTTAACTTGGCCGCATGGCTTTTTTTGTTTGTTTGGTTTTTTTTTATTGTAGTTTTACAGTTTGTGTGAGTGTGTGTCAGGGTGCCTCTGTACCCCCTCGCTGATCCCGAGATAAGCCCCTTAAGCTCAACTAAGCCGTGGACTTTAGCAAACGCAGTTGTCTGTTGAACCTTTTAACCCCTAGCATCAGAATGCGGGGCCCATCACTGCTCTTTAATGCTCCACCATTCATCATCCCATCACACTGAGGGCTCTAGCTTTGTGAGGGCAGTTAAGCTCATGTATAAAGTAGCTTCCTCTGTCCTGCATTCCTTTGAACAGTCAGTGCTGCATCCACTGGGTCAAAAGGTATGTCAGCAGGGAAATGGGTCATCTGGGATGCCGTGAAACACTGACTTTAGATCATAAGTCATACAAAGGAGGCGGAGGTTGTTTAGCCTGCAGCTATGTTTACGCAGAGCATCCTCCCATAATCACATATCAACTTCATTCTCTTCTTTTGCAGGGCCAATCTTCTTCCTGACCTGCTTCAGTTTTGTAGTTGGAATTGCAATACTCTACTACTATGGAGGTGAGTCATGCACAAAGAGCAAGAAATTTTAAGACTCGAATCTAACTTTATTTTACTTATTCTTAAATATTCACAAAACTGATCATGTTCATCATTCCAAAACACACCCTCCATATACTTAAAATTATTATTATTAGCATTATTTTTATTTATTTATTTTTTGCTGCTCTTTCTAGACACAGAGGGTGAAAAACTGAGATATACTGGACTATTTCTTCACTGCTCTGCAGCAAGACTTACTAAAGATGCCAGAGATGTTTTCATTTCATATGGAGAGGTTGGAAAGTAAAAAAAAATAAAAAAAATCAGGCCATTAATGCACTGAAAGGGCCTATGAGAAGAAAAAGCCATGAAAAATGTCTTTTTTTTTTTCCTGTGCCAAATTCACCATTTTCCTAAACTGCACATGCTAATTTATGTATGCAAGTACTAACTGGAGGAATATAACTTGACCTGACACATTCTGTCACAAATTCTCATAACTGACATGTCCTAATATGGCAGAACTATGCAAGGTTCTTCCAGAGTACTTGTATGTATGAATCATGCCTGGAGTTTCTGTTTGTAGATAGCTATAAATTTCTTTTTAACTAAAATGAAGGTTAATAATAACAACTAAGTGTAACTGTGCAATTTCGCTCCCGCAAAGCTGCTTTCAGCTCTCTAGAATGAATCAGCTGTTTGGGTACAACAAAACAAGAGCGAGGAAGATCAAGTGCATTTTGAGGAGAGGTCCAGGTGAGAACATCTGTGTGGGTGGCGTGCACTCGAATGAACAAAGTAACTTGAATTTTACAGTGTTGTGTTTATTAACACATTTTAAAACACAGATTTCGTTAAATGCGCAACCGATACATGTGTGATCACACCGTAACCCACTTCCTGTGCCTTCTATGAAATCAGCTGTCTAAAGGGCACTATAACAATGTTACATTTTCTCAAATAAAGCACAAAAAAAATTTAAGATCACCTGTGTTTGCATCTTATTTTTAATCTAGTGTGACAAATATCCAACCAAGGTATTTATGGAGATGAAATACCGTATATGTTACTGTAGTTTGGTCACAAAGGGAAATTAAAGGGAATTAGCAGTGCATTGATTAGCTTTTCAGGTTAGTTTCTGGCACTGTTCAGTCTGCTGCCAGAGCAAGTTGTTTGTCTGCACTGTCAACATGAAATGGAGATTATGTTGAATTATTTATCTAATTGATTCAACAACATCAAGATATACACTAGAGGGCACTGCTTCCTCACTCAGTACATTAGAGTTGGAAAATATTCCTATGTTATAACAACGGCAATGGGAAGCAGGCTTCATTAATGAATAATGACAATCAATTTGATTGAATCCGTTAGGTTAACTTAATGAAATGCTGCATTAAATGCTGCTTACTTGACTGCCTTTGAAATACCTTGATGGGTGCATTTAAACACTTTCTGCTTCTTGTAATAAATGACGTGCAGGAAAATAGCCACATCAGAGGTAATGTCTACATAACAGCAGCAGAGCCGAGCTGTGTGATCTCGGGAGGGTTTTCTGCACTGAGCAGCGCTTTCCTGCCTCTGTCTTCCCCGTGAAGTGAGAGCAACAGATGAGAGAGGGGAGTCATGGAGAGAGAGGAGGAATGGGGAGGTGCTAAAGGGGGCTGGAAATGTCACCAGAGTGATTGTTCAGTTCACACTCTGGCATCCACATTCCCACGAGAGAGCTATTAATACGCTTGCTTCAAAGGAACTAAAAGTCCTCGTTGATCATCAGCATCCTTTGATACGCGGCCCCCACAGAGTCAGTTTGTTAAACTTCAAGACTGGTTTGGAGACGGAGCAATAGGAGCTGTGGATATACATCATATATATATATATATATATCAGTCTACAGATCTGCTCCAAGTGAAGCTGTGTGTATCATCAATCTGGCTCTCAGTTTGACCGTTTCCACGGTTACCAATGATAGTTGTGGAGGAGGAAAAGGATGAGATTGTGACGTTGCTTTGCCATCTGAAAGGTGCTTCCTCACAGTCACAATGAAGAAATTATAGATAGTTGCATGAACGCAGTTTAGGTTTTTAGCTGATAATTACATGAAACGGGCTCAAGCTTCTTTTCCTGAATATTTATGTCAAACCACTCAAGTGTATAAAATGAGCATTTGCTTGTGCTCTAATTGGGGTTTCAGTGGCATTGCTGCCTAATTAAGGCTTCCATTTTAACAAGTAGTTCTGCCGGGGTCTGTGCTCTGTTGACTCTGACTCACCAGCTACTTCTGGTCCAAAGAACCACAAACAAAGTCCAGCTTTGCTCATCGCAGAGGGATTCTCAGCACAACCAAACACTTTTGTAATTGAATGTTTGGGCATGATGCCTGCGGGACAGAGTTGACAGTAAAGTTAAAGCTGCGGAGGTGGGCGAGGGCTTTGAGGCGGATGAGGTACACCCTGCGCTGCATACATGTGCTCAGCACACCCATCAAACCTAATCAGACGTCATTGGCTCAATTAAAAATTAAAGCGTGTTCAGCTTTCTCTGCGTAAGACTATGTATCCATGTCTGGGTAGTGCTTGGGGTCACTGTCGGACAGCACGAGAGACAGACAGCCAGGTCACATGGGCCTGACTGCTGCTGTCTCCACTTTCCTGTTTGTCCATTCAGAACAAATGTTGTGTTGTTTACGTACCAGACCCTTTTGTCATTATGGCCGTTTCTCTCTTGTTCGCTATTTTCTCCCTGTGCCTGCAGCCACGCAGGACAAAGATTTTCTGGTAAATGAACTGCTGTGTATTTTTGTTTGAGTTGCTTTCTAGTGGAAATTTCTCTGAGAGCCCGGAGAGGTCACTGTGTTTGTAGGTCAGGTAGGGGATTGTGAAGGTCAGGTAGGAAGAGGAGAGGACCAAAAACATGCTGACCACATGGATTTTTTTTTTAGGAGCAAACTGCAGAGTAAGGCAGGAGAGAAAGTACTTGTTTGAAAAGAGAGAGGGGAGCGGTGAAAGAGGGTGACAATAAAGGATGCACCCTCATAGATGTGTGTGTGTGTGTGTTCTTGGTCAGTTGCTGTGATTTATTCGGTGGACTCCAAAAGCTGTGATGAAGACATTGACCACCACGACGATGAACACCAGACCTGTGACCAAGTTTTCCATAAAGTCCAGCCTCCAGTGTTTTTGGTCATCATTCAGGTTCCATCGAACTGTGAACAAAACCAGGACAACACACAAACACACACTCAGCTAATGTCTAATTACACAACAACCTACTGTGTTCAGGGACTCAAGCCAACTCATTATGGTGCACAGATTTACTGTCAACCACAAATCCATATTTACTTAATTCTGTATTCAGAAGGGTCTCACGCCTGTGAGTGTCTAACACTTTATGACAGGAGTATATCAGTTTTTCATTTAACAGTTACCGGAAGCTCAGATGAGTGTTTTTTGTTTCATGAACTCTTATTAATCTATATCTACAGTTTTAGAAATATCTGCAAAGCACATTAGAATAATTTTCTGGTGCTCTATATCATGTTTCCCACTTTTTTTTAATTTTAAATCATTTAAATTTTAAATACTTAAAAATGAATATATAAAAACTAGCTACAAATGTGTTACTTTGTAACACCACTTAAAGAGAACCTCCGGAGATCATTTTTAGAACACAGAACAGAAGAAGAAAGAACAGAAAAAAGCATTTTGGTTCACAAGGCTTACTGGCCATGTTTACAAACTCAAAGCCAAAGATGTTGGGATGCTGTATAAATTGTAAATTAAAAACTGAATGCAGTGATTTGCATATTTTATTCACAATAGAACACAGACAATATATCAAATGTTTAAACTGAGACATTTTACTATTTCGTGAAAAATATTAGCTCATTTTAAATTTGATGGAAGCAACAAGAGCACATCTAAAAAAAGTGGGGGGGGGGGGTACAAAAGGATGGAAAAGTAGGTGGTACTAAAAAGAAACAGCTCAAGGAACATTCTGCAACTAATTGGGTTGACTGGCAACAGGTCAGTAACATGATTGAATATAAAAAGAGCAACTTAGAGAGGCGGAATTTCTCAGAGGTAAAGAGATGCAGACGTTCACCATTCTGCAAAAAATTGCATCTACAGAATAATGTTCCTCCATGTAAAACTGGGGAGACTTTGACTATCTCATCATCTATAATACATAATAGCATCATAAGGTTCCAATAATCTGAAGAAATCCCTGTGCAAAAGGGACAAGCACAAAAATCGTTACCAGAGGGCTGTGATCTTCAGGCCCTCAGGAGGCACCACATTAAAAACAGGGAGCATACGCGCTCATCCAGATGGCATCTTTTTTCAGGGAAGGCCTTGAATATTTCAGCAAGACAGCGCTAAACCACGTGCTGCATCTATTACAACAGCATGGCTCCGTGGTAAAAGAGTCCAGGTGCTGAAGCGGCCTGCTTGCAGACCAGATTAACTGAAAACACTGAAACCAAAACTGCGACTAAGAAAACGCAGGACTGTTGAGCAGCTAGAATCCTCTCTCAGACAAGAATGGGACAACAGTCCTCTCCCAAAAGTCCAGCAGCTGCTCTCCTCAGTTCCCAGACGTTTATAGACTGTTGTTAAAAGAAGAGGGGATGCTACGCAGTTGTAAACATGGCCCTGTCCCAACTTTTTTGAGATGCGTTGCTGCCATCAGCAGACAATATTTTTTCTTAAAATAATACATTTTCTCGCTTTAAACATTTGGTATGTATTCTATGCTCCATTGTGAATAAGATATGGGTTTATGAGATTTGCAAATCATTGGATTCTGTTTTGATTTACTTTATACGCAGTGTCCTAATGTTTTTGAACTGTTTGTAATATGTTATGTATGACAGAAAATAATGAAAAGCACAGGTCCAGCTGAAATGCATGACTATACAGTCAGCGTTGTGGACCCATATTTGTTACACAGGCAAAGAAAACAAGCATCAGATTAATGGCACAGAGAAAGAACAATACTGGGGAAGAAAACTGATCAAGGGAAGCTCGTATTTCCCACATGCAACCGTGTCATTTCATTTGTGCGTTAATAACATTTTGGCATATACAAAATGCTAATCCGTGTTGTGACAAACACATTACAATGCTGTCATCAGCAATACAGGGACTAGCCTGTGAATGATATTCACATGAAAGCATATTCATACAAGTGGGTGTGTGGCAGTCATGCATATGCGCATGTATGTGTGTATTTCTAGGCAATTACCAGAGGTTAAACCATGTAAGGACCCCGCCTGTGATGTGTGTGTGTATATCTAATCTGGCTCGGTGGGGGCTGGAGTGGGGCTGTGGTGGCCGGTATGTAGGCCGCTCACATCACGCACCACTGGCTCCATTAGAGAGAGCTGGATCCAAAGGGGAGGGAGGGATGTGAGGACGAGAGGGGCGCTAGGGAAGGAGAGGCCATAGAGGTTCAGAAGAGTCAGAGAAGGAACAGGAGCGAAAAGAGTAATGAGAAGAAAATGTGTGTGATATTCTGGTGAAGATGAGGGGCGCTGCTGAAGTTTGGTGCAGGAGGTCAAAGGGGCAACGTATAGGTCATGACTCTCACATGCTGGATGTGTCTTTCTGACATGTGATGTTTTCACGTGCAAATGTCACAGTTAATAATAGCCGCGTGTACTGTATACTCATACTGAAACAATGCTGACGATATAAAACTTTTTGTAGAAATTCAAGCAGCAATGGGGGAGGAAATATTCATCTGGGAGTGGCCTGAAATATCCGATTCATAATTGATTATTTTTAGATCTTTTTTTTTAAGTACTCTCAGAGAGGAGGCAGATAAGATAAATGGGGTAGTTCGTTTCAGACTAACCAAACAAAATTCACTTTATTTGCTCATCCATTAAAAGCTGAGTCATTGTGACTAAAGTTCCAAAGTGGCTAAAGTTCATTAACCTGTTGTTCACTGTGCCAGAAAAAATGCATTAGCACATCTAACCTCAACTCAGCTGACTATTTTCATTCAGGCCCATCAACTTGTCAACCCCAGATATCAGCACAAGTCCTCATAATCCCTGGCTGCATGAATGGATGTCACTTTTTGGGCTTTTCTCTTTTATTCCAACGCACGGAAAGACATGCATGCTGACACATATTGACACATTTACACACATACACAGCACCTCTCCCAACTCCCAGCAGTGCTGATGTCAGCAGTAAAACCTATTGAACTCTCTGACCTCTCAGTCCTGGTTGCTATAGAGATTGAATCCAGCTACTAATAGGTTGTTTGTCAGGAGTCAGTAGACTTGACATTTGTGGGGGAGGGGGGGGTGCGGTGTAGGGCAAAAGTTGGCATATAGAGGGCTTTAATCTGGCTGGAAGATGAAGGATGAAACGGGCTAGTAAAGGATGCAAGAAACCAGACAACAAAGACACTTCTGATATACCAGAAGGCCTGAGGCTGTGTTTATTTTCTCACCTATGAAGATAAGCAGGACCCCAACTGTGACCTGTAGACACAGAGAGATGCTGATTAGGGTGATGGTGGGGGTGTAAAAGCGGAAGCTTGGCCCCTGCTCCAGGACAGCTTTTAGCTGGGAGGCATTGGCCATCAGCAGAGCTACATCCAGCATGCTCTCAGCTGCACTCTTCTTATTGGCGTAGTGGTTCATGTTCAGAGGGGCTGGGCCTCTGGGCCAAGCATCTGGATGGGTGGTCTGGGGAGAGAAGAGAGTAACTGGCATAGAGATAATGTTTGTGGCATGCAGATAATGACAGAAAGAAGAATGCCAGGAAACGAGCAGAAAGAGATGCTCCGCGCTGCGTTTAGTTCTCCCAGCAGAACAGCAAGGCATCATTTTGATGAGACCAGCAGTAATTTTCTGCTTCCTGTGTACTGATGGTGAGGATCTGGCTATCATTCTGACCTAATTAGCACAACAAGCAGCCAATACAGAAGAGTGACCTTTGAAGGCAGAGCCATTAGTACAGCAAAGAGATACTGGCAATCTGGTAACAGCGCCATTAAAACATGACGAGCATGAACAAGTCAGCCCAAGAAGTTTGTGCCAACAGTTCCAAACGATCACATTCAGGCTGCATATTTTCTTCTTCACTAGTGTCATATGTCATGGAGCTCTGAGCCATTTATACTGCTTCTGTGAGCCTGCACTGCACGTTTTGCCCTCTATTCCAGTGATTGTTGACTTTCTAAATCAAGACAGTCAAATCAAACTGTCGCCAGTTTGCCTGCGTGTCTTCCCCCGTGTCTTTTTCCTGTCTCTCTCCACTGCAGATAACAGCCACTGTGGCCAAAAATGAAAAAAAAAAAAAATCAAGCCTTAAACTTTCTCTTTTGAGAAAAGTTGCATCAAATTCCCTTAGTTATACTGCTATAGGCCCAGGCTGCTGCACTGGGCACTTCTCCTTCACGCTCCTTGTTTCCACTTCCCGTGTATTCATAGGCCACTACTACATCTCGTTAACTCTTATCTACTCTCTGCTGTAGTTTCTGTGTTGTCCTGCTTGCACCTCCTCTTTTCTGTCTTCTCTTTCCTTTCACAACCTAACAGATTATGGCAGATGGCAGCCCCTCTCTGAGCCTTGTTCTGCCAGAGGGTCTACCTGCTCTTCCCTTGTTAGTACGATCTTTACCTCACCTTGGGATGACTGCTGTTGTGAACTGGCACTAGATCTATATAACTGAATTGAATTGAACTGCCAAAACAAAATATTCCTTTATTATTTTTGTTATATTTCATACTCAATAAAGCGGGGATTTAGGAAGAAGCTGAATAAATATGATAATTCATGTCTATGATTAATCAGCAGGTGATGACCAAAAGCATTTAAGAGAGTTAGTTTTACTCTGAATTGTGTAACCTATTGATTCTTGTGTGGGTGAGGATGATGCAACAATAGATTAGCTCAGTTGTCAGTGTGTTTGTGTGTTCATGTCAGTGGACTCTGTACTGCAGAGTATGTATGCAAACACACACATATCCTCTGGACCAGACGGTTCTGGAAAAAAAAAAAGATTAGCCTGTCTCTTTTAAAATGCTGAAAATACATTTTTATCTGGATTATCACACCTGAGAATCATCGTTTAATATTTAGTGGTGTCCAAGCCAAAGCCTAAATACCAACTCTTTCTTTGAAAAAGAAAAAAGTCTCTTCCTGAACACCAAAAATCTTCAGTTTTTCTCACAACACTCCCCTGCAGCTGCGGAGAGCACAGTTCGTCTGAGATTAACCAAAACTGCAATGGTGGTGCGAGCTGTCTTCCCTCTCCTCCAGGGATAAAGACAAAAAGAAAGGAAAGAAAAGCTGCACCCTCTAATTTACCATGGAGCAGGCTACAGCTGAATTACAATGTATTTAAGAGATTCACAGCAATCGGCTGGGATGGGTTAAGTTGAAGCATGAGGGGAAGTACACTCTGTACAGAAGGTGTGGTTGATGGGGTTGGTAATGAGCTGGTACTCTGGTTGCAGTAATTATTTTGATGAGTTGTTTTTTTTTTCTTTTTTCCAATCATGTGATGATCGCTGAACAAGCCATGCTTAATTCTCCTAATAAGCCACTGCTTTTTAGGACATGGATGGATTACATGTGTCACTGGCCAAGTTCATCATCTGGCAGGCTGCTTATCAGTTTAGCTTTCATGTTTTATCATAGCTTCACGTGAGCACTTCAGAGACATCTTGACAGCATCCAGCAAATCTCAGAAAAATGTTTCCATGCGCTTTCTCCAAATCCTTTTAACTCAAAGCTGTAGTGCTTTGTGTTACACCTTGATGACAAGGAATCACAACACATTTTAGGACAACACGTTTTGAGGAGCAAAACGTGCATTTTCACTGGAAAGCAATGTGGTTTGGCGGAGCATCCTGTGACTGTGATCTGTTCCAAATGCCACAAATGGCATACTGTCATGATGTCTCGGGGTCAGGCTTTCTGCTCTCAAACACAGACACAGGTTTTTCAAATACAGCCCTTTATCCTAGAGTCAACAGACCACAGTGAGATAATGCTTGTTGTGAGATCGCAGGTTGGAAACATGGAGTCACTATGTCTAGAAGCGCAGCAGATGAATTTTTTTTCCAAAAAAGAACCCCTCCTTTTTGACATGTGCGTAGGCCAAATCTAAAGGTCATTTCCTCAGTCTGCCCAAGCTATTTATCACGATTAATCCTGCTGTCTACTCATATCATACAGCTGGGAACAAAACACAACAACAGCTAATGACAGCAAAGGAGACATGCAGTACAAAAAAGACAGGGAATATATGTCACATTGAACAGCCTTAAGTGTGGGGAAAAAATGCTACAAATAAAACAACAGCAAAAGAAAAAAAACTAAACTGAGAATGCACGTGAAACTGCTTTCATTTGAATAATACTTTAAATTTAAAAAAAAAAAAGGTGCAATTTACAGTTGCATATTTGCAAAGAATTTTGTCTCCCAGAGAAACCCAGTGCTTGTCAGTCATCCTGCCATACCAGATTTATTGCAAAAAAAAATTCTCATTAAATCAGTTTTGCTGAACTGGGTCTGGGTTTCAGTGCTGATTTCTGTGATGAATTATTCACAGTGCATTTCTAGTCTGAATTAGGCTCAGGGGACAGACACCGAGGGGAGAGAAGGAGCAAGGTAGATAAAAGTTGTTTGGATCTTAACTCTCATCTGTCATCTGTTGCCGTTGAACAACAGATGACATCATGTAATGATATTTAACATTATTCTGCTTTCTACGGTAAGGTGTGGGTAACAGTACAATGTGGATATGAGAAAGGAAACCAGATAGTCAATAAATTATTTATATAGGGCCTCTTCAAATGATCAATATTGGCCGACATGCATTGCTGAGTAATTAAATTCACTAATTTAAACAATCTAAATGAAATGGGAATTAATACATGACTTAATTAGACTTGTAAATAAATAAATACATTTTAAGCCATCCTTCCTTTTTATTCCATTACACATATTTTATTTTTTAATCCTGTTTTAAGTCATGAATAAAATGTAAATGCAGAGGGAAAAGTACACATTAAACTGAGTATGGACAATAATAACCACGATAACATTTATAGATACTGAGTGATAAAGTCAGCACTGAAGAGGAAATCTGACATTAGTTTACTTCTTAATCCGAATACAAAGGAGCAACTGGGGTGAAAAACAAATTTCTGTGATTTAACCCATACTTCAAACCTGATAAATCCATTTTTCATTGTGTATTCAAAGGCAAATGGACGTTTTGGGTAATTTCCAAAGACATGAAATGAACTCACTCCGCTTGCACATCTAATCCTAAACTTTTCCCATGTCGTCACACTGATTACAGTACCCGCATGTCGGTTGCTCAGAGCATGCCATTCCTTTAACCTTGTATTGTTAAGCTCCCTGTCTGACATGTAGGAAGCTCTTCACAGCAGCAAAGCAAGACACCACTTAAGACAGTAAAGCCCTATATTTATTATTTAGTTAATTGAGCTCATGTTCAGCTACAGGACGAAACGCTAAATTAACTCTTGACGGCATGAGTGAGTGTTTCCCTTACTTTTTTTTTTTTTTTCCCTCATGCATAAGCACTTCTTAGCTCTCCATCCATCATATTCTATCAGCAGCCTTCCTCTCTCACTCACCTCAAACTCTGGCCCTCTTCCAGATGACAATCGACCCAACTGTAAATCTAATTTCCATGAATCTCTGTAGAGCTTTTAGTTTTACAGCCTTACACAGAGCAAAGCAAACATGGTTGTTTCTGAATGTGGTCTATGCAGCTATGGCACTCGATGAATAAAAAAAAAAGAAAAAGCACTTTCTCATTTAGAGAGAAGCTGCAATTTAAAATCTACTGGTTATCAAAGAATCTGAAATCTGACCCTGCATCTGATCGGTCTTAGATTTCAGTGAAAGGCAGGCAGGGATATTAAAAGCCTGTGGAGAGTCTGCATGTAAAATATTCACCCAGCAAGAGCACATGGATTGAAAATACTCATATTGACTCACGCTGGTGGAGGACACAATGTAAATGAGATCAATTGCTCATTTTATCGAGCGTAAGGGTATTACATTTTGCAAACGCTGGCTGAGCTTTGACAGCCGCAAGGAAGTATCTGCGGCTGCAAGGGTCTCTCCTCCTCCTGCCTCTTCCTCAAACTCACACACACATGCACACACGCTCACATCTGAAATTAAATGGCTCTATTAAGACAGTGACCATGCAGATAACAGAGTGAAGTCCATTTCCTTGCCCTGTAAAACTGGATGCTGCACATTGGATGCAGAACTGAACTACTCTCAAATGGCAGCTTCGATTGCCAAATAAACTATAGTAATCACTCTGTAAGCTTTACAGCTGTGGCGTGGAACAGGATTACATAATATAAAAGTAAAACTGTGTGTCTGTTTTTATGTGTGCATTTAAAGCAGTGAACTGGAAACAAAGGAGGGCATTCATTGTTTATAAGGTCATTCAGGTACCAACAATACTTCAGTCCTAAGCTAGACCAGACTGTCATCTGACCCAGCATGCCTGCAACAGACTTGAAGATCTCTGTTCAAATGTTTCTGTTTTCCTTGTTTCTGTGGGGATTTGCCCCATTCAGCACCACTTCTGTGCTGCAGAATGTATGCACCTCTAAATGCACCTCTCATGCAACATGAGAAAAGCCGCAGAAGCCGCAGGAGGTGGATACGTTTACATGATCGACTTACATTAAAAGGAACAACTAAAAACTCTGGTTACGAAAAGGACAACGACAGTGAATCAACAACTCTTGCAACAAAAATTACCCCAAACAAAACTGATTGCATGACAGCTAAATTTCCCTAGTGCTGATTCATGTGCCCATATCCAAGCGCTTGTTTTGCGCTTATCTATCTTTCCACTGTATTTTTGCACTGTATTAACAATTTCTCAATTCTACTGTATAACTGTATGCAAGAAAGCAAGAATGCTCTTGTTATGCATAAAGTGCTTCTTGATGCTTCTTTTATTTATTGCGCTTGGAGGCACGGCAATTAGTAAGATCAAACTACTACTACTATAGAACACTTTGAAACTACCATATAAACCAGAGAATTTACGTTTCCCTATCATGAAAAATGGTTTCAAATAGCTCACCTCGGTCCCGCTTAACCTGTTGCTGCTGCTGTTCATTATTGTCCTGTGCGACGGGCTGCTACACCTCAGATGCAGGCTGCACCAAAGTGGCAAAATTCCCTGTAGGGGTAGAGAGGACTGGTCCTGTAAGGATATAGCCAAGGCTACGTGACAGAACTACTGATGCACATGTAATTATTATATTATAGTGACACAACATCAGTAATAACTGTTATGCTTTGTAGAAAAATTTGTTTCTGCAGCAGTCTGTGGAGTTAAGACACGTGACTCAGTCTGCAAAGGGCGTGAGATTTTTTTTTTTTTAACACAGGCTTTTAATTGCTATGTTATTTACTTGCACTGACTCTAATCAGTCTTTGTCTCACCCCGTGTCACTCTCTGTTGGACAGCGCAATAATATGATGAGTAGGCTTTCTGTGGCGTCCCAGAGCGACGTGTGATTGGACGGACCGTCCTCCCCCCGTTCTAGTCCTCACCAGGGGCGTGGAGCGTGGAGCCAAGCGAACTGAATGGGAAACACATTTGGTGTACCTCACCGGTGCACTAGCCAAATGGTGGTGGAAGGCGATGACAGGCGCAAACAGCTGTTCGTTTAAGTTAACTACCGAGGGGACTACAGGAAAAATAAAAATCCGCGAGTCTTAAAGCGACATCTGTGCTATTTACTTACACGGCCGCGAAGAAGAAGAAGAAGAAGAAACAGTGGGGAGACTCGCATCGGGAGCTGCAACCGAAAAGAGGGATGCAGGGACTTAAAAGGAGATAAATACAAAAAAAATCGTCTGCTATTTTTTGTCAGCATGCGGTATGTGTTCAGTTAACAAAGCTCGAATTTGTTTGCGATCGTTGGGGCGGCTCCTGTGCTTGAAAATGGAGATAATATGCAGATAGGGCGTTTTGAAGTCCACCTTTTGTCGTGGACGGTCAGCTAACGTTGGCGAGGCTTTTTTCTCTGACTGGACCTGGCAGGTTTGCTGTGTATCACGAGCGTGAGTGTACCCGAGGGTGTGTGGTCGTTTTTGTTTTTTGTTTTTTTAACAAGGTAAGTCGTGCCTTATTTCCTTATGTCAATATTTGAATGCCAAGTAATATTGTGACAATACTGAGGGCAATTTAGTGCTAGCTAGTTGCCAAACTTGTGTCGCCGAAGCCAGCTTGCTAGTTTCTCGGTCACCTGGACGACGATGGTTTCTGCAAGCGATGCTTTAACTCCTGGGCTTGTCTTTCCGTCAATCCCCTTACTGACAACTTCTCAGTAATTAATAACATGCATAAAGCCCATCGATAGCTTTAGCGATGCTGTATGTATCTGAAATTTGTCAATTTTGTTTCACTAACTGGGACGTGTCACAATTTTTTTTGCAGCTTTTTTTTTTTTTTTTTTATCGGAGGAAATCTTGTCTATGTCATCCATCCCGGTGTTGTTAAGGGCCTCTCCCGGCAAACTGCGTCACCGAGTGGGCGCTGCAGGTATTCATGTGTAAATCTGCGTGTTGGAAAATCTACCCATGATGGCACGAATGACCTGGAAACCAAAGTGACTGAACTTTTAAGTCACCATGGAGCCGGAATCTAAATCAGGCTCCGGGGGGCATCAAGACCTGAAATATCCGTCTGTACCCAAGACTCAGGATGAACCGGCCCTAAGTGTGAATGAGGCAATGGATGGTGGGCCTGTCAATCTGGTGGACTCTGTAGTGAGAGGTGGGAGTGACCCCAGCGCCTATCCTTCCTCCAGTTATCAGAGGAATGTGCATCAGAGATTCATCAGGAGAAGTTTGTGGTTTTCAGACACAGATGAGCAGGCCTTTGAAGCACCTGAATGTAATAACAGGAGTAAGATCCTAAACATTAACCTGCGAACAATTGTGGACAGGTCAAGGGGGACTAGTTGTGGGATACAGGAGGGATCCAGCACTGAAAGTCAAGGCGGGCCTAAAGACAGTGCAACAGAGAGCGCCAGCGCCGATGAGGACAAGGAGAAAGGTGGAGATGCGTTAAATGTTACATGCAGTGACGGTGGTAAAGCTGCTGTCAAGGCAGCCAGTGAGGAGAATGAGGAGGAGGCAGAGATGAAGGCAGTCTCCACATCTCCGGGAGGGAGGTTTCTCAAATTTGACATCGAGCTGGGAAGAGGTTCCTTCAAGACGGTCTACAAAGGCCTGGATACAGAGACCTGGGTGGAGGTGGCTTGGTGTGAGCTGCAGGTAAAGCAGTAAAATTGTCTCATCTCATTTAGATTTCTGTGACACCCATGAACTGTATGTATATGCAACAGTTAAAGACAAATCCTATTCATAAGGAGGCTTATTTTTCACATTTGTAATCCATCACATGGATGGTGACAGTCATCTAGGAGTATCGCCATATTTTTCCCTCTACAATAAATATATCAGTGATTAATATTAGTGGAAGAGTGCCTGACTCCCACAGGAAGCCCTCTATCTCGTCTCCTCTGTGTTCTCACTCATCGTGATAGTGTAATGGAGACGTCTTCAGGGAGCTGTCAATCAGCCTCTAGTCTCATGAAGGACTATGCTGAGTTGCAAATTGGTTACCACTACATTTTAAATGGTTTACACAAGAAAACTGATTGACAAGCATTAGCTGCTGACGTGGAGGAACATACCATCACTGAAGTATGGCTATCGACAGTTGTGCAAACACACAAGGGGGAGTCAGTTTTCTTGAATTACATAGACACAAGAAAATCACAAGCTTAGACTGTGCAAAGGTATTAACTAATTATTTCCATCCTTCTGAGACTGCAACAAGGATTATTCTCTCTCCCTCTCTCCCAGGAGGCTTAAGAGGGACTACGGTCAGCATGACTGGCCCCCTCAAAGAACGAAAACATGTCCTGTGATTTGTGATTTCGCCACGATTTAGATAATATTGTAGAGGATTAATTTTAAATTGCGTGTGCTCAGACAGCCTTCATTTTCTGTAGCAGTTTGACCAGCTGATTACGCGATGACGCTCAGCTCAATTATTGCAGCGGACAGTGCAGGAGATGCCTGCGTTCGCGCTCTCCCAGCAGTGTGCCGGCATGTTATTAGTGGTGCTACTCCCTGCATCGCACCCTCTGTGTAACAGGAGGTGAGCAGACAGGAAGCAGCTGAACCTGTCCCATAGCCTGCTGAGGAGCCTTGTGGCAGTCAGTGGCCTCAGTGAATACTTTGCCTGTGGTACTGAAAACATGCTGCGTCAGTACCCAGTGAGATGAAAGAATGCAAACGGCTTCCTTCACTGGGAGGAATTAAACCTGTTTTGTCTGACTTTAGCATCACAAGGCAGTGACACATAGCATCACATAAAAGGACTTTAAAGATAACATGCCATCGGAGAACAATGAGTAAAGATACACTGAGGCTTCGTTTGGATGATGATATCATGCAGGCTGACAGCGGGAAGCAGTCCCATACCTTCCTCAACTGGACAACACAAAGCTGCAGTTAAGCTCAGTTCAGTGGACGGAGAATGTGGAACACAGAGCTATTTACTCTATTTTATTTTCCCCTACAGACAGATTAAAACTCCCTCTAGTGGACAGTCGACAGTGGACGTTAATCATGATGCAAATGGTCATCTTGTCATCTCATATATGCTGTTGTAGCTTTGAGCTGATGGTCTTCCATTAAGAACTGTTGGATAAACAAAATACTATTAAGAGCTCATCCATGTGTAGCTAAACTGTCGTTGCACATATAGTTTAGGCAATTATTATCAATTTATTTTCTTAATTGGCCATTTGAATCATTAAATGTCTTACAAAGGAATTTCCTTACCTCTTTAGTGATTTCTCGAGAATCCAGCTCCAGCAGTTTGTCGATTAATAAGTCAGTTGCAGCTATTTGTTAGTGCTGTCTGTCAGAAATGAATGATTCTGCATTTCCAAATGATGATTTCTCTGGAATTTACAGTTTGTCACATAATACAAGATAAGCGGAAGAGAATGGATGGATGGATGTTATTTTATAGACTAACTAACTAAGTGAGAAAATGATCATTAGATTAATTGATATTTCGGATACCTTGTCCAGTCCAAACGTGTTGCCGTTAATATTATGGAGGACTAAGAAAAGATGTTAAAAGTTATATTTGAGGAGCTTCAACCTGTGGAGTTTAAACATTGTTTATTCTGTCATTCTGGATGTTTCAGTATATATTTATGCTGCTGTGGTACACAAAGTCAGAATTAATTTTCATTTAGAGTTGCTGCATTCTGCAGTTAGGTCAACAGCACACTTCTTAATTATGAGTATTTGTAACAATGTTGACGTGCAGACTGTGGTTCAGCAAATGACATTCTTTATTCTCAAAGAAAGAATAAGAACAAGCAGCTCAAGGGGATTTATCACAAAGCATCCACTGCGTTATTGTCTGTAATCAGGATAGAGTCGCTGCAGGGATGAACTCAGAAGTGAGATCAGTAGGTTGGTAGGGTATATTGAGTTTTCAAGGTGGTGCTCTTTGAACCTGGCTGGATCACCAGAGTAATATATACTGCGCATATAACAGGCAGTGTATGCGAGCTCTTTTCTTTAGCTGCACGGCGGCCTGTGCCGAAACAGATATCACGATTGCTGTTTTTTTTTAACCTGGAGTGGTCAGCACATCCAGGCTGGAGGCACGATTCTGCAAGCAGATCAGTCTCTGCCAGCATTTCTATGACACACCAGTGCAGGAGTATAGAGATTTCTAGATGGCACAGAGGGAGATTGCTGCAACGTTTAGAAAAATGAGATGTTCTGCAGAAAACCTCCACAATCGTTTCCTGTTTTGAGTTTTGTTTTTTTGTTTTTTTTACTGGCATTTAGCAGAAGACTATAATGGGTCAAGCATGCCGCTAGCTTCAGTTCAAATGGTCACTGGGCTGTGCTGATGTCACAGTTTCAAAAACATGACCAGTGCGTCTACATGAGCTATAAAAAGCTACCCTTTCACTATATTCTCTTCCTGATCATGATATTCTTGGTGAGCAATAACTGTGTTAGGGAGCTGTATGTTAGTAATGCTGCGGAGCTTCAGTAGGCAAACTATGTGTGTATGCATTCAGTTAATGATGCAAAAAGTGCATAAATATGTTTCTGTACTTGGTCCTTATTTGCTGCTAATTCTGTTTTACACCGCAGGTATTAGAACACAGCTGATAATATTTATTAATCTATTGGTATTAGCAGAGAATCACAGAGAATATTCAGTCAGTAAAATTAGTTGGTCATAAACACCAAAGTGATTTCCAGGTATCCTTCATTTAATAGAGTAAATGTACTTCTGGTGTGTCATGTTTAAACGTATTAAGTTCCAATGAGCAGCTTTCATGTTAGAAGTAAACGCCAGCAGTGAGAGTGGGTAAAATAAACGTTTTAAGCTAAATTATACATTCATACCATTAATGCATTTTCTCTTGCTCTTTTTGTGGCATCAATCAATTTGTCTATTTTATGCATCCCTTTTGTGCAAGCATGTAGAAATCCTGATGGTTTAATAGTGTTTATAACCAGCATCATATCCATAACATCTGATTGGGCTTTTTAGTTTTCCCAAGTCATCACATGCAAATAGGCCCTGACTAAGTTGAGCTTGCATGTTACAGGCACTGCACAGACTTAGAGCTCTCCTGCCCATATTCACACCAGATCTTGGTCACATTCAACAGAGTAGTTAAGTACAGGTTTCAGCAAGTCTTAAAACTGCACCTGAAGTATTTTAGAGTAAACACGTCGAACCCAGGAGGAAAATCTTAAGTGTGGCATGTGCATGGTGCCAGCTTTGCCGTTCCAAGCGAACTGTTGTGGGAAACAGGAGATACCCCCATGGAAGACCGAGAAACTAGAGATCTTTCCACTGTTTTCCCACCTTCTCCTGGTCACATGGCTTTCGTGCCTAGAAATTTTAATCTGGTCTCGTGTTTATTTTTTCTCTCTTCCTCCCTCGTCTCTCTCAACCCTGCCCCTTCCCTTCCATGCCCATCTCCCCCACATCTCTGTTTCTGTGCCAGGCTGCTGGCATATCACAGATGGCCCTGGCTCATGCAAGGATGTTAATGTGAGAGAAGGATGCCTGTTTTCAGTCCTTTTCATTGTTGAGAAGAAACACTTCCTGTGATTCTTTTTGCTTTGTCCTAATCATTATTGTTCACTGGAGTTCATTTTCTAAACTTTGGAAACTTTTTCTTTCCACCGCTTGTGGCTCAGTGCATTCATTTTTATCTCAGTGTTGAATGCTGCGTGCACACTTGCAGACAGTTTACTTCTGACCTTTTGCAGACTTCTCAGGTATTTGGCAGTGAGCTTATTTTGTAGATTAAATCTCTTTTTTCGGCTTGTGACTGCAGAGTTGGCAATGATGCCCCGGCAGTGTTATCAGGCCGCCTGTCTTTGCTGAAGATTTTGGATTTCTTGAACCAAACAAACCCAGCAGCTGACTCACTAGGTCTGTGTCTCGACTCCAAATACTGGATTTTAGTGTAATCATAGATTGAGCCATGTTACAAGATGATACCATGCTTTGGAGCGCTGCTTTCTCTGTGGATTAACATGTGTAACAACACATCACCTCCTTGTCTGCACAGATGGAAAAAGGAAAACAAAGTTGGAGTTGCCCGAATGGGTCATTGTTTACAGCCCATCTGGCACTGACGGGCCCTGGGCAGCATGTAGAGCCAGTCACTGTGGCAGCGCCTTATCTGTTGCCCCATCTTTCGTCACGTCTGAATTTCTGCGTCACCCAGCCAACCCAATAGCAGTAGCAAAGACAGATATGCCTGCTGGAGCTACAGCATTGTGGTGTAGCTCTGGCAGGTGTGAAAGAGGTTAATAAAAATTAAATCTAATGCATAGAAAACAGTTACTGGCCAACATGTTGTGTCTTGTACATTTTTTTTAAAGATATAAAACCTCTTTCCGAGCAAACATGCAGTCATTTCCATTAATTTAACAGCATCTAAATGTGTCAGCTGTATGCCTGCATGAGAACTCTCTTGTTCAAGATGCAACCTAATTGGACCTAGTAACCATGACTTATCCTTGTGAATATAGCCCAGGTCTGAGCTATATCTAGTCTATTGACGAAGCCATAAATTTTACCTATCCCCTTTCCTTAAATGGCTTTAGAAAGAACCTAAATTGAATGACAACACAAACAATAACACAAAACCAGAATTGTCTACTTTCTCGCCCTCCCTCCTTCAGCTGTGAATAGTAAATCCACAGCATGTCTTGACTGGTAAAAATGATGCTTGCTTAAAATCTCTGACCTGGTATGCTGGTTTATTCACGGTCTTTGTCCCACATTGTGTAAAAGAAAAAAAATGAAAAGGAATAAATTATTTTTATCTTAATCTTTAGCGAGGATTTTTGAGAGCATATTTATACAAAAAGATTAAAAAGTTGGATAACTCCCTTACTGCAGTGTAAGCAGTGTTTTGGTTAAGGAGACCGTTACAGAAGGTTTAATATTTTTAGTATAAAAAGCTACATTATAGACAGGTGGGGGGAAAAAAGAAATAGGTATCCTATCAATTATAATTCCCATGAGATGCGATATTTTGTCCATTTAAAGCATTAGGTTTGTGGTATTGTTCAGCACAATGCAGTTCAATATTGCGGTCAGTTCATGCCATACCTCTTTGTCCTCATT
Source organism: Cichlasoma orientale (assembly GCA_034780415.1). Classification (NCBI taxonomy): domain Eukaryota; kingdom Metazoa; phylum Chordata; class Actinopteri; order Cichliformes; family Cichlidae; genus Cichlasoma; species Cichlasoma orientale. Next base: position 305,091 of record JAVDPK010000146.1, on the reverse strand, counting down.
GATGTTATAAAATATCTTGTACTGAAAACGGCACTGACGTTATATCTGTTCAAAGCCGACTCAAATGTGCTTGACATTGTTAAATGTTTATCAGGGAGCTGCAGAGCAATTTTCAGTTAATTAGTAATTGAAGCTACACGTTAGGGTTTGCTGAAAATGGTCCATCGGTTACAGAGGTGGCTATCAGACCTCTTGTACGCTGCCGTGTTTTGACTTAAATACCACAGTGGTCAGACTTTTATTAAAGCTGACACACGTTGCTATGCTGCAGACAGTTTATATCCCGTGGTCAATATATAATATCTGACTTGCTATGCCAGTACGTCTGACTTCACGGTTTATACCAGGATTCAGTGAGCAGCTTTCAGAGCTACACCTTACATTAGGACATTTAACTAAATGGCCTTTGACTGCTCGCTTTCCTCCCCCCCAACAATAGAAAGTGTCACAACAGCTCATTAGGACTAGTAATCCCTTTTGGAATTCAAGAAGGTCATTTGTATGAGCAAACCTGGAGCACCTCTGTATCCTGTTAAGGCCTCCTGCTTAGGCTGTGTGGTATGAAGACAAGGGTTACTTTAATACACACACTAGTTGGTCTCTGCATCACTAAGCTGTTTATGTAATGACTGAAAAACAAATGGCCTCACTGTAGCACTTCCATCTTAAGTCACTATTACTGTAAACAGCTATTAACATTTATGCTGGCAGCTTATTTTATTTATAAATCCTCAAATGTGCTGTTAAATCTGAATTTGTGGTTGTCGTATTTGCTGTAAGAACTTTCTAATTCTTTGATTAAACAATGCAGGAAACCCTCTTTCTGGTATGTTACCTGTTTAATCTGGGCCAGAGTATTATACCGAATAAAGGCTGTTTAAGTGGCTCTGCTCTCCAACACTGCAGCGGCTTCGAAAATTGTTAAGTGAGTGGGGTTAGGCAGGCCACCCAGTTCAAGTCAGGGCAGCTCCTCTCAACAAATCATTGTTCTTGTCCTTATCACAGTGCCAGCCCTCATCATCAGTGATCTGTACAATGCAGGACATGTGCGAGTCTGTCCACCCTCCACCGTCTCTACACTCACTTTCTGGCTCGCACCGGTCCACACTGCCGCATTAGGCTTTAGTCGTTTACATGGACACTGAGCGCATTTGAGAATTTGTCTGAAGTTCAGAGCAGATGGGTAAAATTTGCCACCCGGTGTATCATAGCGCCGCAGCTATTTGTAGCCACTCTGTCAGCTCCTCCGTGGTTTTTACAATGGGTCTGAGTGACCGTTTTACCATTAATCATCAACGCTGGGTGTCCCTGTGTTGAAGGTGTCACCACCAGCTGTCGTACCTCGGGTTGTGCTGGACACACGGGCTACTATAAAACATTGCTGTTTAGAAACGAATACAAAAAATCACGATCTATTTGCTGCCTGGCTGCAGAAATACCATAATAAATAAGGTCATTTATTATATATGAGTCATATACATGCAGAATAGTTTCCCTTTTTTTCCTTGAAGCAGAAAATTGTCACAAACAATATTTATTTTCAGCTCCCTGCCAAAAATATCCAGACCAACAAAAGGGAGTGTGCAATTTTTGTGACGCATTTTTACTAAATATATACCAGATTTAGTTTGTCGTGTCCTTTTTGTTTAGTTATTCCTATAAATTATATTTCTTCATAATCAAAAACTCCTAAACCTGCTACAGTAATTTCAAGTAAAGTCAACTGTAACAAATAAGTTAAACTATAAATTACCCTATACGTTCCTATGTGTCCTAATAAAGAATAAAGCCCAATATTTATGCTTATCTGATTTCTTAAACATTGATAATGTTGCAAATCCATTCTTCAGTTGTCATCCACCACTGCTGCTCTCTTGAGGAGGCAAGTAAGTATTAAAAAATTGTTTTTCTTTCTGTCAAAGAATTTTTTTTCAGAAAAGAGCTTTATAGGAGGTTTGTATGCCTTAATCTGCTTTGGCTAACTGCTGGTCACAGCTAGACACATTCATACGCATAAACACTCAAGCAACCATCATAAGTGCCCTTATTATGATCAACTTTCAGTTCCTTTCATTCATTCAGTTGAGCGGTGACATAATATCTTGTTCTGTTTTTCTTCTGTTCTCGGAGTGTTTGTGATGCTGCTCCTTATACTTTCTTCTTGTCTCTCCCCTTCCGTTTTCTTAGCTCACTCTTTTGACGCCCAAGCAGCAAAGTAATCATTTGGTCATAGTCTGATTGTTGTTTTCTGTCGTATCGGAGTGGCTTCTCATCTTGGATGGTGTTCTGTCTTTTTGGCTCCTCCTTCCCAAGGTTGGGTGAAGCATACATATTTGTCTCCTCCAGACATCTCACCAGCCTTTTCTTCTTTAAACCATTACACTGTGCCACCCTGATTGCTCGGTATACCATTTTACATGGCTTGGGTTTACTGTGGCTGTGTGGCAGGCGTATAACATTGAATACAGGAATAATGGTTACTGGCACAGCTGCTGGTCAAAGCCTCCTGCAGTCATGACTGATGGGACACAATTCAGCTGCGGGCAGTCCGCTGGCTCATGGCTCGCCCTGCACCAGCTTTTGTTACAGCATCGGAAGCACTGCAGTAGTCATCTGTTATTAAGGATGGCTGGAAGCGGTGGCCAAGTAAATTATCATACCACCTCCCTTGCTAAAGGAATATGTATTGATTAATAAAGTGCCACATTATCATTGTGATTGAGACTGAACATTAAGATGCAACACTAAGGCCTGTTTGCTTTGTGGTTTCAGCCTTTTAGGATGTGTATGTGTGTCACGTTTTAATGGAATTACAAATCGTGTACATTCAGGTAAAATATTTTCTTCATCTTTATTTTCTGATAAAAAAAAAATATATATATATGTGAATAAAAATGAGTTCAGCTGTCTTTTTTTTCTAATATTACAAGTTGTTGACAAGTTGTTTGAATGCAAATCCCCATCACATTATTGTTACAAAGTCCCAGTGTTGTTAATCTGTTCCTTGTTAACTACGGATCAGGATGAGGCCAAGTTAATTAGGTAAAGCGGAAATAGTAATTAGGAATGCTTACGTTATGGTGGCAAAGAAACAGCCAGACAATTTGTAATTTGGCCGACATAATTAGGACTAATGCTGAATCTTGTTTCTTAACTAATACATTTAGTGCTTTGGATGCGGATCTCATTTGTGTATTAAGTAAGAGCTCGTAGACTTTGTCTCATCAGGGGTACTGGGATGCACTGAAAAAGAAACACTGATTGGTTACAGTTCTAATCTTTTTTGCTTGGGAATACTTTGGTTTCAGTAGCTTTTTGCTGTGGGTGAATCATATTTGATTGAAGAGAGGACATTAATGGGTTTGTTCTAGTCCCGTATAGGTTGGTGGTTGTGTTGTTTGTTTGTTTTTTTGTACCAGGGGCTAGGAATATGATTATTCAAAATATTAAAATTATTATATCTGTCATTTTCTCTGCTATTTTCAAATATTTCCTATTTGAGAACAACGTTCATTACGGGCTATATTTGTACGTTGTGATTGTGAGTCTGTCAGCCTGGCCTTCCTCAGTGCTCTTCAGCACCACATCCTCTCTTATTAGCCCCTCATTTTACTTGTTGGCACAACCTTGGCATTGTTCTAGTGGGCATTTTTCTATGTTTTCAGATGGATTGTGAATTGATTCTTTGAGTAGGATTAGTTTCTTCAATGTGTCTCAAATGCCAGACTAAGGGAATGTTCATGCTATGCTCTACCCTGCGAGTTATATTAAGCATGGCTGATTATATCAGTAATCTTTAGGGAAATGGCTAAAGCCTTTTATATAAAATCAGTAAGCTCCTCTCATTAGGCTGTGTAACTCTTACAGCTTTGTTATAATTATCCTTAAATCCTCAGGTAAAGGGCCTGGGCACAATAACAGCACACTATTCCTAAATGGATACTTAAAGTGACATGTGACATTAGGCCAGGAACTTGATTTTAACACCACATTTATATGCTGCATTAACGTTGCAGAGTTTCCAGGTCTAATATTTTAATCCATTACTTGGTTCCTCCAGTGCCCAAAAACCCAGTGTTCTGGTTTCTCATTCTGAGATGTCTGTGTCGCTGCATGAGCTAACAGAGCTGTGGAGCTGATAGAGTTGAGCACACAGATATAGTGGGTGGCAGCAGTGTGGAGCACAGGTTTAAAGATTGCTTCCTGATAATGTCACTATCTATTTTTCTGTCCTGTCAGTGTGTGTATGCGTGTGCCCTCACCTGAGCACTTACACGCTCTGCTATGAAGCACAGGTATGAAAACAGCACAAGCACATACATGCACACAAACATTAAACAGCCTGTTTGGAGCACAGTTTGGATAGCAAGTGTATCGTAATGAGTCACGTGGCCGCTATAGTCGCTATGAAGAAATTAAGGGGCGTTTTTTTGTTTGGGTTTTAGTTTTAGTTTGGTGCTTATGTGATACTACTTGTCTTCTCTGTGTGATGCATTGAAGTGACATTCTTCTGTTCTCTCAGTGTGCAAAAGCATGTGTGTGTGTGTGTGCGTAACTCTCGATGCAGTGAACCACGCCTCTGAGCCTGCATGTGGCTTCTGAATTATGCAGAAGCCCCAATGTCTGCTAAGAGGGAAAGACAAGTGAGGGTGCAAATGGAGGGGGGGTGCGTGGGGAGTGTGACTGGAGCTTGGGAAAAGCTCTGAATTGAGGTTATTAGGAAAAAGCAGCAGGTTTCCTGAAAGATGAGATCAAGAAAGCAAGAAAGGAAAAAGAGTAATCTGGGGAGAGGAGGAGAGCATTGCCTGAAGGGAGGAAAGCTGCAGCGCTCGCGCTTTAAGCGGTTTGCCTCATTGCTCTTTGTCGCTCTTTTTTTTAGACCTGTGTTTCAGGTACGCTTCAGACCATGTGGTGCTCCTGTGCAACAAACAGCACTTGGGGATAACCCAGCCCAACTTAGGCAGCACAAGCCTTTCATTGCTCAGCTTGCTTCAGTAGAAAGAGTTCTCTGCAGAACTGAATTATTCATGGGACTTCAGAAGAGTGCAGTGAAAATCCCCCAACCACACACACACACACACAGACATGCACACACAAACACACAAAAAAACCTGACATGCCACATTCTCACACACGCACACCAGGCTTTATCATCACATCAATCCACTCTTCAACGCATTGCAGCATTGTTAATTTTTTTTATTCTTCACGCTCGTTGTCTAATTGCAGTTTCATCTAAGAAAAAGTTGACTTTGGCTGAATAATTGAATAGATGAAATCCCGCTAGGTTGTTTTCACTGCATTCCACCATCAGTGTCGTCGGTCTCTGTGAGGGGTGGGGTCTTGCTTCTAGTCACCGCTCAGTGTTGAGTCTGTGTGTGTGTGTGTTATATAAGTCGTTGATGTAGTGGCCTTAAAAAGCAAATGAAATCACAGGAAAGAAACCACAACCTAGCACTAGATAAAGCAAGGTGCTGCCAGAGCAGGAACTGAGAATTGGAGAGGGAGAAGCTACAGAAGATGCTTTTGTGTTTGTGAGGGATGTTGGGGATGAAGAAGGGAGTGGTCGGGGTGCAGAGGAGGAGATAGATTGCAGATGTGGGGGGAGGGGCCAAAGAGAGTGGGAAAGCAAGTGAAGGCGATGGAGAAAGATGGCAGAGATCGATGACACATAACCTTTAGCCACAGCATTTTGTGGGTGGGACCATGTTAATGTCTGGGTTCATTCTCGCTGTGGTTTGTCATCCCTTTGTCTCTTTACACATCCTCAGCATTTTTGGACAAACCAAAGCTAACAAGCGAGACGTCACATCTGACCATATTACATTCAAAATATGTGCTTGCAAGATGGGGCAGAATCATCTTGCTGGTTGAAAAAGGCACTCATCTGAATGTTCCCACACACACACACATACACTTGTGACAGTCACCGGCTTTGACGCACATATCGTCTAATTAGAGATGCGTATATGTCTCAAAGACTGACACTAACCTCCTTCTCACTCACTCGGTCTTTCCCACTTGCAAAAGCATACTGGAAGCAAAAAAAATGTGCAGGAACGATAAGATGCTCTTCCATCTGGTAGTTTTTATGAAGCAAATATGTTTTTAGAATTATTATAATGGCTTCATGTTCAATATTTCTTCATCTGTCATTTCCTCTAGGATCGTAAGCTTTCTAAAATGGAACGTCAGCGCTTTAAAGAGGAGGCAGAGATGTTGAAGGGTCTTCAGCATCCCAACATCGTCCGTTTCTACGACTTCTGGGAGTCGCCTCTTAAAGGAAAGAAGTGCATTGTTTTAGTAACAGAGCTCATGACATCTGGAACGCTGAAAACGTGAGTACTGATGAAGGCAGATACTTTGATTTTGCTCTCGTTTAATTATCATCTAATATGTTTCCCTTTCCTTCATGCAGCTATCTAAAGCGTTTCAAGGTAATGAAGCCCAAAGTGCTAAGGAGCTGGTGTAGACAGATCCTGAAAGGCCTGCACTTTCTCCACACGAGGACGCCTCCCATCATCCATAGAGATCTCAAATGTGACAACATCTTTATTACTGGGCCTACGGGGTCTGTGAAGATAGGGGATTTAGGACTGGCAACGCTCAAGGCAGCTTCCTTTGCTAAGAGTGTCATAGGTAGGAGACTTTAAAATGTGACTTCACAGCTTTATGGTCCTTACAGTAAGAAGTATTAGTAATTTGTCAACTGGGCACTCTCGTTTTCTCTGCCTCTCATTGCAGGCACTCCAGAGTTCATGGCTCCAGAGATGTACGAGGAGCACTATGATGAGGCGGTGGACGTCTATGCCTTTGGCATGTGTATGCTAGAAATGGCCACCTCTGAATATCCCTATTCTGAGTGTCAGAATGCTGCTCAAATATACCGCAAAGTTACCAGCGTGAGTCATGCTCTGCAATTTTTGAAATATTAAATTCTTGCATTTATTTTAGCCTGCTGTCTGTGAAGAGACACGCAGAAAGGAGAAGGAGAGGGAGAGAGGGCTTTAGCATGCAACAAAGGTCTTCAGCTGGAATCAAACCAGGGCTGCTACAGTTATGCGGCACTCTAACTAGTCACACATCAGGATGCGTCCCATTTGCATTAATATGTTTCCACCAAACTCACCTATTCAGGGAAAAAATACTCAAAAAATTTTAGATTGATAATTTTAGAAGCACGACGAATTGAATCATGGATTTTTTTTTTATGTTAAATTAAAATGAAGGTTATGATTTGTCGAAAATGGGCTTACAGTCCAGAGCTTTTAACAGAAACCTAGAGATGTGTCCAGTCTCTAAACATTAATGAATATGTTAAGTAACCCTAAATTGAAATATGATGAATAGTGACAATATGCTTGAAATAAATTATGACATACAGACAAAAGGAGGCTGCACTAATTGCTCATTATCACCATAACTAAATGCAAAACCTTTTAATGATAAATGTACTATTTATTGAAATTAAGAGATTAAAAGGTTTATATAACAATACTTTTCAGTAAGTTTTCTCTGTATAGTTTGGTTTCTAAAATGTTCAGCTAGAAAGTGACTTCTAGCAGAGACCCTGCTTGTAGCATTTAATGTATTAATAATTTGAGCTCATGCTTTGTGAACATGGCATAGCAAGGTTAGGATGTTTTTTTGCCATTTTAGGCTGATAAGCCATATGGAGTCACACAGAGATCCAAATTTCTTTTGTTTTCTGGATGAAGCCTAAAGGCTGTATTTCTGTATGTGTCCCTTCGCTAGCAAAGCATAGTGCAATCTGCTTTCAGCTTGCAGGATATCTAAATTCACGATCAGCTTCCTGACTTGATGAAGAGTATTGATTTTGGAACTGAAACGAAGACTCTTTCACCTGTTAGTAGCTGTTAAAGCAGCCTCTGAGCCTATAGTAATGGTTGGGAAGCATCGGTGCAGCGCTCTGTAGATGCTGTTTTTTGCATTATATTCATATGAATGTGCCTTCCACAGTGAGATGTTAATAGGAGACTGATCAAAGAGAAACCCTAATAGCATTATACGTTGTGTGTACTCCCTGAAGAGATGCAGCATCCAGCTGAATAATTAGCTGGAATGTTAATTCAGATATATGCATATACTTTACATCTAGTTTATTTTGATGCAGAAAATGTTTTATTTTCTGGAATTAATGGTATCAGAGGTTTTATATAGTCTGGCTCCAACACTAAAAAATAACTGTAAAATACACTTGTAAGAAATTGAGTGTAAGCGTTCAGTACGGATTTCATTATTATAAGTACTTCTCAGCCAGAATCTATTAGGTATCAAACTTGTTAAGCCACACCAGCTGTGACTACTCAGGACCGTCTGCACAGTCAAAACACCAGAATTCAGACCAACTGACTGTAATTGTAGTTTACAAAACAACATCTGGGTGCTCTAACATGTGTAAATTCGTTTTTGCGACTATCTGGGAGCTCAGAAAGCCTGCGTCTGAGAATGAGATGGGTTTTGTGCTTCGAACTACAATTTTAAGAAACTCACTATGCTACCAGAGTTTTCTTTTGGATGTTTTTTATGCTCTTTTGGGATCTGACATGAATTCAAATTGACCACTGCTGTGGTGCTTTCAGCTTTTTTTACAGAGTATGAGTATGTGACGCTAAACACATAAGATTTGGGGTGTAGCATCACAAAGAAATTCCGTTCACTCTTTTTTTCCCTTTTTTTTTTTTGTCACAATTTCTCATCAGTATGGCATCCTTTCATGGCATATACACTGTGTTTTGTTTATATTTTCCTTTGCTCAGGGAGTGAAGCCGGCCAGCTACAACAAGGTCATGGATCCTGAAATCAAGGAGATCATTGGAGAGTGTATCTGCCAAAAGAAAGAGGAAAGGTGAGTGACTGTTCCCACTGATGTCCGGTATCCACAAGGTGCCCTCTCGTCTTTCATGCCTTGTCTCACCTCCCCCGCTTCATTGCTGTGGCACTGACAGTTGGGCTCTCAGCAGCACTGCAGTTTCTCTCCGTATCTGCAGGGTGTCTTTCAATTCTGTTACATAATTCGTTTATGCTCGTGGGGGGAAATAACCCTTAATTAGTTTCTTGTGGCTGTTGTTTTTTTTTTTTTATTTGTTTGTTTTTTTATTGAAGCATGATTAGGTTCATTGATTGATGATCTGGGAAGTACAGGTAATATGGAGTAGAGGCCACGCTGTATCTCAAACACCTTTGCACTGGAGTCAGAGCTCTTCTTTTTCTTCTCCCAGGTACACGATCAAGGATCTTTTGAATCATGCTTTCTTTGCTGAGGACACAGGTGTGAGGGTGGAGCTAGCTGAGGAAGATGATGGGAAAAAGTCCTCAATAGCTCTCAAGCTGTGGGTGGAGGACCCCAAGAAGTTAAAGGGGAAATACAAGGAGAGTGGGGCCATTGAGTTCACATTTGACCTGGAGAAGGAGGTCCCTGAGGTTGTGGCACAAGAAATGGTGAGTGGCTAGTTTTAGATTTACAGCAATCAAAGAATTTGTTCATACGTGAACATTTTTTTAAAGTTAAATCTGAATGTTGAATACTGGGAGTGGTTTCTATTACTTTGATGTTTTATGTTATTTTAAGAAGTTGAAAAATATTTCACACATTTCATTTTAGTAATTAGTTTTAGACCTTGATGTTTATAAAGTTGGTTGTGCTTTGCATGTCTTTGGGGCCTACTGTGTTCCAGCTTTTGGTTGTGCTCGTATCTCATGCTCAAGGAATATCGTATAATGCAGATTGCTAGTGATAACTAGCTCTAACACTCCAGGAGTATAGTTTTATTTTTCCTTTTGTTTACATGGTTTTCTCCAGTGAATGCAGTCAGATAAGGTATCTACAGGCCCAGCAATAAAAGCAAGGTCCAGAAAAAATGGACAGTCCTCATTGTGGGACCTGTAATGCTCACTACTTCAAGCCCTTTTTGTCACATGTCTAACATTCTTCAACACCATAAGAATGCCCTAATAGGGGTTTGGGAGCTAATGTATTGTATTATCTTCAGATAAGACATGTAAAAATTGTCACTGTAAGACTTTTTTTTTTTTTAGCCTAAAACAGGTTTTGAGAGGAAAATAAGGGTTGTGCACAATAAGGGGAAAACTTCATAAAGCACACCTTTAGCGAGAATAGCACAGGGAGACAGTGCAGTGCACAGCACAAAATCTTTGCATGTTTGTACATCAGATGTAAACACTGAAGTGAAAGACGGATGTTTTGGTGTAACAGTGCAGACATTTCTGTTGTGAACAGTGACCCAAGCTGCAGACAAAGGAGATGTTTCCCCACTGCTCTGATCCCCTTAAAATAGATTTTCTCTTCCTTCCTTTTCTTGCTCCTTCTGTCTGCCTCACGCACTCCCCTTTTTATATGCGCCCTCTCTTCTCTCACATGCTCACTGCTAAAAATATCCTGGAAGTCATGCTCTTCCCTTTTCTTTGTCAGGTGGAGTCTGGCTTCTTCCACGAGAGCGATGCTAAGACTGTGGGAAAGTCGATCAGGGACCGTGTGGCACTGATCAAATGGAGAAGAGAGCGAACAGTGTCTGCTGCAGCTGCAGTTGCAGTGGATCAGGGGGAAGGAGGACACAGCACCCAGATGACACCATCTCTGGGCATCGCTGCTGGGGCTCCACATGTAGGGCAGCCCCTTGTGCTGGAACCAGAAGAACCAGAGGCAGACCAGTACAACAGGCTGCATACCCTTCCAGCCAGTGCCACCTCAGTGACATGTAAGAGATTCTGTTCTCTTCTACTCAGAAGCACGAGCCTCATCTTTGACTTTTTATGAGTGGATGATTTATGTGTCTCTGCAGCAGACAGCACACTTGACAGTGGCATGGGCTCCACTGTGTACTCGGATTCCCACAGCAGCCAGCAGAGTGTCCTCTACCAGTCCCTGCTCGAGCCTATTACTATGGCAACACAGCAGGTCTGTATCAGGAGCTTGCACACCCTGGTGGACCACGTACATTCAGATTTATATAAAAACAGAAACTCTTTGGAACTAGCAGTTGCTCGCTTGACCTTGAAACTGAACACACACACACACAGCAGTATTCACACATTTCTTTACATGTTCAGATAACATGCACGCGTGTTTTCCATACATTTATTTGCCTGTGCAAACAAGTTTGTTTGCCCTCACCTTATCATCGCATTCTTACTTTTTGTTATGCCCTGTTTATTTTGAGTAACATATGTTTTGCTTTTGGGTTGTTCCTCAATCAGTGCCCGAGCAGTAGCCATTTTCTGACAGATCGACCCCAGTCCTGTGAACGGGGTGAAGTATGGGGGGCAACGCTGAGCCCAGAGCTCAGGACTCGACTGGGAGCTGAAGGCCGGAGGGGAAGTGCCCCTGTTATTGACATTCAAAGAGCAAACCACATTGCTCGACTGCATGCCCTCATTCAGTCTAAGAGATCAATCAGTCCCAACCCAACAGTACCAGAACAGTCAGAACTCAGCTTCACTGAGCTGCAGTCTGAGTCTGAGGATGGGTTTTCCCCACAGAGTGCTATGCCAGTAATAAAAATCTCCCCTGTCTCTTCACCTACTGAGCACCGCCGACTTAGTGATACCAACATCAGACCACCATCAGAGACCTTATCACTTCCTGTGCCAACTGGACGCAGGCACTCTGACCTTAGTAGTCTCCAGAGTCTGACATCTCATCACAACCACCATATTGCAATGCACAATGGCTCTGTTTGCCAGGCGTGCATTTCTTTGCTTCATTTGAGGTCACAAGATGGGAGGTGGCACCACCGTCCTGTTGTTATGCCAACACACCACTGTCCATGTGACTTTAGACACCACCCATCATCTGGTGGAATGATGAGCACTTCTGGTTACGGACAGCTGAAGGCTTCAAGTGATTATTCCAATTTCTCACAGCTGCAGCAGTCCCTGTTTAATATAATCAGTCGCAAAGCAGCCCCTTGCCCTTCCATATCCCCTCAAGCCTCGTTACTGCACTCCTCAGCTGCCCACAGGCCAGTCCGCAGTGATGGAGACTGCGGCCTAAAGAGTCAGTTCCAGATTAGCAGTCTTGCTGGGGACCAAGAACTTCTCCAGGAGTGTGAAGACAGATACTGTACCGGAGAGCAGCAAGTTACCAGGGCTGTAGGAGTGGTATGTTACAACAGCAAGTTGCTTTAGTGTCCTGTGATGGGCCAACACCTGCTTAACAAATTTTCCCGGCTTGTAGATGGTACTGCATGGAGATGGTCTAATTTACTGCCCACTGAGCCTTGCTGCCCTTATAGGCAACTAGAGCTAACTGTCTTCTTAGAAATCATAATCTTGCTGCTGTCAGAGGACAATGATGCAGTCTTTGTCAGATTGCATTTTCCTTCTGATTAACCTTAACCAATGCTTTTAACTACTGATCCAGATTTTAACTTTTCCCTTTCTGCTTAACTGTCCAGATGCAACGGCTATTGAGCTTGTCACTGATAGATATCCTCTAACCAAAGGGGAAGGGGCAGCTGTCTGATTTACATCCTCTTTCTCTCCTACTTTTTCTCCCTTGTGTTCTCATTTTAGCTCACACCTGTCAACACCTCCTCATTGTTAAAACATGTTTCATTAACTATTTTTATCCCTCATCCTCTCATTATACCTTTATCCAGAATGACTTCATGTAACCAGCACACTTATAAGCTTTTGTAAGATTTTATTGTTGACTAGAAAATTCACTTTCAAGAGGTTCTAACTTAAATTTGCCTCCTTTGGTTCCTTAGGCCAGTTCTACAGGTTACCAGAATCAACAATCTGTCCAGGGTCTGTCCTCTTCCAGCTCCACAGTGCATGCTCCACCACAGTACCTCCAGCCTGGACACAGCTATCCTGCTGCTTTGTATGCTGCTCAACCTTGTGCTCCAACACCAGCTCCAGCCAGCCTATGTTCAGTCAACATCCAACATGCGGCTGGTACTGGTAGCTACTCACCTCCAAATGTGCAACAAACTCAAGCTACAGCAAGTATTGTATCATCCGCTGTACCACAACATGTTGTACAAAGCTACCAAGCATCAGTTCAGCAACAGCAGCAGGTGACAGCAACAAGCTCTTTGACTTTTCCCTTGCAACAACAGCAAACATCCCAGAACTCTGTGGCCCCAACTTTACAACAGGCTCAGTGTGCATCAGGATATCCTGCATCAGTTCAACAGCCATCTGCAGCAACCATACTGCAGCCAACTGAAGGTTGTCCTCATGCATCTGCAGCCCCAGCTATGGCAGCCACGATTCAATGTCAACCAGTACAAGCTCCCAGCACGTTACAGCAGGCCCAAACCACAGTCAAACTGCCCAATCAGCAGCCTAGTCAGAACTCTGCTACACCAGCACTTTACAGTCAGCAAATACCCCTTCAACAAGAGCACCAACTGCCCTTACTACAAAATGCTCAGTGCAGTATACAACAAAATGCTGGGAAGGCCTGTGTTCAGCCTCAGCTCCAGCATGGCCAAGAAACTGTGCATGCCATACACCAACAAATGGCACAACATCCAACCCAACAATCACAAAGTCTTCATTGTCCTACACAGCAACAAGTGCACACTCCAAATCTCCAGCAGCACAGTCAAAAAGCCATGCAGAGCCAGGATATATCCCAATCTCAACCCCAACCCACCACAGCCCAAGTTCTGCAGGTTGCAGCCAAACATCAGAGTTACTCTGCTGCAGGTCTACCTGATGCTGCCTCTCAGAGCTATGCACAGTCTGCGCTTCAACAGACTGCTCAGTACCTGCCTGCACAGTCAGTCTGCCCACAGAATTATGGAGCAGCTAACCAGGTACTGACTTCTATTTCAACCTCTTCTCAGCAAGGCCAGGCTGCACATACGACCCAGCAGGTGAGTGTGCAATGTAGATGGCCACTATACAGTAATTACATAAAGGTGGCATTCATAGTGCCACAGTTTTGAATTTCTGATTTTCCTTTGACCTTATCCTGTTTGTGTCTCTATACTGATGACAGCTGTGGCTAGAGGCTTTTTGATTTGGGGTTGCCCATATGTCTGTCCTTATGTTGTTTGTCACACTCAAGTGCACGTGATATTTTAGAAATGCTTAAAGGGAATTTCTTCAAGTGTGGTGCAAAAGTTCACGTAGACTCACTAATGAACTGACTGGATTTTGGTGGTCAAAGATCATAATCACTGTGACCTCACATTTGGGCCATTCTTCTAATTTGTTAGGGATGCTTTCAGAAATTTCATTTCAATTATGGTAAAAAAAAAATATCCCAGTACATCACCTAGGAAATTACAGATAATATTTTTACCATAATTAAATATGCTTCATATTATATTCATATGCTAATTCAAATTACTGTGCATCTTGTGGCTATTATTCAGTGCATAACTCGGGAGCAGAAGGAATCATTAAGTTGTCTCAACAGTAATGCTCTGTGTGGGAGGGACATGATGAAAATGACGAAAAAAGTCGACATTTTTATTTATGGCAGTGTATGTTTGATACTCTTCATATTAAAATGGCAGGTTTTGATTGGGTCAAGCTGAATTGGAAACAGCTATGTTTGTGAAAAAATGAACAGTCCAGTAAACAGGAAGTTTTATCACACCAGCCAACAGAGTGATAATGGAAACCATAATGAAACAGCAAAAGTGGTTTTCATCCCTGTATCCGCTAGCCCTCTAAGGCTTGCTCTGCCTGTTTTGCGGTGCAAATGCTCACTGAGGTGGAAGATTCAGGCTGAATGCAGTAATAGAGGATGGAAAATGTGAGCTGTTCTAATCTGGGTCAATAGCAGGAATTGTAGATTTTCGAACTGCCATCACTGAAGTTCCTCCCTCTTTTTTGTCTGTGTTTTTGCTCTTTAGAGTATCTCTGCTGGTCAGAGCATATCACAGCTTGGACAGGATGGACAGGGTCATGGGCAGAAACTCAGCCAGCCAGCGTCCAGTGTGCCAGCACAGGCACTCCCTCCTCAACAGTCAACTGTTCACCAACAGCAGCTCCAGCCTCTTCAGATTTCAACTTCACTCTCACCATCACACCAATCACAGGTATTGTCAGTCTGTTGTCACTGCTTATCTTCCCTCCATAATACTCTCTTTCTTATAGGCTTGAAGCGAGTTCTTTTGATGCATCATCATCCTGTGTGCAGACTTTTCTTTTTCTCTAGACTATTTGACTTTTCAATCTTTCTTTCTTTTTTTTCTTTTTCCTTTAGTTTCCTTCACAGTATCCCACAGTCCAGGTGATGGCAGCTGTGACTGATTGTGAATCCTCCTGCCCTCACTCCTGCACTGCTCCTCCCCCTTCAGCCTCCTCTTCTCTTAATCACATCTTCCTCTCCCCTGGGCATACTGTCCCTGCAACTCCTTCTGTCTCTCCCATTTCCCCTCTGCACAATGAAAATGCATTAGTTTCACCCATCTCAGTGTCCCTCATACCTTCCCCTTCACATGGGCTGAGTAATGTGGAATCCACATCCCCACAACACACTGCTAGGTCTGAGGCTTCTCATGCATCACCTGCATTTATATCAACCCTAACCACCCACCCAAAACACACACACACTGCCCAGTGCCAGAGCACACACCCTCCCACAATTGGCAGCAGTCAGCCACTAATGCAGGTAATTATGACCGCTGCAGTGGAGCACATATGTTTACCAAGAAGGTGTGAACTGGAATTAGAGTATTTGTGTGTGTTTGTTAAAGGTGGTTTTTACTTAGAGGGGTGGAATCTAAGATCATAATAACCTTGCGTTGTTTTTACATCTTCTTTGTGTCAAAAAAAATTTAGAGAAAGTGTGGTGAGCATAATAAACATTTATGCGCTACAATTAAATTGATCAACTTATCTTGATATATAATTCATAGATGGATTTTGTGAAAGAAACTTTATCTCTAAATAATATTCTTTAAGGATGATGATAATAATTATATGTCCTCTTGTTTGTATCTAATTGCAGGCTCCTCAGCAGTCCCAGGTCAGCCATCCTGAACCTGTTCCCTGTGCGCAGCCAGTCCAGTCGTCTCAGCTCAAACAAGCTGCAGTCTTTTCTTCACATGCGCAGAACGGGGCAGACCTGGGCAGAGCCTCTGCAGCTGCCCAGCTGGACAGTGTGAGCCAATGCCAGCTGCCCCCGCAGGCCCAGCCGCAGAGTCAGGTTCAAAGCCAAATTCCTGTGCTGCAGTCTGTGGACTCCCAGAGAGCATCATCTGGGTCTGCCAGTTCCTGCTGGACTCAACAGAAGCAACTTAGCAATGTTACAGGAGCTGCAGGTCAGGGTCCATCAGAGATTAACATGGAGGTACGGACCCATGATTTAAGTTCGCACTATTTATTTCTCCCCGTCAGCTTGGCTTAAAAAAGATACCAGCATACTGACGTGTAGCATCCCTGTACTTATTTTCAAACCATAAAATAGAAAATAAAGGATTTCATATTCTCCGTTATCCCATTACTTTCTCTTGTTGTTTAACACTGAGTTTTGTTGTTGGTAGGATCAAGCTGCAGAGAAACACACAGGAGGACAGAGCTATGACAGGTACTAGATCATTTCTTCTATGTTTGGTAGATACAGGTGAGCGATTGTCATTCTATGAAGTGCATATAAAGTTAGACTAATTTCAGTTCTCAGGTGTTGTTAAATGTGCATTAACCCTTGGAGGGACATCCTGAGTGAATGTTAGATGAATGTTAACACAATGCACATGGTCTGTTAACAGTTTTTGGACCTCTCTTAGTGCAGACTAAAACCATTTTCAAAGTTCACTGCATTTCTGAATGTTTACAAACAATAGCAGATAGAGTTTTATACGAGAAGGTAAATGTTAGTCAGATCTGACATTTACAAAGTCTTTTTAATTTCCATCTGAGAGTAGAGCGGGCATCTGTCCAGAGAATTCTCAGCAAGCGAATATACAATATACCCTCTGACTGACTGACTGTTACTGTACAGTAGCTCCACTACAACTGAAACTGATGCCTGGCAAGATCTTGCACTGGTTGTTGGCAACATTGCAATAGTTTTGTTTTAAATTTCACAACTCAGACATTTTTCATGAGGCATAGATAATTCATTGATTGTTGTTCTACAAACAGTACGAATGATGGGACAATTAACAACTGGCTGTTGCTCTTAAACTGCTTTTATTTGTTGTCATGTAAACCTAGCTGACCAGCCTAACTTTGTGTGTAGCTGGAGGGTTACATTGTGTTTAGTCAACACTGCCGCTTGACCAAAGGGCAGATGACTAAACATGTCTACTCTTGCTAGCCATGGGAACATAAAGGAAAACATTTTCAATAGTACTTGCGTAATACATAGCAGGTTGCTAATCCATTATATCTGTATCTTGAAGCTCATGTGGAGTTTAGCGTTATCGGTGACTGATATCAGACTTTTGTTAAATCCTGCAGGCATTCCATAGCTGTGAAAAACTTTACAAAACCTTTTCATTAAGCTTCAAGAGCCGAGAGACGATAAAGACCCTTACACTGTTCTCAATACAAAATATCAGTTGCACACAGGAGGCTCTGTGACAATAGAGCTTCTTGTGTTTTCAGATTTCAGTAGGTTATTCATGATTTAGTATCACGCATCTTATCAGCTAAATCTCTCTTTGTCAGCCCCTCACATTTATGCGGGCAGAGTGGTTAGATGTGTTTGGACAGGTTTGTGCATACTTGTTGTTTTGAAATTTGTTATGCGTTGAGCACTGTGGTTAAAAGTAGTGGCGGGTGTTTTGTTTTTTTTTTTTTTGTGAATAAAATTGTTTATGGATTCGTATAACTCCCTGTCTTCTCCCAAACCAGTGTCAACTCTGATGCCACATCAGGGAAGGAGATGAGTGATGGTTATGAAGGGACACATGGAGGTAAATATGACGGGAAAGTCCGCAAACACCACCGCAGGTCCTCACGCACTCGTTCTCGGCAAGAGAAGCTCAGCAGACCAAAGCTCAGCATGCTGAATGTGGGTAACCAAAATTATTCCAGCAAGCAGCACATTTCCTTAAGCTCTTGTCAAAGAATGTAACATAAGAAAATGTGCTGCAATTGCTCCTGTTGCAGGTGTGTAATACTGGGGATAAGATGGTTGAGTGTCAGCTGGAGACTCATAACCATAAAATGGTCACTTTCAAGTTTGACCTGGATGGAGATGCACCAGAAGAGATCGCTACATACATGGTATGTTGGAGGTGAAGGCTTACACTTAAAAACATTCAAAGGATGTTTTTAAGTGTTTTGCAAGCTGCTCACGGCCTGTTTGCTGTTCTCACCTGCAATGCAGCAAAAATCATTTGTTTGTCTCTTTCCCCTTCTCCGAGGTAATTCATACAGAATATCTACAGACTGATATAATGATGTAACAATGATGTAACTAATTTGTCACGTAAAAAAAATTGTGCAAGGCGAATCCCTACTTGTGAACTTACTGAAGTAAAAAATGCTTCAAAATGTAAAAGCAGAATGAAGTGATATAAATGTGGTCCTTAGATTTTCTTATATCGTTCAATACATTACAGATAACATTTGATTTATTTCTGCAGAAAATTACATTAGGTTAATATATCAGAAAATTCTAAATTATCTCTTTTGTTTCTGGTGTTTGCCTTTCTGAACGTGCTTGTTCTCTGTTCCCAGCACAGCCATGGCCACTTTATTTTAAGTGTTGCTTGTTAAGCTAAATCCTTTAATATGGTACTGTGTGGGTTTTTTTCTCTCTTCAGGTGGAGAACGATTTTATTCTGCCCCTAGAAAAAGAGGTCTTCATTGAACAGCTGAAGGACATTGTGGACAAGGCTGAGGACATGCTGAGTGAGGACACCGAGGGTGAGAGGAACTCTGACCAGGGATGCAGCCCCAAACAGAGTGAAGGCCCTGGGACATTGGGAACAGAGGTGAGAAACGCACTGTTGACAGATAATAGATGAAATGGTGCAATCTGTCTACGAGTGCCTCTGTCTTAGATGCATCACTCAGGCAGCACTCTCAAGATGACTTTGCACTGCTGCCAAAAATACCAGCCTTGCTGATGTGACATTTTGATCTAACTGAATTTATTCTGAGGTCCAGCTTCTTGGCTGGTTGGGGGAAGCCTTTTAAATGTCTATTAAATTGATGCGCATGCTTCTGGTTAGTAATCTTTCTTTTCCTTTGAAGGCTTCACTGCCCAGCACCCCACAGCTAGTGTACCAACAAAACGGTAAGGCTTTTTACCAACCAACACTCATCTTAATCTAATCTGGAATTATATTACGTTACACTGGAATGAAGATCATTTAATAAAAATGTTGAACTTGACCTGGAATGTTAAACTTGGTTACTGTTTGTTTTGAATTGCTTTTCAGTCATACTGTATGTTATTTTATTATAAATGACTTATGATACATTGTGCTATTGTTAACAGCATAATGGTCTTGTTTGTAATGGAATGCAGTTATTTTGAAAATCATTCTGAATCATGTGCCGTTTAAATTCTGAGACTATAGATGTGGATGGATGAGGTTTTTTTCTGTCCTTGATAGTCCTCCACACTGGCAAGCGCTGGTTTATCATTTGTCCTGTGGCTGAGACTCCCATGCTCGACAAGGAGAATACACTGCACACCCCTAAAACCCAGGGTAAGCCCGCACTCTGTTATTATTTTCTAATGTCTTCACATTTCTTTCTTTCTCAACAAAGAATCTTTTATAAGAAGATTTGTTTCACATGCTAGTTGGAGTGTATTTTCTATAAAAATGAAATCTGCAGCTTTCTTTTTTTGTTGCTTTTCTCTGCTTCTGCTGCTACTGAAGACGGTGCACATGCATCAGAGTGTATCTGTGTTGGTTCATCCGTTGGGGTCAGTTATATAAGAGTGCGTCTGCAGTGGTTTTAGGCAAAAAATGAAGGGCAGGATTTATACTCCAACTGACAGAGCCTGATGGGGGAAGACGAACAATGATGTAACACTCTGGCACTCACAGGAGCTAGCTCCTTTCTTAGCCTTGGCTGTTTAAGTATCAATCTGTTCTCCTGCTAATTAACTGTCATCTCTTTATTTTTCCAGAATCTGAAAATTCTGGCTCATCATCAGTCGGGGCCAACAGCAACACAGCTGCAGTGCCTACTCAAGGCGCATCTTTGTCCTCCCAAAACCCATCCTCATCCACCTCACTGCCCACCACGGCTCAAACCTCAGTCCAACCTCCAGATCAAGCCACTAGCAAAGTTCACATCCAGCAGACCCAGCCCTGTGTAACTAAACGTGCCCTGGGTACTAGTGGCGTCAACCATCGCAACTCACTCTCTGTGGAAGAACCTTGCAACTCCGCTGTTTCTATGGTTACTGATATGCCATGCTGCGCTATTGTGCCACCTGTTTCTCTGGATGTGAATGCCATTGAGAAAGGAACAGCTGGTGGTTTGGTCTCATCTCAGACTAATCAACCAAACGAGAAGACCAGCCCTACTGGAGAGGTTCCTCCTCAGCTGGCCTCCCATCAGTCTGTGGTCCTGCAGCAACCCTATGCCACACCCATGCAGCCTGGGACAGTGACCTCGCAGCCCCAGAGTCCAGCACATCAGAATTCCCAGAACTCCCAGTCTTCAAGCCATCAACAGGGTGCCGGGCCAGGAGAATCAGACAGTGAGGGGCCACGTAGGGTGGAGTTTGTTGACCGCACCATCAAGACTTTGGATGAGAAGCTGCGAAACCTGTTATATCAGGAGCATGCGCCTTCCCAGCCCTCGAGCGTTACATCTGACCCCCAGGTGGCCAGCACAGAGGGAGTCAGCTCCCCTCCGGTCTCAGACAGCCAGAGCACTGAGGGAGCACTTACAAAGAAGAAGGGGGAACCGCTGGTAAAATGCACTGTGTGTGTGTGAGTGAGAAATGTGAGCAACCAGGCACTGGTTAGAAGCTACATAGTATATTAATAGCAGCAACACTGAATCGATTCCCCGCAGTGTGCTATTGATTTGACTATTGTCTGTAAAGAGCAAGGCCAATGCTGTAGTTAAAAAGAGGGGAGGGTAACAAAGTTAGCCTTCATAACAATGACTGAGCCTGACCCCCTCCTCATATTTTGTGTGTATGCATGCCACCAGAAACACATCATGTTTGGACTCAGATAAAACTGAGATCAGGAAAGGATAATGGCTAGCCTTAATGCACCAGTCCTGTGTATGCCATATTTTAACACTTTAAATTATACACATCATTTCAGCCTTTCTAACACACACCTTTCTCTTTTTCGCTCTTAGCCTCAGATTCCAGAGCGCACAGATGATGCAGGTACATTAAGTGACTGTGCAGTGCCGGGTAGGTAATTTATGTAATATCCATATCACCTTATTATTGCATAATGTTTTGCACATGGTTTTATTTTGAACAAAACATCTGCTCACTGGTCCTTTAGGTGCTAATAGTGTTTTAAACAAAAGAGATGTGTCTGCCAGCTCTGGTTCACACGGCTCCAAAAGCCGTTTTCAAGTAAGACTCTACTTTTACACTTTCAATGAACAGATCTGCTCAATATAAATTTAATTTGACCTAATAAAATTGTATTACAGGTCATGGCTTATGCCAGTGCTTGTCCTGTTTCCAGTTTGTTGCTTAAACATTGCATTAGTTGTTTATGGAACCTAATTTTGTTATGAACATGGGTTTCCCTTTATTGCAGATCATCCCGACTCCACCGGATGTTATTTGCCGTTTGGAGAAAAGCTGCAGCTCCTGCAGTTCCCCAGCTCCTTCTAGTGGTTCTGGAGGGTCTTACAGCCAGACTCAGGGCATGAGCAAGAAAGAGAAGGGACGTTTCGCTATGTGCAGGTCCTCTGTGAAACCTGGAGGTGATGATGAGAATGCAGAAACATCTAAGCCGCACTGTAGTAGCCGTTACTCCGCTCCGCCAAACTTCTACCAGGCCACACCCTCTTCCAGTCCTGACAGCACCCCATGCCACATTCCCCGGGCCCAGACCATTGATGCGTCAGCACATCGCCACCCATCTCACCTCTGCTCTGACTCAGCAGATGAGGACAGCAGCATAGCTCTTCCTCCTGCACATCCAGCTCCTCCAGCTCATACCCTGTCTGAGCACAGTGGAAATGACCTCATGAAGAGGGCAGTTGCCTTCCTGCGGCGCTCTGGGCGGAGCAAAAGTGAACAGAGCTGTGATTCACCAAGCCGGCAGCCCGTGTCAATGAACGGTCACACTCCTGCACCCTCATCCTACATCAGCAGTGACAATGACTCCGAGTTTGAGGATGCAGATATGAGGAAAGAATTACAGAAACTTAGAGAAAAGTAAGTTGTAGCTGTGGCTGACTGCAGGCTCACAGTCACCCACAGCTACACAAACGTGTTGTAAATTCTTTAACCAGTTCTGGTTTTATGAAACATTTTTAATTTGTTGCTATTTACAGTCTTTTTTTAAGTGGAAGATAGTTCCTATGTATTCACTTCTAATTGTCACACTGCTTTTTATTGCAAAACTTAAATTTATTGAAGCTGCTGCACACTAATATGATTATCTAAATTCAAAAATAGTAATAGCCAGGAGTGTCATACGGATGCAGCCAAACATTTAACCACATAATATAGAAAAGAAAAAAAGGAAATATTGGTGGATATATATTAAATTGAAATATACCAGTTTGGATACTGATCATAAAATTATATTACATTCACCATTCTTTGGTAACATGATCAGGTATCTCTGTATGCTGATCACTTAATTTACTGCATTTGGCAGAACATGCGTCTGTTAAATTAGACTCAAATTTAAAAAAAAAAAAAAAGAAAAAAAATACACACACACACGCAAAAGTCTATGCAGTCCTGTGAAAAAGTATACCCCCATAATTCTGTAGCTTGTAGAACTACCTTTAGAAGGAATGACCTGAAATAATAATTTTCTGTATAACTATCAGTCTCACATCCTTAGAGAAATTTTGGCCCACTCTTCTTTACAGCACTGCTTTAGTTCTTTGGGGTTTGTGAGCATTTGTTTAGACAGAGCTCTTTTTTTGGGGCCCCTTTTTACGGCTTTATTTGATAGTCGGGAATGAAGAGAGACAGAAAGTCAGGAGGAGAAAGATGGGGGGAAGATACTAAATGGTGACAGGTCGGGACACTAGCCTGCACCGTCTGCGCCGCCACGTGGCATACGTGGTCACCTGCTCATCTGCTGAGCCACCCTGGCGCCCGAGGGCAGAGCTCTCTTAAGGTCCAGCCACAGCATTTCGGTCAGGTTCAGGTCTGGACTTTGGGTCATTGCAGCACCTTGATTGTTTTCTTCTTCAGCCATTCTGTTGTGGATTTGTTGCTGAGCTTGGGATCATTGTCCTGTTGCATCACCCAGTTTCAGCCAAGCTTTAGCTGTCAGAAAGATGACTCTAGAATACTTTGGTATACAGAGCAATTCATGGTTGACTCAGTGCCTGCAAAGTGCCCAAGACCCGTGGCTGGAAAACAAATCATTACCCCTCCACCACTGTGCTTTACAGCTGGTATGAAGTGTTTTTGCTGATACGCTGTGTTTTCACCAACCTTGGTGCTGTGCATTGTGGATAAATCTACACTTTGGTCTCGTCTGTCCAAAGGACATTTTTTCCTGAAGTCTTATAATTTGTCCAGATGCATTTTTGCAAACCTAAGCAGTGCTACAGCGTTCTTTTTAGAGAGAAGAGGATGTTTCCTATCAACCCGTCCAAACAAGACATACTTGTTCAGTCTTTTTCTAATTGTACTCTATTGTACATAATGAACTTGAATATTTAACATGCTAACTGAGGCCTGTAGAGTGTGAGATGTAGCTCTTGGGTTCTTTGCAGCTTCTCTGAGCATTGCATAGTCTGAGCTCTGGGTGAATTTGGTGGGATGCCCACTCTTGGGATTGTAGCACTGTGTTAACACGCATCTAGAGTCAGTAAGGGGTACTTAATTTTTCACAGGACTCCACAGAATATAAAAGCTTTCTTTTTCATGGCTGTGTATGGTGGAGTGCAAAACAAACAGAATATACCTATGATGTTGTATATTAGTAAGTTCTTTACACTTGAAATTACAAAACCTAAACTGATAGATACAAGCAGGATCATTTTCTGTGTTGCTAGCTGAAAAATCCTGGACTGATGGTCTAAAATTGGGTTTTTATTATCAGTACACAGATATAAAATCATGCTAATATTGAGTTTAACATTAGAAAGTGCATTAAATTGGATAGTAATCTGTGAGTGAATTTTTGAAATGTTGTTTTTTTTGTTTTAAGATATTTTGTGGATGTTTTCTCATTGCATCTTCTGTTTAGACACATGAAGGAGATCTCAGAGCTGCAGGCGTTTCAGAGGAGCGAGATTGAACATCTGTACAAGGAGCTGGGAAAAACTCTGCCCCCCACTGTCAGCCTGCTTCATGCTGCACCCCCAACCGGCCGCAGGCGCAGAGCTAGCAAACACAAGCTGAAAGCTGGAAAACTGCTCAATCCGATGGTGCAGCAGCTCAAAAACAATCTTAATACCACCAGTGCTGAGAGAAAAGGTATGTGGGTTGGGAAAGTGGGGTGATGAGTGGTTGTGTATGCGTGTGATGATGTGGTGATTTGTGTGTATGGGAGAGCGTTTGCAGTCAGAAGCACACATTTTGTATGTGGAGAACACAGGAATGGCATCAGGTTCAGAAAACTTGTAGGCGTGTGTGATTCATTCTGACTCACACTTTATTTATTTTTATTTTATTTTCGTGCCAAGGTGAGAGTGCTGCCAGTTCGTCCGGCTCACCAGCTAAAAGTTCAGTTCTGTCAGATGGCTCAGCCCATTCCAGTGGCTGCTCCAGCTCCAGCAATCAGCCGAGCACTGCCCCAGAGCAGGTCCACACTCAGCAACCCTGTTCCTTGAAAGGTTCTTTCTCCTCAGACAACATCTACGCTGGGCTACATGGTGATGGAAACACCAACCAAGCTGGCCCTGGCCAAGGTACATATTATAGGTTCATGTGTGTGTGTGTGTGTGCTCATGCAGATGGACATGCAATCTGCCATTATGCAGATAATTAATCGTTAATGGTGCTCCCGGGCAGCAGAAAACACCACATACTGTATATTCACAAATGTTTTGTTATTAAATGCATGCCTCTTTTTTTCTCTCAAATTGAGAGAAAATTTGGCACTGCACTATACATCAGTAACTGCATTGTGTCCTAACATAAACCATTAATGCTTGTGCACTAATGATGAATTTCTGAACTGATAAATTCACTGATAATTGTCTGAAAGCTGGGGATGTCCAGTTATTTACTGTTAAGCACTTTATGTCAGGTCATTTAATTTACATAGAACATATAAACACAACTTTGAGCAAAGTGCTGCACAACAATGAGTGAAAGCAACCATTTAAACCATATAAATAAATCGAAAACAACTAAAAGACTGTTAAAGGTCAAAAAGAAAGTGTGTAAACTTGTAAACGCTGAGAATTCACTTAGGCTAATTTATATTTCCCAGTACTGCATAAACAAAGAGTGAGTTTTTATAGAGTTTATGCCAGGAATTTTAACCATAAAATAAATAAAGAAACTGTGGAAAAAAATATGTTTTATTAATCTTCTGCATTCTGCAGTATAGAGCATGTGAAGAAATCACATTTCTAAGTTATTTACTTGAAAGCTTAATAGTACTGATACATGGCTAATTGGCTTTTCAGTATCATATCCAGTTGTTAACAAAGCTGCTTATTGGTGCACTTAATGTGAGACCACTGCACAAAAAATGACACATTTTAGGACTGAAAAGTTTTTCACTGTGCTGTTCAGCTGTCTTCTTTCTAACCGTCTAACGCTTCATCACAACATGCAGATAATAAAACAACATGCAGATAATAAAACAACATGCAGATAATAAAACAACATGCAGATAATAAAACATTACTTCCTTGTAGTTTGCTAACAGCGTGTTAAAGTTGGAAATGAGAAGGGAAGAATTTTAGTATCAGCAAAATATTGTTTGAAGCTGGGTGATTTCTGTGTTTCAAACATTGCAGTTTAATTATTTTTCCTTTTTTTTTTTATGTTTTTAGGTTTCATATTCAGTTCAAGGTGTTCCAAGGTATAGACACGTAATGCCATCAAATACATAAAAATAGGCAACCATCAACCTTCCACGATACCTTTACTGTTTTTTTCCCAGCATCCCTAATAAGGCTGTATACCTGCTCAAAAATGAAGGGAACACTGTGCAGTTAGGAAGCATAAACCACTGTGAATCTTTTTTATGTGCTTTAGTGTAATTGAAAGTGGCAACAGGTGCACTGGAGAGGCAACAACAACAAGACAAGCCCCCAAAAGGGATTTAGTTTTACATGTGGTGGCCACAGATCATTGCTCTATCCTCATCCTTCCTGATTTTTTCTTGGTTTATGGATCGTTACCATCTCATGGTACCAGCACTGACACGTATCTCCTCCACACTCTCGAGAGTGTGCTGGGAGACACTGCAAACCTTCATATGAATGCGCCGCTCTGGAGTAGCTGAACTGTCCAACCAGAATGGGCTGCAGGTACTGCCTCATGCAGCCAGTAGTGAGAAAGACACTAGCAAAAAGCAAAGTAGAGAAAAGTCAGTCAGGACAGAGGAGAGTTCTGTGGCCACCACCTTTTTTTTTTTGGGGGGGGGGGGGGTCGGGTTTTTTTTTTTTGTCCAGTGCACCTGTTGTCAGTTTCATTTACACCAAAACAGGTGAAAATAATTCACAGTGGTTTATGTTTCCTAACTGGACAGACTGAACTTAACCAACTTTGTGTTATACTGTGATGACTGAGTGTTCCCTTAACTTTTTTGAGGAGCGTAGTTATAGGTCAGACAGTTTGAATTATCATCAGAGTCAAAATAGTGTCGTTCATCGCCAGATACTATGGTGGGATCCTGCATATCATGCTTTCCTAACTGTCCTTTTCTGGTGCTTTTAATGGTGGGGGTTTCTCATCCCAGTCTCTGTGCACTTTTACATAGTGTCTTTCTTGTTTCTTCTCTTCTTCCCTCTTATATTCATTTTTGCAGGCTGGACGGTTTACCACCAAACGTCAGAGAGAGTCACCTATAAATCTAGTAGCAAACCACGCACTAGATTCCTCAGTGGACCTGTGTCTCTGTCCATCTGTTTGTATTTGTTCTTTTATATTTCCCCTCACTCATTTCCATATTTTCTTAATTTAATCTGCCTCTCTCTCCTATCAAACTTTTTTTTTTTTTGATTTGTATGGAATATAGTGGATATTTTATTTCACCATCCCTGCAGGTCTTCTCACAAGACATACACCCATTGTCTATTCCTACCACCCACACTTCTCCTCAACAACCTTAAAGCTTGTGTTCTGTATATTATTTATTTATTTTTGTTCTGACTGCCAGAGGATATCCTGACCTATTAACATGCGACTGCTATGCTTAAACTTAAAATTGGATATGGCTAATATAGCTAATATAGGCACATGCTGAATTAAAATGCTAAGCAAAATCTACTTCTAGGATTAAAAATTCACTCTTCTCCTGTGATATAGTTTACTTTAAGACAGTGATTTAATTAAAGTGGTTTAATTAAAGCAAATATATATAGAAGTGGAAATTGCCTGACTCTGGGGGACGTCAGCGTAGCCTGCAGTCTCACAGAGAGCAGTCTGTGCACAGAGAAAAGAAATTTCAATTTGTTCATGCTTTCAGGGTGACCTCGCTTTACTAGCTATGTTGTATATTTTCAACTTGAATTAAAGCCTTTTTTTGATCATGTTTTTCTAAAGAAGTGTAGCATGACTCAGAAGCTGCGCTTTGTGCAGGGGCTGAGATCTGCAGGTCCAAATTGTTAAAAATTATTTTTATGCATACAAGTAGAGTCATTTCTGTGAGTTTTTCCAGTGTTTCGTTTGCACTGAGGGATATTTTCCAGATAGAAAAAGAGCTGTGCAACAACATGTAATTGTTGTCAGCCATCTTACCGACCTGGCGCTATGCTGTGAGCCGTGTTTAGTTGTTGGGGAACAGGAAGCAGAACAGAGAGTAGCTGCATTTCTATGAATTCCGTGGCCCCGAGGATCCAGAATGCATCCAGTTGGCATTAAGACTGACTCCTATATTGAAGATCCAGGGTTCGAGTAAGGTCAGTGTTGTAGGCAGCTATTTCAGTATTCGGTCTTTCCTCTGGCAATCAGCCATAATTCACAGAACTGCAGTTACATTCATAATTATTCATTTTTAAATATATTGCCCACTTCTTTTCATACAATTGCTTTGTGCAGTGCTTCTGGCTTTCAAAAACAGACCCCCACAAGCACACTGGAGCTTGTGAATGCCTAGTCCTGTCCAAACATGGGCCTGAGGTCACATCTAAAACAAGACGGTGTGCCTGTTTGTTTGTGTGTGTGTGTTTGTGTGTGTTTGTATGGATCTGAGAGAGAATGGCAAACTCTTTATACCCTATTTATTTGTTACGTGTTTCCATCCACTGTTAATTTTGATTGTGTAACACCCCCTCCCACACACACACACACACAAGTCGAGGCACTTTGCCTAAGTCTGCAATCCTGTGTATACTAACACAGAGGACACCCCCCCCCCAACCCTCCCCTAATAGCCAGGGCCCTGTGCTTTGATTGAGGAGAGCTCTCTCTGTCCCTCATGTTTGGATGGAGAAGACGTGCATGGTGCAGGCGCCAGGCAGGGCACTGATGGAGACTTGCTCCGCCATATGAAGGGCTGTATCATCAATATTACTATTGTTTTCTTCTTTCACCTCTCCTGAGTTACCTGCATGGTTTTCTTTTTGTTTTATATCGCTGACTCTGATGAGTTCCAGCTCGTATCTGTGTGCTTTCAGTTGGTTAAATTTCATTTGTTTTGGTTTCATGTTTTGTTTCACAGGCATTCTCACATCGACAAAGGGATCTTTTTTTTTTCTTTTTTAAAACCCAGGCTGCAGTCTTCTTTCTTAGAAAACAGTGTTTACACATTTTGTGGTTTCTCCCTACCAATTAATGAAACAGTAACTCATGCATTATTCAAACAAAAAAAACAAAACAACTCATTAATATGATAATAGCTGCATTTTACCAAATTTCTGTCCAACCCAATACTTTTTTTTTTTATATTCAATATTAAACATAATCATGACAAGGTCAATAGATGTGCAGGAACAAACATGCAACATTATAAGTCAAGGCAAAAGTGTGTTTTCTTTGAAGCTTGTCAGGTACACTTCCTAAGAATCAGCGCTTCAAATGATTTTAAGAGAACACCTAGATTCTTTCCTCTAGTCCTCCTCACTGATTTTTATACCCCTTTTTCCTCCTTTTCCTCTTTCTCTCTCCTCAATTGTTTTGATAGCTGAATGTGCTTTTGAAGCAGCTTGTCCACCTACTTGTGGTGTGCAGTGTGTCCTGGCCTAACTGTTTCTGTCTTGTGCTGTTTTGCCTTTTTATAGGGTCCACTCTGAAACGACTATGTCTAGGCAAAGAGCGCAGTAGTAGTAACTATCTCATTTACTTTCTTACTCTCTGTCCTTCCTACTTTGTCCTCACTATTTTAGTCCCTATGTTTGTTTGTTTGTTTGGTTTTTTTTCTCTGAAAATTTTTTTGGCACTTGAAAATGTCACAGTTGTTTAAATGTGGGTAGTCAACAGATTGTTGCATTTATTTGTTTGATGTTTTGCATGGCAGTGTGCCTACATGTCTTGGTTGCTGGATTTTGTCATCGCTTGCATATCAAACATTTCATTTTTCTTTAATTATTCATGAAAGCCATGTATGTTGTAATCCTTCGGCTGCTATGTTGGCAAAATATGTGATACAGAGGTAGCCGTACACACATTTTGCTGTGGCCTCACCAGAATGATGAGGATTATTTAAACATGGCTTTCATGAAGGTGGCATTACAGGTTTGTTTTGTGAAACTGCCCTCACTTCTGCCATACAGCAGCCAATTTATTTGACAGCTGTTTTTTTATTTGTTTTTGTTTGTTTGTTTGTTTGGTTTTTTTTAAGTAGGCAGATTTTAAGGCCTTTGTGTCTTTTCAGGGTCCTCTCTCAACACCACCACTGCTCAGACAGCCTCCAGTCAGACTCAGCCGTCACTCTCTGCGGCCACACCCTCACCCTCTCCTCAGCCATTCACACGTCTCGCTCAGGTCCAGACCAACAACAGCAACAACAAGAGAGGCACATTTACTGATGACCTTCACAAACTGGTTGATGACTGGACGAAGGAAACCGTAGCGGCGGCCAGTCAGCCACGACCCTCCCTGAACCAGATGAAACAGCAGAGGCGTCAGCAGGACCTGGAAGGCAGAGCAACACCGGTGGGAGCAGTTACGCACGAGGTATTTGGAAGTGAGAGGAACAGTCAGTGGTGGAGGGAATTTATAATCAGTTTAGGAGTTGTATTCTGTTATTTTTAATGTGAGCATGAGTCAGTCTGAGTCTGCACATATTTTGTCCCCTCTGTTCCAGATGAAATGTTATAATGGTCCCGACAAGATCCAGCTGCCTCTTTCATGCCCCATGACAGCTGCTTTAGGCCCTCGTATGCCTGCAACCCTAGCTCCAACCTCATCCACAGCGCTCTCTCCTGGTTACCTCGTACCTGCAGGCTCCTACGCTGGGATGGTTCCTGGTCCTCTTTATCCCCAGAGATGGCCCAGCTTGCCCAGTCCTGTAGGGTCTGTGGTTCCTGTAGGTTTGCTTGGTGCAGCAAGAATGGTGCCCTATGGCACAATGGCAAACCCACAGATTCAAGCTTTCCCTCTGGTCATGCACAGCCCCGAGAATGGCCCCTGTCCAAAAACTACAAGGACTACCTGATCTGCTAACCAAAATTTATTAGTGTGTATTGGAAAGACAGTCCAGCTCCACTCTGCTCTGTTCAGAGCAACACATGTACATATTCTGATCTTGTAAATGCCATGACAAAAGTGTTGATTCTTCATACAGCACTAATCTGTAGTAAATGTGTGTGTGAGGGTAGATCTGTGTGTATATTATACAGTAAATGTCAAGTAAGTATGTCTGAATAATTAGTCCTTTTTGGCTTTGGTCTCAGCCATACTAGACATTTTATGTGTGGTCACAAAATCCATATTTCATTTGATTCTTCAGTTCTGCAGTTTTCTTGTTACTTTTGCCTTTCTCTGTTAAGTACACTTTAAACACTACATTGGAATCCAAATACCAGTGGTTTGAGATACAATAATAAGACAGTATTTATGATGAAAATATTGGACAGAATGTAGTGCCTTGAACATTAATTTATTTATTTTTTTTCTTGTGTGGGAAAAGAAAAAACAAGTCTGCATTCAAGTTATTTTATTTGAATGTAACTTGAACGCAGTCTGAGTTTTAATAGATTACAATTTTGTTTTTGGTTTACATATGAGTGCCCTTCTGTTACTGCACTGTCAACACAGTACGTAGTCTTATTATATAATAGAGTCATGTTTTAACGCCTGTTTACTTTCCACCCCTGTGACAGATGGAATGCCATAGCGGTGAGACGTACCGATGCCTTGCAGAAACAAACGGTTAATATACGACTGATGAGGGAAGGGAAAAAAAAAAAATACGCCAGCAGCCAAAATCCACTCATTCAGGTCAAAATGGTTCAGCAGGACACGGCCTCTTTTTGATAGGACAGCTGATGCATTAGACAGCACAAGCGCTGGCAGTGTTGTAGCTTTGTGCTCAAAGGAAAGGCGGTGTCCAGAGCCATACATACTGTACATAGTTCTTTCTACAGTATATGCCTCCGGAAGTGTTCTGATCAGAATGTAGCGATTATTACGTGAAGGCTTGAGGCTCAAAAGTGCAATTTAATCAACCCCTCCACAAAGCTTTGATCGTGGCCTTGCCACAAGCCTTATCAGATGTGTGCAACAGGAGCAAGCTGAAAAGTTGAACAAAAGTTACAAATCACCAAGCACCAGACAGAAGTTACCGGGCAACGTATAAAGAAGATTACAAACCACGCAGCAAACTGAATTCACTTCCAGTAAATGTTCTTTCAACTTTGCTAGTACTCAGCATACACTGTATGTAAAATGTTCTGTGCAATCACCAGTTAGCTCTGATGTTTTCAACCTATTTGATGTTTGAAGCTTTTTTTTTTTCCCTTTTTTTTTGTGTGATGCTGCTATCATCTGTAAAGGTGATCCTACTGTATAGTTAGGCTTTCTGTTCACATACAGTGGTACTCAAAAATAAGACTCCTCAGATTAACAAATGAGATGCTAACGAAGCGGTGTTATTGCCTTGTTGAAATTTTGATGTGTTCATTTCACAGGTTTCTTTTGATGTCGGCTCTGTTTTCCATTTTCTTTCCAGTGATATATTTCAAAATGCAAAATGACACTTGATGTGGGAGATTTGCACAACATATAGTCTCCCTATATTCTGCGTTAAAAGAGTTCCTACACTGTATATAAGTGGGTTTCACCCACCTGTACTTTTGTATCACTGATGAGCATGGCCAACTTTTCATGTTCCACAAAGCTTAACAGTTCCTGCTATTATGGTTAGAAATTTCACATCTCCACAGCACATTTGAAAGAGTTCAGCACCCTCAATCTTGCCAAGCTGTGAATTGTACAGTTTTCTTGTATTTGTACTTTTTTTTCTTTTCTTTTCTTTTCTTTTCTTTTTTTTTTTTGGATGATGAATTATAACGATGATGATGGTGGTGGTGATGGTGGAGGAGGAGGAGGGGTTGCTGTGATGTATATTATTCCATCAATTCGGTTTGAATTGGACTTTTATAGGATATTATGCAGAGTCTTCTGCTTTGGTGAAATACTTCCAGTAGTAAGAGATTTCTGTTCTCTGTCACTTGTATCTGGTATGTTTTGTTCCACCTCCCTCGCTGCTCAGGAAAGCAGAGGAGGGAACAACTCTATGGCATATTCATTTGGATGCACTGATCAAACGGAGAGCCGAGATGCGCAGAGGCGGAAGCAGCGCTGCCCATCTCGCTTCTCTGTGGACAACATTGCCCCCTGGTGAATATGCACTGTTTGTCAAAGGCTTGTATTCAAACTGTGGGATTGCTTTTTGCCTGCTCTATGTCCCACTGCATTACCCCACCCTATCCTGCTGCACTCTTATCACAGACTGTATGTTGAGAGAGAAATAAATATTTTATGCTTGATTGCATGTCTCATTGTTATTTGCAAATTTTAATCTCTTGAGTTTATTTCATACTGTGTATATTATTTATTGCACAGGGACGTAGCATAAAAAGTTTTATTTATTTTAATTTTTCAATTAATAAATACTCAGTGAATTAATTATATGGTTCTATTTTTACGATAGACAGGAAGTGTTTCTGGGAGGCCGGACTTTTCACACCCCCGACATCTTTGAAATGAAACCACAGATTCGCAACATACAGTACAGACCCTGGCAATGAAAATAAATCTTTCAACGTACCTTTTAAGGAGATAAAATTAGTTAGATCACGAAATATCTCTAAAAATCTCTTAAAATGTCCCAACAGGCTACATTTAGGTACCAAAGTCGAGAAACAGAGCCTGCTTTGTGTGGCGAATCTGTCGGCCCGCGACTGCTGCGTAGCGTTACAGTAGTGGTTGCCCCTTTTGTTCAACGGAGTTCCTGAATTATTCCCAACACAATGAAATTCGTGGGATATTATATGGTTTCATAAAAACATTTTTACTGTACCTACGCCTCCTCTGAGCTAATCTGGGATTATTTAATGAATTCAAAATCGATCTGGAACAACCGCTGTGAGCTGCTGTGAGGTTTCCGAAGCACGCAGTTCTGAGGAGCGTGGAGTAGTAAGTGTTTATAACGTTAGATCTGCACTGTTAGCTTTAAACGGGTAAAAAGCTCCGTTTGTGTTAAAAAATGTTCTTGCTAGATGATTGTGGGTGTATTTTCACAGTAATCGCGGTTATCAATCTTAACCCACTGTACCCCGACGACACGAACGGACGTTGTCTAGGTCCTACTGCAGAAAAAAATAAATAAGCATGTCTCGCTATTTCCCCTCACAAAACAAATAATTTCGCAGATATTTCGGCGTAAAGGAGGAAAATGAACGTTTTGATGGACCTTAGTTTGATCAAGTCTCCACAGGAAGGCAGGCTGTCATTTTGCCTCAGAGATTCACGGGGTGAGGTCATTGTGGAGGGAAACACTAGGGGCTGAATGGCCAGGCTGCGGTGTGTGTAGCCCCAAACATTCACGTGTGTATTGTTAATTTTTAATAGTAGCTACACTGAAATGCGCTGTAATGTCAGCTTTGCGTGGCTAACGTGTGCCCAGTGGACACAACTACGATCTGGCACGCTTAAATGTTAGTGAGCTTGAATACCGAGCGCGATTAAGAAAAAAAATAATAATAATAATCATAATAACCGAGGCTCGTGTGGCCAGTTTGTGTCGTTACTTCGTGTGCTGTCGCAATGTTTTTTTTTACAGTGCTTATTTGTGAAGTGGCCAGTATTGTTGTTTGCTAGCTGCTGTTAGCAGAAGGCTAGCAGCAGCTTTGTTTTGGGGGGAATGCGGCAGTAAAATGCTAATGCTAATGTTAGCTGGATTAAAATACGCCGAGTCCGTAGGTTATGTCGGGGAAGGGGCTTCGAGCTAGCAAAATTGTGATCTTATTAAACAGGAGTTGCAAACGAGCTCGGATTTACAGTTGCCCAGCTGTGGCTGTTGTCGTTACTGTTTGCTGCTTGTATTACATGATTGTAGTTCTCAAGGATCATAAGCAAACATGTTGACCTTAGTGCACCTGTTACTGGATAACATATCAAAATTTGTTTTCTGCCAGCAGTGGTCACGTGACTGCACCATAACAGGTGCATAACGTGCGGGCACTGCTGATCTAGACTGGGGCTCTTAAACTGCATCTCTTGGGGAACAGTGCCCAGTATCTGCTATGTGCTGTGTTTTTAACAAATATCATTGTTCCCTTTTCTGTTCATGTGTTTCAGATGTAAACTTGAACACCATCTGTCCCAGCAGTGGCTGTTGGCACAATGGGGCTGGACTTTGACGTAAAGACATTCTGCCACAACCTGCGGGCCACCAAGCCCCCATATGAGTGTCCCGTGGAGAGTTGCCGTAAAGTCTACAAGAGCTACAGCGGCATCGAGTATCACCTTTACCACTATGACCACGACAACCCAACGCCTGCTCAGGCTGTGCCCCAGAAGAAGAGGAAAGGACGGCCTCCTCGTGCTTCACTGACAGGTTCTGGGGATACGGATGATGGCGGGGGTAATGGAGTAGGAGGACTGGGACATGGAGGGAACACTCCTGTTAGCCCCAGCCGATCAGAACGCTCCCATTCCCCGGGGAGAGAGACCATGACCTATGCCCAGGCACAGCGCATGGTGGAGGTGGAGATTCAAGGACGCATTCATCGCATTAGCATCTTTGAGAATATAGATGTGGTTTCAGATGAAGACAGTGATGCAGAGGACGCTCCTCCATCTGGAAATGGTAGTAGTGGTGGCGGGATGTGTAATGGCAGTGACGGTGGAGCCGGCGGCAGCGAGTTAGGAGGGAGCGGCAAGGACCGCTCAGATATCCCATCTTCTAATGGGGGCAAAGCCACGCCAAAGACTGGGAAACATAAGAGCAAAGCCAAGAAGAAGGATGGCTTATCTCATCATCACAGCGCTCAGTCTGGTCCCGCAGTCAAGCTCCCGGAGGCTGTGTTCAGAGAGCTCGATCAAGACAGACCTGATGCCCCACCTCGGCCATCGTCATACTACAGGTCTGCAAGGAAATTTAGTTAATTCATATGTATAAGGAGCATTGTTGAGAGGAACATGCATTTTAAAGCAAAGTCAGTTGGCCATGAGTGGATGAGTAGTGCATGAGTAGACATATTTTAATACAAAAAGTATATTCTGACTTGAATGTTTGATACAGTCAGTCACACTTTATTAGCAGTGATAAGGTTTGTTACTGTGATTCAGACTCATACTGTTGTGCCATTATTCCTCTCTGTGCACAAAATTAAAGTTGACACCGTAATTAATTATATTTCTTTGCATGCTAAGTATTCTTTGCATGAACACATCTTAACTTTACCCTTCTCTTTTTCTTCTTTGCTCCAGGTACATTGATAAGTCTGTGGAGGAGCTGGATGAGGAGGTAGAGTACGACATCGATGAGGAGGACTACATCTGGCTTGATATCATGAACGACAAGCGGCGGCGTGATGGTGTGACACCCATCCCTCAGGAGGTTTTTGAGTATCTCATGGACCGCTTAGAAAAGGAATCTTACTTTGAGAGCCACAATAAGGTACTTTAGCCAGACACAAAGGGGGAGATGATTGTCAAAACGTAACAGAAATACATTCAGCTCTGATATGTTCATGCGCTCTTTTCTCTCAGGCGGACCCCAGTACCTTGATTGATGAAGACGCCGTCTGCTGCATCTGTAACGATGGCGAGTGTCAGAACAGCAATGTGATCCTCTTTTGCGACATGTGTAACCTGGCAGTACACCAGGAGTGCTATGGCGTTCCCTATATCCCGGAGGGCCAGTGGTTATGTCGCCGCTGCCTGCAGTCGCCGAGCAGAGCTGTGGACTGTGCTCTGTGCCCGAACAAAGGAGGTGCTTTCAAGCAGACAGACGACGCACGCTGGGCCCACGTTGTGTGCGCCCTCTGGATCCCAGAGGTGAATCCATATACATCACCGTGCAGATATTGATGAACTACATAAGCTCACCCCAGAGTTTACAAACACTTTGCAAACTCTGTTTTTAAAGGAGCTATATAAATAAAGTTTTTCTTTATTATTATTGTTGTTATTATTATTTTATTGATATTAAACAGTTAAAGACCACGAGGATGAGGATGTTAGTTGCATGTTAAGTATAAATGTTTCATGAAATAGCACTACGTATTTAAATTAAGGAATGCTACAGTGATCTCTAGCCAGATGAATGCTGTCATGGTTAATGTACAGTGAGGCAGACTCAGTCTGTTGTCTTGTTAACCCTGTTCACATCATCACAGTAAAATAAATCCTGCTGCCTTTCTGCAGGTCTGCTTTGCAAACACAGTCTTTCTGGAGCCGATCGACAGCATCGAACACATTCCTCCTGCACGCTGGAAGCTCACCTGCTACATCTGCAAACAGCGTGGCTCGGGCGCCTGCATCCAGTGTCACAAAGCCAACTGTTACACAGCTTTCCATGTCACCTGTGCCCAGCAGGCAGGCCTCTATATGAAAATGGAACCTGTAAGAGAGACTGGGGCCAACGGCACTTCTTTCAGCGTCCGGAAGACAGCGTACTGTGACATCCACACGCCCCCCGGATCGGCCCGTCCTTTGGGAGGAGTAGGTGGGGCCAGCATGGGCTCATCTAACAGCGAAGGCGAGCTGGAGGAAGATGATGAGCCTAGCATTGGCCATGATGATGACTCCAAGGGCTGGAGTTCTGAGCGGGTAAAGAGGGCAAAGGCCAAATCCAGGCTGAAGATGAAAAGAGCCAGGAAGATCTTAGCTGAGAGGAGAGCTGCTGCACCAGTGGTCTCAGTGCCCTGCATACCCCCCCACAGGTAGGCCTGTTCTACACCTGTACTGTCTGTGCTTCAGAGGTCCAGTAAACACATATACCCGTTTTCCTGTTAATACTAAACTGCACGTTAGACAAAACAAAAAAACATTATTGCTTTGTTTGTTTTTATTTATTTTCTTCATTGTAACTAATCTGTAGTTTTATTCTCTTTTATTCTGACCTTTTAAGCTTATCATTTTTATCTAGCCTTATTTTATTTACTGATTAGAGATTGATTATTGTACATTCTGTTCTGTTTTGTTTGATTTAGTTTTAGTAAATTATTTTAAATTGCCTATCGTTGCGTACTGTGTTACATTTTGCTCTTGTCGGCTTTCCCTTTGACAATACATTTGGAAGAGGCTTTAGCTTAAGAGTTAAAACAGTGTTTTCTTCTCTCCAGGCTGAGCAAAATCACCAGTAACCTGACGGTGCCCAGGAAAAGCCAGTTCATGCAACGACTTCACAGCTACTGGACCCTAAAGAGGCAAAGTCGGAACGGTGTGCCTCTTCTGCGCCGGCTCCAGACACACCTGCAGTCACAGCGACATATTGACCCACTCCCACCACAGCCTGTGTCACAACCTACTTCGGTAAATTTTGGTGTATATTGCTGTGATTTTGTGTTTGTCTCTTTCAGTTGTCTGATACCTAAAATACTTTAATCAACATATGTTGTGTTTAAATGTGCTGTAGAAATAAACTAACTTGATTTGACTTGACACCTGAAACACAATCTGTCCCAACATGTTTATGGGCTCATGCATGTTGATGTTACAGAGAGACAGCGAGGAGAAACAGAGCGCTTTAAAGGAGCAGCTAAAGGCATGGCAGAGGCTGAGACACGACCTGGAAAGAGCAAGGCTACTGGTGGAGCTCATTCGCAAAAGGGAAAAGCTCAAGAGGGAGACGGTGAGACACCAAAAGAATAACAAGAGAGTGCTTGTTTCTTCCACTGAGCTTACAGATCAATGAACAATATGCATCTCTTTATTTGGGTCCGTCTGTGTTGGATTTGTGTGCATATACGTACTTCTAACTGTGCACCTCTTTGTTAATTTGTTAAAAATGTGCCTGTGTTCAGATTAAAGTACAGCAGATGGCGCTGGAGATGCAGCTAACTCCCTTCCTAGTGCTATTGAGGAGTACCTTGGAACAGTTACAGGAAAGAGACACTAACAACTTTTTCACTGAGCCTGTACCACTGGCAGAGGTAAATGTACACACTCACCATCACAAGAAATCTGAGTATGTTCATATACTTATGATTGTCTCTTTTCTGTTTTATGTTTATGAACAGGTGTAAAGTATTTAATGTATTTTTAGCTTTGTAGCAGCCTCAAAAATTCTTCTTCACTTCTTCAGTGAAAGTTCACTGTACAAATAAAAATTCTTATGGCTCAGTCTGTTCACTACCTTCTATAACCTAGGTGCCAGACTACCTGGACCATATTGACACTCCAATGGACTTTCAGACCATGTGGAACTTGCTAGAGTCCCATCGCTACCTCACTTTTGAGGCCTTTGAGGCCGACTTTGGTCTCATTGTCAACAACTGTCTCAAGTACAACGCCAAGGACACCGTGTTTTATCGCGCTGCCCTGCGGCTCAGAGAGATGGGCGGGGCTGTCATAAGAACGGCCAGGCGACAAGCTGAACGGATCGGCTTCGATTACGAGACCGGCATGCATCTCCCACGGGAGCCGAGCCCGGACAGCCAACGTGACCAAGAGAGAGACAGAGAGCGGGAGAGGGAGCGAGACAGGGATAGAGAAAGAGACCGGCCGTTGTCTTCTAATGAAGATGGTAAATGTCTCTGACTGGGAGGTTTTTGGCAACCAAAATATTTTTTTTTCTCAAGCACCAGTGAAAGAAGAAGGAAGGAGAAAAAAAATGATGTGATTTAAGCTTCTTTAAAAGACATTTTGCGGCCAATTAATAGGCTGTATGATACAGTGTTTTATAAAATGAAGAAGAAAATGACATTTACAAGGTTAGCTGATTTTTATGGTTACTGTGCAATCATTTGTCACAAACAAGCAGTTCAATGATGAACAGTAGTGTACAATGTAGTGCAGAAAAGTTCACTTTTCTACCAGTAGGTGACGCATGTAATTCGTGCAGTTCAGTTTCTGTTAAGCTAAAACATCATCACACATTCTGTTTGCTTACGTATGCTGGATTTTTACTTTTTACCTCTCTTTCTCCTTTCCTCGCACAGACCTGCTCCTGCCAGAAAACAGGCGAAGGTTACCACTGGAGGAGCAGCTGCATTACCTGCAGGCGCGTCTAGATGAGGTCAGCTCAGGGAAGCATAGCATTGGCCAGTCTCGTAGAGCCAAGGCCCTAAGAAAGGAGATCAGTGTGATCAAGAGGAAGCTTGCACATCAGCGGGAAGGAGGCTCTGGCATGGGGGGCCGGGACTCTGTCAGCGGAGGAGATCGGAGTTCTTCTCTCCCCCATCACTCATCATCTGCGGGACACCACGATGAGGGGGGAGAGAGCAGCAGCCAGGAGATTGGTGGAAAGGGTGTGTCTAGGAAAAGAAATCACATTAATGTCCGACATGACAATGATAATGACATTTGCTTTTCAGCAACAATGGAATAATAAGCATTTGCTTGTCTTTTTAACATATAAACCTCTCTCTCCATCAAGATCTGAATGTGTCCTCATCTGCCCTGACTCCAGAGGTGGGCCGTCGGACATCTGTCCTCTTCTCCAAGAAGAACCAAAAAATGTCCGGACCCCCCAAAAGGCCGGGACGCCCCCCCAAGAACAGGGATTCGGGTTATTCTGGGGCAGGGGTGAGCCAAAGCCCCATCGGTCCCCCACAACTCCCCCTGCTGTCACCAAGGCAGAGGAAGAGGCCCCGCAGCCCCCACACTAGCTCCAGCTCTGACAGCGACAGTGACAATGATGACTTGCTGCCAGGTAAAGCCCGTGGTTCGCAATAAACCTTTAATGTACTGTAAATGCTGACTTACATCCTCACTCACTTATCTCTGTTCCCTTCCCATCAGGACTGCCAAGTAATGGCTTCGATACAGGAAACCAGCCGGTGACGGAAAGCTTCCGCGTGTACAGAAACGAGCCTCGTCTCCCTCGTTCAAGCTCGGACTCTGAGTCCACAACCAGCAGCAGCAGCAGCGCGGCTTCAGACAGGACCAGGTGATTACTGCTCACACCTGGCACTCTTAAAATCTGTTCATTTACCAGTTAAAGTGAGTGTAAGGTTTCATTTGCGGAAACAAACCCGCTGACCTAACGGCCATCCCTCCTGGCGTTTCATGCCACCTTTACCACGCTGTTTTAACTGCGCAACAGAAATTTCCTCGCTCGCAGCATCAAGTTGTTGTAACGGCAAACGCCTCATAGTCCTGTCTGTTTTCTCTCGCAGCACCACGCCCTCTAAACAGGGCAGAGGAAAGGCGTCATTCTCTCGCGCCTTCCAGGAAGATAGCAGCGAGGAAACGTCAGGCACTGAAAATGATTCCTACTCAGTCGGAGGATCGAGGAGTGTTTCCCACTGTAAGCACTCTTTTATGTCCTCTAAGGCCGACGTAATGCATATACATTAGTTTCTATTTATTTAGATGTTGAGTTTTTTTTTTTCTTAGAATCACCCAACATACTGACAAACGGCAACTTTTGAGCCTGTAAGCAGTCTGGTATGATGGCAGAAATGTTTTGTTTGACCTGATCTGATTTCACCTGAAGCTTAATTACCGATGAAGACATTACTGTCGATTAAAAATGTGCTGAAACGTTTTTTTTTTTTTCTTTCTTTCTTTCAACTAAAATGGCCACAAAGACTTGACGGAATAGTTCCCTACTGCAGAGAACATCAAAGCAGAACATTTGTTTCTGCGATGTGGCACTGATAGTGCTAAAGATAGTATAAAAACGCAGCGGCAAGACTTCTCGTTTTCTTGCTCATCGATGGCTCAAAAAACAGCGTAGGTGTATTAAAAAAAAAAAAACGTGCCGTTTTAAATTTTCCGTCCGTGTCTTCGCTGCAAGCTGTCACAGCCACCAGACATAAGCAAAACAGAAGCTGTAGGTGCTGTTTTGATATTGGGACTGTTAAACATGATCAGAGAACGTGCCAAAAAAAAAGAGAGATCAGTTTTCACTGCGTTAAGTTATGTTTATGTAGCTCAAATGACATCAAGCACTGTTTGTTCACGATACTGCACCCAGCACTAGACGAGCTGTATCATTCTTCACCCAGGCGCACCGGAAGCAGATGATGGCTTTTAAGTTAAAGGGAAGTGCTTTGTAGTAACTGCTTAGAACAGTGTTATTGTGTCGTAAAATTAGTGCTTAACTAGAAGTGAGATTGCTTAACGGTCACTGTTTTCCCAACTGTCAGTGGTGCGTGGCCGAGACAGGTCAGGGTGCTGGATGGCTTCAGATGATTACTCTTCTCTGGAAGCTTTAGACCTGGTGTGGGCCAAGTGCAGAGGCTATCCTTCATATCCTGCTCTGGTGAGACACGAGTGAACAACACAAAGAGCACAGACTACAGTCAAGTGAACTGTGATTTTTTTTCCTTCTTTTTTTTTTTCCCCTCCAGTTACTAGCTCTCTAATCCTCTTCGTGCCACTATTTGCTTTTAGATAATTGACCCAAAGATGCCCAGGGAGGGGGTGTTCCACCGAGGTGTCCCAATTCCTGTCCCTCCTCTGGATGTGCTGAAACTTGGGGAGCAAATGACCCAGGAGGCCAGAGAGCACCTGTTTCTGGTCCTCTTCTTTGACAACAAGAGAACATGGTTAGTGTTTAAATGTTGTCGTTATCAGGAGTCATTCTCATATTCACATTTGGTTTTTTTTCTCGGCAAATCTTTGCTGATATGCTGCATTTTAATTCTAACACATTGACGCAGTGTGCAGAAGAACATGAAGCAGAAGAACATGCAAGCAAAAGCTGCTTGTGATGTTACTGGATGTTTGCACTGTGGCAGTAGTTCAAAGCAAACTGCAGCCCTTATACGGAAGCGCTACGACAGCACATTTAGCAGAAATAGGGCGAACGTGGTTTTTGATAATGGGAGGGAAATAACATTTTATTTTAGGTCACTTTGTTCTGTGCAGTCACATATGGTCATGTTTTGCTAAGTCTGGAGAAATAAAAAAAAAAAAAAGAACTTGATGAAGGCAGCAGTTGTTAGAACGTATCCAGAATGCGTGAACTCAAAAGTCAAGTCAATCATGAACTCATTGGACCTGTTGTGCCTTTATAAATAATTTTATTACACTTTAACGAAATATTAACTTTATCTGGACTTAACGAGTGCTGCATGCTTTTGTTTTTTTTAGTTTCTTGGCTGTTTTTGCAGTGCACCTTTAATTGAAAACACTGTGTAACTTGAGTGCTTGTGTGCATGCAGGCAGTGGCTGCCACGCTCTAAGCTGGTGCCTCTTGGGGTGGACCAAGAGCTGGACAAAGAAAAGATGCTGGAAGGCAGGAAGTCC
Organism: Cichlasoma orientale; assembly: GCA_034780415.1. Lineage (NCBI taxonomy): Eukaryota > Metazoa > Chordata > Actinopteri > Cichliformes > Cichlidae > Cichlasoma > Cichlasoma orientale. Next base: position 262,046 of record JAVDPK010000146.1, on the reverse strand, counting down.
AATATCCGCAAGTCAGTGCAGGTGGCCTATCACCGCGCCATGCAGCACCGCAGCAAGGTGCAGGGAGACCCCAGCAGCGAAACCAGCGACAGTGACTGAACACAAACACACACGAACCTTATGCGCAGGTGCTTGCAAGTGTCGTGTTTCTCACTAGAGAGCCCAACCCTACATCATAGATTACAAAGTAAAAAGAAAAAAACAGTGCCAGTAGCAAAGAGTGGGGGAGGGAGGGGAATCCACTGTCTTGACCCCGTGATGTTCACACTCATGCACACTAAGCCGTATTTAATCCGACATGTAAAATGTTGTATTTAAGAGAATTGCTTAAAAAAAAAAAAATGGAGGAATATGCTATGAATCAAAATATTCCTTGTATGTGGTCGATATATGTTTAATAACAAATGAGATAATGGTTTACAGACTCAGAAACATAGTGTTACACTATGATGCATACACGACTCTGCCTTTCCCTGTTTTTCTCACACGGTCACACAGGTAATCTCACATGCAAACAGGGAAATGTGTCTAGTGTACATGGAATGCACACACTGTGGATACCCCACACCGCCAACACGTCTCTCGCATCGATCAACCACCTCAGCAAAAGAAACAAGTAACAGGCCTGGTGCTAGCGTCCAAGTCATATTTCCGAGGAGCACAAAGAGAGACTGTCACGGCCTGCGCCGGGGGCACACCAACGTTACTGTAATTTATTCAGCTGACTGCTCATTAACAAGGTCAACAAGCTCGTTTCATCATGAACTACTTCTAATCACTCCGACTGCGCCGGACTTCATCACGTAGTCTCTTTTGTCTGTCAGTACGTGTTCATCATGTCTCCTGTTTTTACGGTTTTGTTAAGATATGTACATGTCACACCGGCCATTTGGTCAATGAATAATGAGGACTAAACTGAAACACACGATTGCCTCACTGTCTGTCTTAGTCTCAGGCTCATGGCTTTAGAACTTTTATATAAACAGATTGCATAAAGATAGAGGTTTAATTAAAAAAAATGAGTCTTTTAAAGTTTTGGGTTGTTTTTGTGGTCTCTCTTGTTCTTCCTGGTTCCTTGTTGTTTTATGGAAGTATTCTTTATGTTCAGCAGAAAATTCAGACCCTCCTATTACCTCTTTCCAGGGAAATAATGAGTCATACGTGTTTCTCAAGGCCTGGTACACTTGCAGTTTTTATAATGACTCAGACAAACTGACAGCGCGGCACAAGATTTGACATCGATGTTCAGTCACGTTTTGTCTCCTTGAAACACTGCGAGGTGTCTTTAGGGTCCGGATTAACCTAAAGGCTCAAGTCGACCTTGTCTTTTCTGAAAGGGTAAATTCTGCAGGTGTCACACCTGTCAGCCTGAAGATCAGTGTTCCCCCTTGAGCTTTCTTTGTTGCAGTTAAGGGACGTTCACAGTGCTAATGAAGCATTAAGCACACATCTCCCATCTTCTATAAGTCCCTCACACTGGTTCTGCTGGGTTTTTGCTCTTTACAGTAAGTACGGTGTGTTATGGTATATAAAGCTAGAGAGTGGTTTTACTTGTTAGACACCTTTTGCACAATATACACATCATGTCGCTGCTTTTTTTTTCTCTCAGAGGGTGCCAGAGTTTTGAGTGTTTTAAACGCCTTGATGCTGGAACAGTGGGGAAAAAATTGTCAATAGTCCCAGATGAATATAATAATATATATATAATAACAATGTTTGTAGTTTAAGTATTCATGATCATCAAGAAAAGACACAAGATGTCATAATGACAGGCATTTGTGTGCATTTCCTCCCTTTCTCATTACCTTATACAGTACACTCATTTAAGTCACATTTCCCATAAGCTTTGTTTTGCCATTTTTAGTAGTCATGTGAGCCCACTTGATAACCACTGTGACTTTCCTCACCCCATGTCAGAGTTTTTAATCACTCTTTCCAGACACGGTAAAGATTCCCCACCCGGTTTGGAGTACCCACTCACCACAGGCTTCATATCTTTAGATTTGCATTCAAGAAGACACACCTCTCTCTCTGAGGACGCCTTGTTTCCGGCTCTGAGCAAGTGAGTGGAAACAACTGATAAGCATCACTCAGTGGTTTCAGCAGAGCACTCTTAACACAGGAGGTGACCTTATAGTGATGCGGAAACCCGTTAAGTTTGGTTTTTTTTTTTTTTTCTATGAAAAGTCTGTTTTAGAGTTCCGCTCTATAATTACCGCATCTACAATCTACAGGCAGTTGGGTTTTAGTGTGATTAAAATTTTAGATTTTAACAGATGAGTTAACCCACAAACCACAAGCTCTGATTAATCTAGAACATGCAATCTGAACAGCCAACGTGGTCTGAGACAAGCTACAAACAGCAAGAAATGATCGCTTGCATGCATACGTACTAAATGCACTTTTAAGGGCCTTTCCTAGAGAACATCTATGACTCCAAGTGTGAAAATGTTTGAGGTTTTTGCATCTTTATCTGCAAGGAACTAGAAAGTTGTTAGATAGCTCTAGCAAGACCACAGCTTGTGAGGCTGCTTGTGAAACTAGTGAGTGATGCTTAGACTTGAGGAGGCTGCATGTCTAATTTGAGCAAAAGATAATGCTCACCATTTTCGCCATTGCACTTTAGAAACACAAAGTGCAACCAAGGCTGCTGTGAAATGTGTTATTTGTATTGCAAGTTAGAACAGACTTGTTGCCATCCTCAGAGCCATAAAGAGCTTCCTCATATATATAATGCACTGCAAACTTGAAGTACCCAAGAAACTTAAATGTGTACTTGGCCACTAGTCTTTGATGGCAAAGTGAAAATGAATCTCTGCAAACTGGCCTGCTGTGTTTGCAAACAGGTATGCAACTCCTCCAGACCACTATTTGTTTGACACATCGTTGGTAGAGAAACATTCTGAGCTTATCCGGGCAGGTCTTTATCACATTTGTACATCAGGATACTGGAATTTTTCTTCATTCTTCTTATCACAACCTTATGAAACTGTGTTACAGCGACTCATGAGAAACCGGCTTTTCTTCCAAGTCCAGATCCCAGTTCACACACTGCTACTCCACAAATTATGTTCTTTTATTGTTTTGGCTTTGTGCTTAGGCTCACACGTATTCAGCTCCATTCATTTTAGCTTCGGCCCTCCAAAGCCTTTCAGACAGGCTGCAGAGAAGTCCATGCTTCGCACTGGAGGTGCCATATTTGATTTGAAGCGCTTACAGAAAACGTGGTGTTTAATTTGATGGGGGAAAGCTCCAAGTTACAACCTTCATACCAACATACCTTCTTGCAAACTGTGACTGAAATGCCATAGTCAGCTTGTTGTCACTCACCCATAAAGCTGTGACTGCTAAAGGACTAGGTCAACCACTGTATTCACATTTTTTTCCAGTCTGAACCTCTGAGCCGTCCTTCAGAGTCTTCATAGGTCTCTTGGTGTCCTTCATCACTGGTGTGCTTTTAATTGGTTTGTCAGATTTTGACACACTGCTGTGACATAAGCTTTTTATTTCTTCGGTAACTGATCAGACTGGCCTGCAATAGACTATCAGTCACTGGGCTAGAGGCCAGGATGAACCCCACCTCTCACCCAGTGACAGCTGGGATAGTCTCCAGGTTCCTGTGCCCCCCGATGATGAAATGGATGGATGGTTTAACTGGATTCCAGGTGGCGCTCACTGACTTGTAAATGTTCACACATTAATATCCTGACTTTTGCTTTTCAATCACACGTTCCTTTATCTTTATCGTGTAGGTTTTTTATCTCAACAGGCACACAGCAGGGTGAATCTTCATGATCACAGGCAGACTGTTTTAACAGTGAGGGCCAGGCTGAGAGTGAGCAATGGCACAGAAACTGATGTGTCATTACTGTTTTTCTTTCTTTCTTTTGAGTGTTTGTGGTGGGGGGGTTTTTTTGGAGTTTTTTTTTTTTTTTTAGTCTTGTCACACAGACACGACTGCATGCATAAGTACACCATGAGGCTCTTCCTCCTTCACTACATCCATGAATCTTCTCTGTGGTCTTCTGTTTTCCTCCTGCCTTGCAGCTCCATATTCAACATGCTTTGTCCAAGCGGCAGCCAGGAAACCTAAAGGATTTAGAGAGTTTCTGAACAAAGAGTCGGCCAAGATCCTTCCTGAGATGTATATATATTTCCCCGACTCTATATTGTAAAGTAGAAGTCCTACAATATTATTGAGAAAACCCCAACAATCCTTAGGAAGCACTTGGTGATGGTGGAGAGGAAGAACTCCCTTTTAACAGGAAGACATCTGTGGCAGGACCAGGCTCAGGGAAAGGCAGCCATCTGCTTGGATCTGTTGGGAGGTGAGAGAAAAGAGCTTTATAGAAAGACGAGGACAAGTAGAGGGTGTAGCAGGGAGTAGACCAAAGTTTATGACATGCAGTGCTGTATGAATACATGTCAAGTGAAAAAAAAAAAAGAATAAGAGGGGTGTGAGGGAAGTGCTCAAATATGTCATGGAGAGTCCCACAGCAGCTTCAGCCTCTAGAGCAGGGGTCGTCAACTACATTTGTCCGAGGGCCGGAATTTATCTCAGCAGACACTGGGAGGGCCAGATACTCTCGTAAAGTAAAATAAAATTAATATTGTAGCCTAAGTAATAT
>JAVDPK010000146.1:226985-257318 GCA_034780415.1 Cichlasoma orientale | reverse complement strand
TGTGTTTTTCCACTTTAATTTTGTGTGTGACTCCAAATCCAGGCCTCCATTGGTTAATAAATTTGATTTCCATTGATTTTTGTGTGGTTTTTTTTTTTTTTGTTTTTTTTTGTTTTTGTCAGCACATTCAACTTTGTACAGAACAAAGTATTCAATGAGAATATTTAATTCATTCAGATCTAGGATGTGTTATTTGAGTGTTCCCTTTATTTTTTTTTGAGCAGTGTATTAAAAAAAAAAAAAAAAAAAAGCATTTTAAGTTCATTTTTAAGTTTTGACAGGTTTTTCTTTGATACCAAAAATATTTATCATAGTTGCCAAGAACTGCTTTCATTTAACAATATAAAGTGATAAACCAGAAAAACTTCCAAAATGACTAAACACTTTTATAGGCACTGAGACTGAAATGACTCTCCATCACTTCCTGACAGCAGTAAGTGTTTTTAGCATAACAGTGGTTAAGATTATTCTGTAAGAGCTATATTTGTATAACCTCGGGATTGCTACATATCGCTCTGTGAGTATTTTATTTTAGGAAGAGCATCATCTCAAGTGGCCCCATTCAGTTGTAAATGCGTATTTAGGGTTGTCGCTCCTTTTTCTTCCCCCTGCCTTCCGAGACTTTAATGAGAGGCGGAGCTGATACGGCAGCGATTATTCATGAAAAAACACTGACATTTTTCAAACAAACGCCCTCGAGGCTTTACTCATTTTGCAAGAGGTGATGTTTGAGAACACAGAAAAACCAGCAGATTATTTTATCCAGCTGCTAACCCCACCGGCAGATTTAATGAAGCTGCACACCGACACACACATGAGCGGAAAAACTATTGCGATGACACGAGGCTTTGGTGTTTAATTGCCGGAACATTTCAATGCGTTGCATATTTTTAAAATGCACTTTGCCGCCGGCTTGGTATTTCTTTGGGTCTCAGTGTCTCCGGTGCTGCTGGAAGGAGCCACAACCTGTCAGGTAAAGACAGACAAAAGTCATGTAGAGTAGGATTTACTGAGTTGAGATTATTGTAAATGATAAATGACAGTATCATTTACAGTCAAAATAATACGCGAACTTCACTCTTAAGTACAGTGATTCAGGCGGTACAACCGTGTTTACAGAGAAATGTAAATTAAATCAGAATACAATGATTTGCAAATAATTTGAATACCATTTTTAATTTAAAGATAGCACAGGCACGCCACTGAGAATTTTTTAAAAACGTATTCTTTTTTTCTTCTTTTTTTATACGTATAAAAAATGTATTCAATGTACATTGAATACATTAATACTGGTTTGCCAGCAAAAAAAAAGACAAAAAAAAAAAGAAAAGTGTAAGCATGCGGGAACTGAAGCGAGCAGCTGTTTCTTGGTTTGACTTTGGGACTTTCTGCTAATACCTTTCACTCTCATATCGGAACAACACTGTTTTATGTAATACCTGAATAATATGGTTTGAAATAAGCTGACCGGGTTTTTCTAAAGCTTCTGGGGGGGCGGGGGGGCTTTTGAGGCCCGCCACTTTTTAGCCTCACAACTCCTAAACTATTTAAAATATTGCCACATTTTTTTTCTTTCAGGGAATGCTGTGTGCACGATAATAAATCACTGCAATTACTTTGGTGTTATAATGAAAAAAATGACCTCATTATGATGCCAACAGTTTGGTTTTATTGGTTGAAACTGTGATAATGCAATATTCATTTGAACAGTCAGAGGTATAACTGGAATCGATTTTTTTTAATTTGATAAACATATTTAATATTTCTGATCAGAAAAAACAAAGTATTAGGAATTGTTATATGTTGGCTGTGTGGCTGGCAGGCTGGACCTGAATGCAGGACTCCAGACTGCAAAAATAAACCAAAACATACACCGAACAGGACCGGTTTAAACTGGAAACACGGAACTGAGGCCCGCGCGCAACAATTAAGGAATGAGAGCTGACTCGTCACGGCTCTGAAGAAAACTGAGGACTTAAATACACAGCGGACTAATAGGGAAAACAGGACGCAGCTGGAGAACCAGCAGGTGGACCTAATCAACCTAATGACACAGAGGGGAAGCAAAACTAAACACAGTGCACACGAGGCGCAAGACTGACAAAATAAAACAGGAATTGACACCAAACAGAGACTTGACAAGACACAGTGATACAAAACCTCATGCTCAATACTGAAACACTGAGGAAAAGTATAAAACTCTAAAACCTACAATAAACGAAGAATTTAAACTATAAAACACAACTAAAGAAATGTGACAATTACAGAACTTCAAAGATAAAAAACACAAAACCCAGGGCCACAAACCCAGGACCCTGACAGGAATATCTTTGCTGTTATGGTTGCTGTCATCTTGGATCTGACATCTTTCTGTCAATATATGTTTCAGTATATACCCTATAAGCACAATTAAATTGAATAAATGTTTATTTGTTCATATTAGATTTTTTTTTTAATTTTTTTTTTTATCAAAGCATGCAAGTTAGTAATGGAGTTTGAGGGATAATGTACCTGAGCTAAACATGTGGCTCACCATCTGGGATTTTGACCTTCATAATTCCTCAAATTAGCATGAATTGTTTTAATCATTTACTTTAGTTAATTACTTTAACTAACAAAGGTTGCATAAAATTACAGAAAATGTTGTTAATGCCATTTTAAGAAGCGCAATTAAACACGCAAACCAGGAAACTCCATTGATTTTGTAAGACATACCTTTAAAACAAAAAGCTGCTACCATGGAAACATCAAAAGTGGCGAGCCTGACTGATTATGACAGAAGTGTTGACAGATACATTTTAGGAAAAGTCACCACGTTTGGTGTTTCCAGCTTAAGGCGTTAAGTTATATGCAGAACAACCCCCCCGCCCCCCGGTCTGGATGGGGAGAGTTGCACAACATTTTCCACAGCTCGTTGCTCGTTGGGTTGTCTTTAAAGCATTGCACAACTTTTCCAGTATTTTTGTTTTGTTTTGTGCTTGTCACTACTTTCTTTAAAAGTATGTTAACAATTTTTAAAGTTTCAGCATTTGTTATCTGGTATTTAAAATATATATATATTTCCAATAACATCTATGTTTGAATTAATTTCCAAATTATTGCATGGCATTTGGCAGCACAGTGGCGTTGTGGTTAACACTGCTGCCTCACAGCAAGAAGGTCCTCGGTTTAAATCCACCATGGCTCAGGCTTTTCTGTTTGGAGTTTGCATGTTCTCCTGCATGGTTGTTCTCCGGGTACTCTAGTTTCCTCTCACAGTCCAAAGACATGCACTTAGTGGTGTTAGGTTAACTGGTGATTCTGAAGTTGTGAGTGCGAATGGCTGTCTGTCTTGTTAGCCCTGCGACAGGCTGGCACCTTGTACTGGGTGTACCCCACCTCTTGCCCTATGACAGCTGGGATAGGCTCCAGCCCCCCAGTGACCCTGAAAAGGATAAGGGGGAGAAACTGAATGGATGCATGGCACTTTTTGGAAATGATGTTGTAAATATCTAAATGCTCTTTGTGATTTCTTTATATTTCCTAAACCTGTTTTTGTCTTTCGTCTCCTTATTTAGATCGGAAATCAAAAAGGTAAGTTATTTTATTTCTTTGGGTTTTCTCATCATTGTTAGTTCAGTAATACACGTGAAATTTGTCCAAATGCGCTTCTCTGCGTGCACAGATCATGTTGATGGACAGTGCCCAGTGGAAATGACATCATCTATGGTGGCCAGGAATACTTACTCTGAATGTGTCACTGTTCGCGTCTGGGTGAAAAAAGAGGGTACTGAGTCAAACCATTTATCTAAAGCCCACATGTACAGCACAAACACAAACATCTATATATGCCGCCACCTCTGAAGCTGTTATGGGTCGTGACTGAAAAAGCTGCTTTGTTCCAGACTTTTGCAAGACCCAGGAACTTCAAATTACCAGTCCAATTAAAAAGTCGCTTCGGCCTATCCTGAAAAAATGCCCAAATAAAACACAGGTTGGTGTTCCTCTTGCAGCCGCACTGAACAGTGAGAAATATCATTATGAGTCTGCAGCTCATGGTGTTGACAGAGACAGTGAATTCCTCTCTCATTCTCTCCATCTTAGCGTGCGAATAAAGGAAAAGGTAAAAAGGTCAGCTGTGACAGTTCTAACAACCCAGAAGTACCTGAGAGAAATACCAGTCTTCTCCTGGTAAGGTGGCTTTTTTTCCTTTGAGCTGCTAAGATATAAAGCATTGTTTTCTGTAGATGCCATGTGACCTGATGATGATGCTTTTTCTGCTTGCAGTGGGAGCTGGTACATGACTGTGTCAAGGCTAAAACTGGAGAGAATGTTTCTGTGTTCTACAGGACCAAATCAATAAACTGCAGCGTCACTTACAGAGTCGAAGGTGAAGGATTTAAGACTTCTGGCTTCACGCTGTTTCCTTTTTCCTCAAGCTTCCTTGTCTTCTCGCATATTCCAGGATTCTAACTTTATTAGGACAGCATGTGTGCCGCAAAGGCAATGTAAAAGCAGCACATCTCAAACGGGAGTCAAAGCGGAATGTTAAAACCACGTTTTTTAGGAAGGTGGAATTCAAATGCAAGCTTCTAAAACAGCTTTAATGCTCCTTGGAATAGAATCTGAACTCTACTGGAGAGATAACAGGCCCTCATTTGGTATTTTAATTGTGGTAGTGGACAGAGCTGTGTACATTCAGGTTCAGTTTAGTGGCTGCATGTAAATCACATCATTTCCATACTCATCAAAACATTTAGTGACTCGGCAAAGCAAAGACTGTCGCGCTAGTTCTGCGATGTGCACTTTTGTTGTTGTTTTTTTTAAACTGCTTCATCCAAATTTGTTCCTCAGTTATTATTATTATATTATTCAAATATCCTTTTACGTATGATAGGGAGACCAGACTTTGACCTGTCTGTGAATTCTTCAAACAAATCTATCAATGTTGCCATGAAGAAAAAATCAATCAATGTCACCACAAAGACGGAGAACACAGTGAGTGTCAGACACTGTTACCAGAATGAACATCAGTGCATGGACAAGAAGAATTGGGTTCCACTGATTGTGAGTATTAAAGGCAAGCTTATTCATTGATATACTTATTGATTTTTACAGCAGCTTTTGTTGAAAAGCAGGCGAGATTTGTTTGTAACGCGTTTGAATGTTCTTTACAGATTGGTGTGTCGCAGTCAGCTGTTCTCAGCATCCCTTACCTGTTGCCCTGCGTGTGCATAGAGGTGAGCTGAGTGTAATTTTCAGTGGAGAGATATTCTGTGGAATCAGTGTCCTTTCTTATGCCGGTCTTGTGTGCGTTGGCAGGCATATTACACCCACTGCCATGACGCAGCACGCCGCAAAAAGTGCCCACTTCAAAACACAGGCGTCATGGGTGAGTGTGAGATATGAAGTCAAACATTTGGAGAGACAGCTTCATTTCAGTCCTTAATTGTTTTGTTTTTTTTTTTAATTTATGTATTTATTTTGTTTAGAATCACTTAGTTTTTTTAAGAAGGAAAAGAAAGAAAAAGCAAAAAAAAAAAGATCAAACACAGGAACAGAACACGGGCTGTTTATTTTCCACAGAAAACTAAATAAACAAAAATAGATGCGGTACAGCAGTAAAAGCTATATTTTGGCGAGACATCAAAGAGAAGACGTGTGTGCCTAAGAATGTGGCTGGTGAATGTATGTTACGACTATTCCATGACCGGCGATGGTTGTAGATTCAAATTTATGGAAAAAGAGATTACCGCAAGATAAATCCAAAAGTATCTGCATGGCGAAGGACTAGAAGATGTTACAGTTGTTTTTTTTTTTGTTTGTTTGTTTTTGTTATTATTTTTGTGTGTGTCGTTGTGTAAACTGACCCTTCAAATGCACCCGCTCATATATATCTGTGCATTCATGTATATCAGTTTGGTGGTGTGACGCAGTTGATGCAGGTATGCCAGCATCTGCTTCCAGGGAATGCTGTTGGCATACCTATATGGCATTCTAATAATTTATGTCAACATTCCTTCAACAGATCCCAGAGATGTGTTTTCCTCCTCTGATATCATATTCTACAGCGAGAATTTTCAGTTGAACACACTGTGCCCAGCCAGCCAGCTGAACATCTCTGTCTCCCTCTGCTGGATGCAGCCCGGACACCTCTGCACGCCTGTGCTCAACTCTTCCCTGGAGAAGAAAAATGGCGTGGTAAGCTTGACACTATCAGTGATGAATATTTGTTAAAGAACAGTACATTTTTTTGAAATGCTAATTTTAACTTTTTTAGCAGGAATATGACATATCTATAGTGGACAAACACCCACAGATGTGTGTGCAGGTGAGAAGCAGCTAGATCCATTGATTGGAAATAGGCACCACTGCCTGCCATTTATTCACAGATATTTATGATTTCACTTTTACAGCTTTCGTTACAAGGCACACGTAACATCTCTTGCCCCTTCAAATCAGGTGAGTGGGTGGTTGTGGGATGGAGGAATTACTAATAGCTCTAATAATCCTCTGTATGTTTTCCCTTCTTAACGCCCTCTTCCTTTGTCTCTCACAGATGAATCTTCCTGGGAGGTCTATATTGGACCTGGAGGGCAGAACATAACAGTGTATCTTGAATCTTCTTCTCCAGTAACGTTCTCAACTCAACTGTGTGTCCTTACTGAGAGTGGATGTACAGCTGTAGGAAAAGCATACTCACTAACAATGGTTGGTAACAAAAAAAATGCATTTTTAATAGAGAGAAAAATATTGAAAAATGAATGTTAATGAACAAATATGTGCCTCCTCTCATGTACTTTACAGGCAGGAAATAGCAGCGAAGAAAGAATAAAAGTTCCTCTTCACTTTCCTGCTGAAAAGCCTTGTGTCCAGGTATATATTTTTTTTTTTTGCAAGGTTAAGAATGCATTTCTGGATGTTATGCATTTCATTTTCTGAATTCTGTTGTGCAGGTGTGGCAGTCAGATCCTGCTCGTCATGGAAAAAGAATCCTGTGTCCAGACTGTAAGTGAACTCACTAACCTTAACATACCAGCATGAGATGGTGAATGCAAACGAATATATACACAACACCTGCAAAGTAAACAGACTCACCATTTGTTGTTTTTTTTTTTTTTTGTTGCAGACACCCACAATAGAAGAGGCATGTATGCAGTGGCAGTTCTGATATTTGTGTTTGTTGTTGCGTCACTTGGAATTTTCATCCATCGTGCTACAAAGAGGGGAGCTGCAGGTTGGTTCAGTTACTCACCGCGTACAAAGTCATCATGTTTTCATAAGGAAAGTGTTTACATTTTGAAGGCACAGGTTCATTTAAACTGAATAATCACTGTCTTTTCCCGTACATTCAGGCTGGCTGTATATCCAGAGGCCATTGCTGCTGGTGTGTTCATCAGATCAGTCAGACCACATCTCTGCTGTGTGCGCATTAGCCTCAATCCTTCAGGAGGAGCTAGGTGCCGCAGTGCGCACAGCTCTGTGGGCCCAAAACTCACAAAGCCAGGGTGGGTCTGGGACTGGTGTGGCAGATCTGGGACCACTTCCTTGGCTGTATGGACAGTGGGATGCTGTCTGCAAGGAGCAAGGAAAAGTGCTTGTAATTTGGAGTCCTGAAGCCAAGAAAACCTATGAGAAGAGGAGAGAGGAGAGGGCAAGCACGAATAAGAGTGAAAGAAAAGAGGAAGATGACAGGAACGCAGACGTGAAACACGAGAATACCAAAGCAGAGCTGGAAGAGGATTTGAAGCCGAATGGAAGAAGACTGGAAAAATCCAAAAAGGAAAAAGCTGCAGGAAAAAAAGATTGTGTTAAATTATGTGATGGTAAAGACTGGTACCAACAAAAGGAGGCCTCTACAGTGATAGAACCAATGTTCGCAGCTGTGCTGACTCGCTTAGAAAGGGCGATGCAGGAGTGCAAAAATCAAGGAGTTGTGCTTGTCTATTTCCGGGGCCTTGGCCACAGCAGGGACATCCCAAAGGCCTTCAGCGAGGTCCGTCGATACTGCCTACCGCAGGATTTCAGGGGTTTAATAGGGGAGCTGGGAGAGGTGAGAAGAAGGACAGAAACTGGTAATTTTAGGTGGGACTGCTGGTCCAGAGTCCTTTCTAAAGTGCTGGCAATATGGCTGGCACAGAAACTAACACACAGGCTGCAGACGCTGGTGCCGCAGACACAACAAAATAAAGTGCAATCAAAAATGTCATCAGTGAAAATGACATCAGATAAGCCTGAGAGCAGTCTGAAGTGGCCTTTAGCTGCCAGATCTGGAACTGTGCAGGAGCACAAGCTTCTCCGTGGGTCACCGTGGAAAGCAGAGAAGTTTTAATCTCAAGTTTCAAAGTGACAGATGTGTGTTTTTCTGGAAACATGATCCGCGAGACACAGGAGCCGGTGTTCCATTACGAGCCCTTGAAACCGCTCACTCTGTACTAACTGAGCTCTGCCATGTCTGATATGTTACCAGACATTTTGCATGTTAAGAAGAGGTAAACACTCTGGCCTTTGCACAGATGGCATGTAGCCGCTGACAGAAAGGCCTTTATTTTACTTTCGTGACTGAAGCCCTTGCGAACACCTGCCTTATCTCTGAATATGCTAACCACTATGAAAATCTTGTTGCAAATTATACCTCATTTTCTTCACGAACACATTTAATGTTTCAAAGTGTTGTGACTGCACAGGTGACAAACTGTATGACTGCTGTTGACAGAAACCTTCAAATTTGCATAGGATTTTCTAAACGCATATGTTAAGTCAAAGCTTTCTCTGGATTTCCAGTTTTACTCAAAATGTAAAGTGTGCTTCACTAGTTGGAAGGTAACTGCCATCATGTGTTTATCCCTTTGGTTCTCCTAGTATTGCCTTTAGTGGGCTTATAGCTATTAGTATTAATAATGCTAGTTATGACTGGGGCTATTTGTCTACAGCATATGTGTAAATATTTGCACATTTTTGCACACATACTATCTCCTACCTTTAAAAAAGTGAAGATCAATCAATATTTTGTTTCTTTTTTTTGTTGTTGTTTTGTTTTTTCTTCACTGTTTTTCACTATGCTTGTTATTTAATGAATGACATGAAAAAAAATAAGTGTGAATTGTAAAACTTTGCTGTGGGACTCAATGAGACAGAAAAAAAAAAAAAAGATAAAGCCAGTATTATTCAAATGATCCAAAGCACATGCAGTGCAGTGGTCACCTCAAGTTCTCAGAGCATTAGAACAAGAAACCATGTCTGGGGTACTTTCCCGTGTTTTATATTTATTACTGAAGTTCCATAAACTTCAACGATGAACATTATGCAAAGTGACTTCAAACAGAAAAGTCAGATCTGGTCTGGATCTACAACCAAACGTGATTGGCCCTTTGAATAAATATTGGTTTAGTTTCACTGCGCTGTTTCTTGAAGCTATTTTCCCTTCTTGAATATTTGTTATGAAATAAGCCTGCAGTACTGTCATAATAAAAGAAGCAAGTTGATACAAGAAGTGTCTTTGCATTCACTTGATCATACGTTTTACTGTGGACTATTCACGCGGGATCATATAGTAACCAGCAGTATTTACCTCTCACAGTCTTATCTTCATCGTTTTAGTATCTTTGCTAAGCTGAGCTAAAAGCCTAATGGCTGTAGATTTACATTTATGAAACGAGAGACTACTGCAAGATAAAACCAAACGTATCTGCATGGCGAGGGACCGGAAGATGTCCTGGATCTTGTTGTGAAATTTGCCTGCGGCACTGCTGCCATTAGAGTACAAATATAAAATGAGTACAAAGAGGTTCTGAATTAAAAAAAAAAAAAGAAAAGAAAAAAAAAGAATTACTTTGACAAAGTGCCTTTTTAGGTACTGAAATTTCTTTTTTGTTGTTGTTGTTGTTGTCACTTGTTTTATAAGCTTTGTGCAATAAGCTGTTTCTTCATTTGAGTTACACCAGCACAACACCGGCAATATGATGAGTGACAGACTTGCTAGACAGGATTAATCGGGAAGCAAACATTTACTGCATGATTTTGCAATCCATAGCAACACATGGAAGTCTGCATGTAAACCTCCTACAGGAGCCTAGAAGGGTAATTTGGTGTAATATGCTTGCTGAAATAAAGACATGCTTTTATTGTGTAACTATTTAATTCATAAGTATGTAAAATAAATGTGTAAATCATAGAATATTTAGTATAAAGTTGTTTATAAATTGTCAAGGAAGGCATTTACTCTGGTAATGAGATGGTAGACAATATATGTATGCATATACATGGATTGGGTCCCTCCACAAATCAAGCCATGCTGTACCGCAAGTGCAATAAAATGAAGAGTGGAACTAAAAGGTTTGTGAGTGCAGGTGTTTCAGTTATCTAGATAAGCAAGACCACTAATCTACAAAGGTGCAATTATCAGTCAGAGAGACGTTGAAGATATGCAAACCGAAAACACAAGACAGCAGCCTGTGCATGAAAAACAACTAGAAAGGCTCCCCGCTTACTCATTGTAAGAGTTTCATCTGATACAAAATAAAAATAGACATCAATAACCACAGAAAATGTTGGCACGGCGATGGTTTGTTAAGAGGCGGCTGTAACCTTTCAAGACAATGAAAGAAATGTGGTTTTTATCTGATGGGATTCCCATTAATAACTTTGACGCGCTCGCTTTACAACAATCTGAAGCATGTTCCCAAGCAGCCCCGCCTTTGCCGCTGTTGTGCCAAAAAGCCAATTTTCGACACAACACCTCTATTTACCAAAGAAGTGACTGCCTGTATTAAAACTGTTGTAAATGACTTATTGGCCTATGTTTGTCAAACATATGTCAGACATATCGCTCGTGAATCAGATCATTTTCAGCCAGAAAGCACATTCTTGTCACAAGCTAGAACCTGCTATCAGCAAAGTGACGTTTATATGTCCTTTATTTGCATTAAAAAAAATGTCTTTTTCAAGAGAGATCTGGCCGAGAGGGCAGCTGAAGTCGCAACAAATATAACATCACACTTCTATAAAGATATTTTAAGTTGCCAGAAATGACTGGAATGATTATAATGTAGGGACAAAACGCAGGGTCATAAAAATACTTGCAAAATAAGTTATTTCTTGATTTTATATATAAAGCCTTCTTAACTCCTATTGGCTACACTTTATTTACCAATATAAGCAAATATATTACACATAAACACACACAGAAACATCGTGCTGTGTGTGTGTGGGTGTGCGTGTGTTTCATTGAATGATCCACCAGCCAGAAACGTACTGTGCTACTGACAGATTCCCCCGCCCCGGCCCCCCCTTCATTTAAACCGTGCAGGTGGTGCAGCTACACGCCCAGCTCCCGATTCTTTCTGTTATAAGGAAGGGCGGTTAAACGAAATCCCAGGAGTGTTACAACACGTCGCTGGTGTCAGGCCACTGGTGTTTTTCTCGTGTTGCCGAGCTCGGTCTTTAAATATAAGAAGCGCTACTTTTTATGAGGGGAGCGTAGCCGTGGAGCAGGAGACGTGCGTCGGAGGGAAAAAGCCTGTGCCAGGCGCAAAGGCGCGTTCCAAGCAATGGCTCGTACTCTCCAGTGGATGCCACGCGTGGTCTCCATGCTGTTATCACTGCGTCTCGGGCTGTTCGTGTCGGCAGGCAAGCTGGAGAGTTTTAACCAAGACACACCTGAGCTCACCTGTAGCACGGTAACTGAGAATCCCAACGTTTCTTAACATTTCTTTGGAACCAAAAGGTTCCAGAGCGACTATACGGCGACAATATTTGTGCATGCTCAATCCTATATTGATAACGCCTGTTTTGTTGTCATTATTAGGTCAGACACTAGATTAAAACAAATCCAGTTATACGTGGTTAGTGATTTAATTGATTTAGCTATACTAAAAATGTGTGCTGCCATATTTCATTATTGTAACCAATAAAAAACAATAATTTAAAAAAAAATCATAGATAATTTAGGTACAAAAGGAACCACAACATTTAGTGTGCAAGCTTCTTTTTCTGGGTAAATTAAGACATGATACTCCCAGAGAAAGATCTGAGTTTAATGTTCATTACTTATTTACTGTAGTACCTGCGCGTGGCACCTTGCCCCGCGACTCCAATTCCAAGGAAGGTAACTTGACTTCCCTGGGATTATGTCAGAAATGTCAGAATCCATTTACATTATGCGCTATGAAACCCTCAGCCTCCAGTGAATCTTAACTCACTTCATTCCTTTAATTTTAAGGAACAGTGAACATCGTTTCATCGACGTCGTTATCGCATTTTCATCTGCATTGCGTGACCAGGTTGATGTTTACAAAAAACAAAGAAGACAGATAAAAAAGTAGGCAAAGCAGAAACAGGGTACATATACTGTAGGAGGATACAGCTGTAACGAAACACCAACCTTTAAATCCAGAACTGAATAAACACACGTGCACACAGCAGTAAAAGCAAACAAGCTGTAGCAGCATCGATAAGAGATCACAAGTCAAATTTAAGGATTTCAAAAGCACACACACTATAGATTGTTGATGAGTGATGATAGGATGAGTATAGCCTTGTGACGTTTGTTTTATGGTGTGTTTCATTCACCTCTCGTTCACCTCTCATTCTCCCTTCAGGGTTTGACTGACTGCAGTGTGGCTGAAGGTAGCAGCAATACTTGTGCATCCAATCTCACTGTTATTATCTCAAATCTAAATAAACCTGTTTCTCTTAATTAGAAATGCTCTTCTTTTCACAGTCGCTCAGTTTTGTCCTGGCCCGCCTGATCCATACGGTACAGTGGAGGTTACACGGGTGCAGCTCAGTGTTGTTCTGTGCTGTTCAGGCGGAAAAAACTGCAGTCTTTGCATTCAAGTCATCATCAGTTTACAAGGTAGCTTTGCCATAATCACTTTGACAGACCACTGTGATACACATCTTTCCAATGATCACTGCATCATGACATAATCTCAGTCAACATATTTGCTGGTGATGCTCTTATTGTCAAAATAATATCATAGCTATTTACATCATTAAACTGTCATATGTTGTGATCCAACAATGTTGTGTCTGATGTCGTTGACATGTTGTCTAAGCTGAAGGAGTGGATAGTGTGGCCGATGTTTCTGAGGAGTCGGGTGATGACAGTGATGAAGGTATGAGTCAAACAGCAGAAGAACGTGGTTAGTTTGGAGTTCTTAAAAGTTATAGAATCAGCTTAGATCATAAAAAATAGAATTAGAAATTTTTCACATTTTTTTTTCATGGCTCAGTGTAATCATTTCTTTATTCTCTGTGTTACAGCCATGGTGAAAGTGCATTTAAACACCCCACAGCCAATTGAAATATGTAGAGCACTCCATTTTAAACAAAGCATCTCCACTCTTGACAAGACTTCCCAACAGTCAACATATGAGGTAACATTATCTTGTGTCAGAGTTGTTTCTATTCTGGATTAACTAAGTCTAGTCTGTGTGGGGTGGAGAGTAAATTCTGATGATATATATATATATATATAAAAACCTGAACCCCTCTGAAGTACCCTCTGAAAGTCTGCTAGAAGATGCGAATGCAGCACTATGGACAATCCCTACTTCGACCATCACTGAAACCAATCAGTATACCACGTCAGCTGTGATCCTTGAGATACTTGGTTATAAGATGAGCAGCCACAAGGAGCAGTAACCTCCATGGAAAAGATGGCTAGAGGCTAAGATCAAGGCAGCATGGAGGGAAGTCAGTCAGCTATCAGAGCTGCAGAAAGGTGCGATGAAGAGAGGGGTGCCTAAGAAGTACAATAAGTTGTCCATACCTGAGGCCTTAGAGACTGCCAAGCAAAGACTCACAGCCTTTGCTAACTGCTTGAAGAGATATACCAGAGACATAGAAGCCAGGAGAATAAACCAGATGTTTTCAACTGAACCATCCAAGGTGTACTCTCAGTGGCAGGAGATCAATATGAGAACAACACCACCACCAAGGCTGAAGATGGAACAATACTGGAAGAGCGTATGGGAGAAGGATGCAACACACAACACCAATGTTCAGTGACTAGTGGATCTAAGAGGAGACCACAGCAACCTCCCTGAACAGGATCCAGTAACCATCACAATAGCAGACATCTAGGAAAGAGTCTCACATATGAAGAACTGGACAGCACCAGGCCCTGACATGATTTACACCTACTGGCTAAAGAAGCTAACTGCACTCAATGATGAACCAGCTGCTAGAGGCTAAGACACACCCGTAATGGCTGACTGAAAGCCGTCCCCAGAAGGGACCGGTCCCATCCAACTACCGGCCAATAACCTGCCTCAGCGCAACATGGAAACTCCTGTCAGGCATCATAGCAGCTCAGATGAGCAGGCACATGGCTCAATATATGAGGCGGTACAAATGGACACGAGATGAGATTCGGGAACTGTTGGAATGCTACTACACATTTAATCCCAGTGAAAAGGTTTACATGAAGGGGATGTGGGACCTGTGGATTCTTTGACACCCAACATCCAGCCTGACATCAAAACAACTCGTAGCTCAGTGTTCCAACATCCGCAAGAAGAAACTGCCATCACAACTAGAGACTGACGGGGTACGACACAAATGCTACGGTAAGGGGGAGCCAGGACAGCAGGTCAGGGGGGAGATATCATCATCCCCACACTCGAGATTGGGTACCAAGCCCCAATAACAACTGGTACACTGAATGCCAGATTAGCAGACATGAAGATAAGATTATGGCTAAGCTGGAAACCCGGACCCCCCCCCAAGGCCGACTACCAAGACTATGTGAAGTACCCTCTGAAAGTTGACGAGAAGATGTGAATGCAGCACTATGGACAAACCCTACTTTGACCATCACTGAAACCAATCAGTTCATGTATACCATGGCAACAGTGATCCTTGAGATGCTTGGCTATAAGATGAGCAGCCACAAGGAGCAGTACCCTCCATGGAAAAGACGGCTAGAAGCTAAAATCAAGGCAGCACAGGTGGAAGTCAGCCGGCTATCAGAGTTGCAGAAAGGTGTGATGAAGAAGAGAGGGGCATAATGTCTTACACCTGTAACTTTAACTATCATGCATAAGAAAATAGTGTCTGTTTTTCATGTTTCTGAGTTGAGATTTTCCTTCTCTGGTTGTTTAATTTAAATCAATATTTACTTTCACATATTTGCACAAATGAGCATAGTTTGGAACTCACCTCAACGAGCAACAGAAGTAAAACGCTACTTGTACAATGACGTCCCTAATCATTGGCACTGGGACATTTTTTGGGGCATATCCCTAAAAAAATTCCATATCCTAATTGCCATTTTTAGCACATTAAATCAGTAACGGGAAGCAGGCACACATGGAGACAAAGACAAACATTGAAGGGAAGGCTAGGGCTATTTATAGACATATAAGCTACTCATGAGGCAACTAATTTTGACAAATACAGAGGAGGAAGTAAAATTAAACATAAGACACCAGGGACAAATAACTACCGAAATAAATTGTTGCTATTTTGAACTGGGCCTGGCCAGATGCCATAAGCTCAGGAACGGCTACCAGGCTAAAAATGTCACATATTGTTAAACTGTGATATTTTATTTCTTAACAAGCATGCTGCTTTTTAAAATCACATTTCCTTTGTTTTTAATGAAGCACACTTTTTAAAATTGTGGCATTGTTATTTTTCTATCTAAGTAACAGATATAAATGCTTCCTCCATTACTGCTAGACTCTCAGCATTCCCATTAAATAAACCTAACTGCTTTAATAGATAAAGTGAAATGCTTTAAAGTTTACAATAAGTCTATATTTCCTGCAGCTGCGCTTGCTCTTGAGAGAAAACGTGGCCTTTGGCATTCCTGTTATTGTCACCGTAGAATCGAAGGAAAAACGCATGCAGCAAAATACGACAACCCCCTCTAAAGACAAAGGTGAGTTTAAGTGATTTAATGTGAGCAAAACTATGCTGAATGGCAGAGCTGTGTTACCAACATCTATTGCTCCCTCTGTCTTGCAGTTTGCTTGGATCTCTGGGCAACTATAAAGGAATGCGAAGGTAAAAAGTCTTCTAAAATTAAACTTTTACAAACCAGAAGTACAATTCGGTGTACAAAAACAATTTTACACTCCTGAGTGAGTGATCCAGCCAAGTAATTTATAATTTATGACTATTGACACTTAAGTTCCCAGACTCCAAGCAGTGATGGATCCTGAGAGGAATGTCATCCTGGAACTGGAAAATACTGATGACGGTCAGAGAGATGAAATCTGGTGGCAGATGGTTTGGGAAGAAATCCCTGGAAATATTTATCCCTGGGTTGGTCAATACTAAAGTATCCAGACAATATTTGTATTTCACTCAAAAAAATCAGCATTATGCCTGTTTATCTGTGTAATTTCATTTTAATCTGTGCAGCCCAAAGACAAGAACAAGGTGGTCATTTCATCGGACTTGGTTGTACCATGCCTGTGCTTCCAGGTAGGCTAACATGTCAAGTCAGAAGGAAGAGACAGCTAAAAGCTTTTTTTCAAATACAAATGATGTAAAAAAAAAAAAAAATCGAAACTATTTACAGGCATGGGGGACTGGAAAAGACCGAGGAAGATTCTGTCCCTTCCAAACCCAGAAAGGTACGTGGTGTTGTCTGAGGCCAAATTTGGATAGTAAATTAATTTGCAGACATGGAGTATAGCACTTCTTTTTTTTTATTTTCAGATGCACTTGAAAGAATGCGGCACAATGTGTCTGTGATTGTTGTGGAGTCTCATATGAGAGACGGTGGCACAGGGCTGAGCTGGAATGTAAGTGCCCCATGCACACTGGGAGTGGAGCTGTGGCTGTGCAAGAAAGACCTGATGGGAGGCCAGTGTGAAGAAGTGACGGGTTTCAGACAGAGGCTACAAGAGAGCTGGACTGCAGGACGCAGTGTATACTGGGTAAAAAAAAAAAAACACAGCAAAGTGTAGTTTATTTTCATGAGCCACTGAGCCAGAATTTTAGAAATAACTTTGTCATGAGAATATACCACCACACCTCCTCCCCTCTTACAGACAATCAGTCTTGACATACACAGTGGTATTTTGAGACTGATTAATAAAAGACACAAACAAAAGAACAGGGCAACGTTTGGGGGAATTGCACAGGAAAAAACTTTCAGCCAGTGAAATTGTAACAAATCAGATGCAACACCTTAAATGTTTTTTTTGTTTTTTTTTTTGTAATTCCAGCACCCAGTGGACAGGAAGTTAAAATAATTTTTAATATAGGGAGTCTTGTTTCTTGCCATTGCTCTTCCACCTCTCAAGCTTGACTTCCCACACAGCTGCCTTGTTTGCCGAGAGGGTTGTTGTGACTTTGGAAATAACTTTGTCATGAGTCACTCCATCAAGCCACCCCCCCTTTCATGTAACTCACACAACTAGTCTCTGCAAACGCGAATCAACATCTAGATCTCCACATGTTGATATCTACATCTACAGCAGAATAGCTGAACGGTTCCACGGTTGATTCACAACAACAACAAAAAAACAAAGAAAAAGGGAGAATAAAAATCAACATTCAAATAAATATTCAGTTTTACTAAAACTGGATGTGTCATTATGAAGTTGTAAACTTAACAGTTTTAAAGCTTCATTCAGTTCCGAGGGTTTAAAAAACATCTGAGGCCCATATCAACTCTAAAATTAAGAGTGTTTATAATCACTGCATCAGCCAATAAATTACCTAAAGGTCGATTTAAGTACATCAGAATTTTAGACGTGCTTAAGAAGCGGAACCATAGGGACCACGGAGCTTTGTTTTGGAGTTCAAGTTATCTCATGGGCACATGAATAAATAGGAATAGTGTCTGATTCATGAGCTATGGTCTCAGAATATCATAACTGATGACAAATACCAGATAAACAGAGGTGTTACAAATGTGAACATCTTTTAGAAACATGTTTCCCACACGCTTTTTATGGAAGTGAAACGCTGAGGTGAAATGCAGACTCAGTGATCTGTGAAGAACACGTCGGGTGCATTTGATTTTAATGACACTCAGCATTGATGGTTCAGTGAACTCGTAAGGATCGGTAATGCATCTTCTCTTTGTTCTTGCTCATTCTTTGTTGACTGTTAACCGTAACTCTTCTTTAACCTTTCAGCAAACAGGAGAGTTCAATGTGTCATCCCATCCTCTGCTTTGTGTTCAGGTGATACTTCAAACATGAAACTATGTCTCCAACTGTGAATGTTTTCATCACTATACACACTGCCCTAACTTGAACTCCTCTTTTTATTTTTTAGATACATATTAATGGGACAACGTCACGCTTAGAGCCCCAGTGTCCATTTGCCAGTAAGACTATTAATTATTACCTTGTATTAGATACATTTTTATTTCTTTTAACGAGTAGTTTTTATTTTATTTTATTTTATTTTTTACAATATTCAGTGTCTTTATTAAGGTTTCATTTTTCCCCCCCAGCATCTCGATTGAGATGGAGCCTGGCACTCCTCATGGGATTACTACTCATGTGTTTAGCAATACTGGGAGCCTATTTGATACAAGGGGTCCTACAAGGTCAGTTTTCAGTTTGTGTGTCACTGAATAATATCAGCACGTTAGGAAAAATATCTTAACAGGAACTCTGTTTTCCATCCAGGCTATGTTTGGCGATGGTTGAAAGACGAGGATGTGAAAGGTATGAGAAAGCCAGACATATATTTCACGCTGGGCCACCAGTATTTTCATATGCCTTGTTTGTATGTTTCGTTTCCAAGGTTACTTTTACTAAAAATAGGCTGAGCTTGATTTGAGTGATAGTTCTCTGTAGGTTTTTTCGATCAAATATTGACTGTAGCCATTGAAATCTTCTATTTCAGGTGCTGTGAATGGTGGTCATGTGGTATTGCTGTACCCACCCGATGATAACCCCCACCTGCCAGAGGTTCTGTGTCATCTGGGCTCATCTCTCCAGGCCCTGGGCTTCAATGTGTCTCTAGACCTGTGGAGCCACACTGAGCTCAGTATATTGGGCCCTGTGCCATGGCTCCACTCACGACTGGACCAACTGCAAAGGCAAGGGGGCAAAGTGGTGCTAATCCTAACCCAGGCCTCCTGGACAAGGGCTGAAGCATGGGGAGCATCTTCTCGCTGTGTGGATACTTTTAGTGCTTCACTGAGCTGTATTCTAGCAGACTACTTACAAGGCCGTGCAGGTGAGCGATTCATGCTAGTGCAGTTTGAATCCCTCCCACCTGAGCCTCCAGGTAGTCTCCGACCGCTGCCAGAACTTTTCCGCGGCCTGCATGTCTACAGCCTTCCATCCCAGAGCCTGGGTTTCCTGACTGAGCTGGCTGGAGGTCATCAAATGGCTACTGCATCAGCTAGACGGAAAAGAGCAGGGGGAATCAGAATGGCATCCCGCGCTCTAGCCCAAAGGTTATCAGCGTTCACAGGAGGGGCAAATGTATTACGCCTTGCAGGGGTGCCCCAGAGTGGTGTTGCTGTGGGGACGGATGACTCGGAGGAAACTGTGCCTTTGCAGCCCAGTCTTATCACACCCCCATCCAGCCCTGACACAGACCCCCAGGTCAGGGAAATGAACTGGGCGTGACAGCACAGCCATGGTTCAGTTTTGGGATGAGCAACCAGTAATGCATTATCTGAACTGATGCTGATGGTGACACTTGCAACGTCAGCTTGTGCTGGTCTAAAAATCTGGACTCCTGGCCTGTTGAAAAAGAGGCATTAAAAAAAACTGTTAGATTACAGCTTGAGCTGGTGCTGCTCTAGAAAAACATTAAAATATCAGCACCTCCGAAAAAAAAGGAGACAGCAGACACGAAGGTCCGTGGTGACAATGTTTCAAGAGTCTAATGGCTACATGAGACTAAAATGTGGCGAGAATCTAACCAGGTGCATTTAACACCTTTCCAACAGTAGTGGCCAAAAGCTTTGAGAATGACACAAGTATTGGCTTTCACAAAGTTTGCTGCTTCAGTGTTTTTAGATCTTTTTGTCAAAGATTTCTACGCTACACTGAAGTATAATGACAAGTATTGCATATGTTTCAAAAGCCTTTATTGCCAATTACATAAAATTTATGCAAAGAGTCAATATTTGCAGTGTTTTCCTTTTCAAGACCTCCGCAATTGGCCGTGGCATGCTGTCAATCAAATTCCAGGCTTAATCCTGGAATTTGATAGCAACCCATTCTTGCATAATCATTGCTTGGAGTTTATCAGAATTTGTGGGGTTTTTGTTTGTCAATGAACCACAAGTTCTCAATGGGATTAAGGTCTGGGAAGTTTCCTGGCCATGGACCCAAATATTATTGTTAGTTCCCTGAGCCACTTAATTATCACTTTTGCCCTATGGCACAATGCTCCATGATGCTGGAAAAGGCAGTGTTCTTCACCCAGCTATTCTTGGATGGTTGGGAGAAGTCGCTCTCTGAGGATGTTTTGGTACCATTCTTTATTCATGGCTGTGTTCTCAGGCAAAATTGTGAGTAAACCCACACTTTTGGATGAGAAGCAACCCCACACATGAATGGTCTCAGGATGCTTTACTGTTGGCACGACGCAGGACTGATGGGATTAGTTTGTTTTCATGGCAAATTGCATTTGCAATTCATCTAATCACTCTTGATACCATTCTGGAGTATATGCAAGCAGCAAGCTTTGTGAAAACCAATACTTGTGTCATTCTCAAAACATTTGGACATGATTGTACAACTGCAAGCACAAAGTTTGTGAACTTTTTGTGAGGAATTTTATGTGTTGACTTATTGGCCAAGCACTTGCCCCATTCTTTTGGCGTGGATGTGCGTGTATTCTGCAACCTGTTTATAATTACTAGATTTTCTGCATTGATTACTCATAAAATGTGTTCCTCGTCTAAGGCACAGTTGTGCTTTCCGTGTCTCTATTGAGCACAGTCAGTAATGACTGGCAAAGCAGGCAGAAGAAGGCGAACTCATACCTTTGTTTAGACATTTCCTCTAGCTGATAATGAGACTTGCACGTTGATAAAGACGATTTATTTTGAAGAATTCCTCCACTTTAAAAATTTCTCATTTCATTAGTATTTCTGGGATGACTTGAATGAACAGCACACTTTGGGTTATTATTGCAAATGGGTTTAGTTCAGGATCTTGGCATTTCAAAACATTAATTTTCGTCTTTTTCAACACTCCTGTTGTTGACTTATTTGCCTTATTGCTTCAGCTAATCTATCATTTTAACTTGGGCTAAGGCTAAGCCTTATTTTATGAGTAATCAGTGCAGCAATACTAGTTCTGCATAACTGCATATCAAAGCCATGAAAGTAATGAAGAAAAAATAAACCATAATGTTGTGTTTCTGATTTTATATATGTAAATATATGTAACCAGTTTGTCCTGGCATGTTCATTTTGTTTTATACCATTTTCTTTTTTTTTCTTGTTTGATTAAATAGTTAATGGGTTAATGTTGGCATGCCTTTGCAGAATAAGCTCTTTTACATTGTTTAACATGCATATCTCTGGAATCTTTAAGAATAAAAAAAAATTACATTGCAACACCAGTTTGCCAGTTGTTGTCAAGTGAGGATTGTTTTTAACGTTATTATTATCAGTTAAAAATGCAAATGCATCATAATGCATCTAAGCTTTAATTCTGGAATCAAGAACTTCAACATTATTTAACCTTCACATACTGTTGCTGCCATTTGACAGCAGTAAAAATACTTAAATTTAATTATTTTAACCTGAAAATTGAGAACATTTCCTAAAGTCACCCAAAATAGACAAAATGAAAATATTTTTAAAATCTTTTACTGTTGTACACGTGTTACAAATTTTGTATACTGAGGCTGTTCTGGGTCAAATATTGACCCATATCTATTGTGACTGAAAATGTGTGGCTAAAAATGTGTCTACATACACCTCAGAAAGTATATAGCTGCACCCCTGTCTGTGTGTATTTTTTATGGGACAGTGACAGAGTTCCAGGGGGTCCTTGACGCTGTCACGAGAACTGTCTATTCCCGCCACATTTCCCCAGGTTCCCACAGAGATGGGCACCTGCTGGATCAACAGGGAATCTCTAAACAGTGAATTAGCAGAACAACATAGGAATGACTATATAAGGAGCACATGAGGAACAGGGGGTCATACAGAAGTCAGAGGTTGCCTTGACACAGACACCAGATCTGAAATGGGGTGGTACGGTGGTGGGGTGATCACAGCAAGAAGGATCCTGGTTCAAGTCTTGGCTTGGACATTTATGTATAAAGTTTGCATGTTTGACCAACTCCAGAGTACCTGGAAGTGGGCTTCCTCCCACAGCCTAAAGGTGACTCTAAACTGGTCATGGATGAGAGGTAGATAAAGCATTTTAAGTGTATAGAAAAAAGTGCTGTTTGAATTGATGGTTAAAGTGTGCCTTGCAGTTAAACGAACTTTGAGTGATTAGTAAGACTACACAGTGTAGCCATAGAATATGAAAAGTATGACACACTTAAAGGAAATGTTTAGACAAAGACGATGCAGTTATATATATTTACTTCTGGTGAAATCCCTGACGCATGACGGCGTTGTGTATGTACAGCTGGATGATGAGTGACTGGTTGAGTGTTTAAATCCAAGCAGGTTTGGGTGGTGCCTCCTTATGGAAAACAGAGAAGCGACTGGAAGCTGTTCATTCATCCGTCCTACTGCAGCCTGACACTACAGCTGCTGTGTTGTGCTGTGAGCACTAACAGCGTTAGCTAGCAAGTCATTGCTAAAATGGCATGACTGAAGCGTTCAAAGTGAAGAGGCTGTCCAATATGTGAAAGTCTGCATGCATTTTTGTGAACCTAAACCACCGGGGAATCAGACAATCATCATCAGCGGTGGTGGAGCAGCAGCAGCGGCGGGCGTGGTGGGTTCTCAGCAAGGTAAGACCTGGATCACCAATAATAGAAGAAGCTAATTTTAGAGTACCTGCATCAGTGCGACTTAGTTAGTCGGTATTTATCGTTAAATATCTTAAAGAGAATAAGCCAGCAGGCTTTAAAGATACACCGGACAAAATAGCAGACTGTGACACACAGCGTTAGCTTAAGCTATCAGCTAACTACTGACCTTAGCCAGCTGCTAGTCGGCTAATTTGTTGTGGTGCTGATGCTGAGCTAACCAGGCTAACGATGAAGCTAAGGCAGGCTAAAGCTGCGTGTTTTAGAGCCTAGCTTTTAACGAGTATAATAAAAAGATTATTCAAACTCTTCACGGATCTGCTTGAAGACTGTACTTATTTGATTATAAGTGAATCTAAATGTATATTTGTATACCACTTCTGAAACTAGTCACATGTGATTCTTAGTACTGTAAAAGCGTTTCCCGAAGTGAATAGATTCAGACTGATACACATTTAAAAATGAATAATAATAAATATGAAATGATGCTAAATATTAAATATTACACTCCATAAAATCTTAAATTAATGTTTAGCAAATGTATAAAATATAAACGGAGTCATAGTGATGCTAAAAAATAATAAAATGCGTATAAATACTAAAACCATGAAATACTGCTTAAAAGAAACACTGACAAAAGGATAGTGTTTCCAGCTCTTCTAACGTCCTGTGGAAAGGTTGCTCCAGCTGCTTGGATCATCATTGATGAAAACAGCTTTGCCACTAGTTTTGTTGTGCTCTGTGGAACAATAATGAGAACCAAACAATCTGAGCGGCCGTCCTGTTTAATAAACCAATAACAAACAGACATTTTCTAGTGCATAATCAGTTAGTGACTTATAAAAAATGTAAATCAAAATCAGTCAGGAGTGGCAGAGAAATATGTGAGTGGTGTGGGTGGGTGGTGGGATTACATCAAGGATCAGCTCTGAGCCCCTTCTTGTTTGCTGTGGTGATAGACAGGTTGACAGAGGACGTCAGGCAGGAGTATCTGTGGACTATGATGTTTAGTAAGAGTAGGGAGCAGGTGGAAGAGAGCCTGGAGAGTTGGAGTAATGCTCTGGAGAGAAGAGGAATGAAAGTCAGTAGAAGCAACACATAATACATTTGTGTAAATGAGAAGGAGGCGGGCGTAGTGAAGGTGGATGAGTTTAAATACCCGGGGTCAACCATCCAAAGCAATGCACAAGAGAGGTGAAGAAGAGAGTACAGGTAGGGTGGAGTGGGTGGAGAGTGTCAGGGCTGATTTGGAGAGCAGCAAGAGTGAAAGGGAAGGTTTGCAAGATGGTAGTGAGACCTGGGATGATGTCTGGTTTGGAGACAGCGGCACTAATAAAAAGACGGGAGGTCAAGCTGGAGGTGGCAGAGGTGAAGATGTTAAGACTTTCACTGTGAGTGATCGAGATGGACAAGATTAGAAATGAACACATCAGAGGGACAGCTCAGGTTGAGCAGTTTGAGAGGCAAGGCTGAGATTTGGACATGTGTAGAGGAGGGATAGTGAATATATTGGACAAAGGATGTTTAATATGGAGCTGCCAAGGAGGAGGAAAAGAGGAAGACCACAAAGATTTGTGCATGTAGTGAAGGAGAGGGTTGGTGTGACAGAGGGGATACTAAGGATATGATGAGACAACTTTTTTTTTTTTTTTAAGGTGCCATACATTAATTGTTTGTTTTTGTGTACATGCATGCCTTCTGAAGGATCATGTGGTGTGCCTGGCCATTCCTGCCTGCTCTGGTGCTTCTCTCAGAGCTCTCTGTGGTGAGAGTCCAGACGGCACCATGCCAGACCTGCAGAAAACTCACTGAGAGTTTCATTAAGGTAGTGCTTGTAACCAAATAAACCATCAGTGCGTGCTTGTTTTCTTTGAGCTGTCCTTTTTAATAATTAAGGACCCTAACTTCTTCACTCTTTCTAGGGCTTGGAGAAAACGGCCAATAAGAACTTTGGGGGAGGTAACACTGCTTGGGAGGAGGAGAAGCTGGCTAAATATTCACGCAGGTAAGGCTGAGTTTTCATTAGCGTTAGAGCACCTACCAAACCCCTTGTATATTCAGTTTGTGTAATATGACCAATTTAAACTTTTTTTAGTAAATTTATATTACTGGAAATCCTGTCCTCTGCATATTTGAATGATATTTTGTGTAAATATTTGCCTAAAACCATTAGTTTTTAGGGTTAGAGGTACCACAGGACTTAGCGAAGTGAAACCATTTTTGGCGGTAGGATACAGTGATATTTAAACACTATCTTGCTGTAACTCTCTAACCATCTCCACCTGTCTTGTTTCAGTGAGACTCGCCTATTAGAGATAGTAGAAGCTGCTTGTGAGAAAACAGATTTTGAATGTAACCGGCTGCTCGAGCAGATCGAGGACCAAGTGGAGACCTGGTGGTTCCACAGGTAAATGTGTGTTAAATTTGAATAAGCTATAGTTATGAAACAATATTAATAACTTTAATATTATATATTAAATAATATGTATTTTCTGTGAGAATGCATGTCCTTCTTGCGTTTTACCTCAACTGCTTAAACATTCATTTAATTTTTTTGTATCAAAGCTGCTTTCACACATCTTAGAATGCACTGTGTAGTTTAGAAACACTGATGTGCCTGGACAGTGTGTATGAGGCACCGTCTGTTTCTGCTGTGTAATTAGATTATGCTGATGTGTCTTATCATGTCCCTGTTTTGACTTCATGACCGATGTGCTCTGTGCACCCTACAGACAACAAGAAGCACCGGACCTGTTTGAGTGGCTGTGTATAGAGGAGCTGAGACTGTGCTGTCCACCTGGACACTTTGGACCTGACTGCAAAGGTGTGGGGAAAAACAAAAAGCTTTAACCACAAGCTGCCTTTATATCAGCACTGACAACCTAGTCAGTAAGCTGCCAAAACCTCTATGAAAAAAGAAAAGATTTTTATAAAACTAAGTGATGGTAGTCAGAACTGTGACATTTCAAGGCTTAGGTTTAAAGTGTAGCACTAATATCCTGCTGATCCAATGCAGAGTGTCCATCTGGACCTGGTGGCATATGTGGAGGTCTGGGCCGCTGCGAAGGGGAGGGCACTCGCCTGGGAGATGGAGAGTGTGTCTGTGATCCTGGGTACTCA
This sequence comes from Cichlasoma orientale, assembly GCA_034780415.1. Taxonomy (NCBI): domain Eukaryota; kingdom Metazoa; phylum Chordata; class Actinopteri; order Cichliformes; family Cichlidae; genus Cichlasoma; species Cichlasoma orientale. Next base: position 231,332 of record JAVDPK010000146.1, on the reverse strand, counting down.
GGCCCGCTTTGCCAAAGCTGTGCTGATGGGTACTACAGAGAGAAAAGCTCCAATGACAGCATAGGAGCTTGTGCAGGTGCCACAGATTCAGATAATAGTTCCACACTGTTAAATCCTGTTTGAGGTCATCTAAATTTGACCCTCACCCTGCGACTGTGTCTTTCATCTTTTTGTAGCCTGCTACCACTCATGTAAGAAATGCTCAGGGCCACAGGACTACAAATGCCTCGACTGCAAACCCGGCTGGATCCTTCACGACAACAAATGTGTTGGTAAGTGCGGCTTTAGAGGTCACTCAATAACTACTCAGTGATTTGGTGCCAGTTTTTTGTTTGACATAGCTTGTATGTCTCTTAGACATTGATGAATGCGGTACAGAGCTGGCTCGATGTCCTTCTAACACCTACTGTCACAACACAGATGGATCATATGAATGCAGAGGTATGCTCTTTTCTCTAGTAACTGTTTTCAGTTTCCTGATCCTTATTAAATCATGCAGATTTTGTGCAGCTGGTGCAATAAGATGTAGGCTTTTAGTTACATTTGTGATAATATAATTTAAGTAATTGCTGAGTCTCATCGCAAAATGTGAATGGTGTGATTGGTTATTGTATTTTAGTTCTCACAGCTCCTGGAATGTTTAAATCAAATTGCAAAAAGTCCAAAACAAAAAGATGAGACGTGCACTCACTGGCCACTCTATTAGGTACCCCTTTGCTAGTGCCAGGTTGGCCTTTAAAACTGCATTAATTCTTTGTAGCATGGATTCAACAAGTTGTTGGAAATATTCCTGAGATTTTGGTTAATATTGACATGATAGCATCATCTACTGGACTGATACCTGTGGAGGCCATTTGAGTAGAGTGAAGTCATTGTCATATTCAAGAGACCAGTTTGAGATTTGAACTTTGTGACGTGGTGGAAGCAGCCATCAGAAGATGGGTACACTGTGGTCATAAAGGGATGGACACGGTCAGCAACAATACAGTACTAGACTGTGGCATTTAAACAGTGCTCATTTGGTACTAAGGGGCCCAAAGTGTGTCCTGAAAATATCCCCCACACCATTACACCACCAGCAGCACCCTGAACCACTGGTACGAGGCAGGATGGATCTATGTTTTCATGTTTATGCCAAATTCTGACCCTATTATCCGAATGTTGCCGAAGTAATTGAGACTCATCAGACCAGGCAACCTTTATCCCATTCTTCTGTTCTCTGACTTTGGTGAGCAAATGTGATTTTCAGCCTCAATTTCTTGTTTTTAGCTGACAGGAGTGGCACCCGGTCTTCTGCTGCTGAAGCCCATCTGCTTCAAGGCTTGATGTAGTGGTTCAGAGATGCTCTTCTGCATACCTTGGTTGTAATGACTGGTTATTTGAGTTACTATTGTCTCCCCATCAGCTCGAAACAGTTCTGGGATCAACGAGACATTTTCACCCAGAGAACTATCACTGGATATTTTCTCTCTTCTTGGACCATTCTCTGTAAACCTTAGAGATGGTCGTGTAGGAAAATCCAAGTCGATCAGTAGTTTCTGAAGTGCTCAGACCGGCCTGTCTGGAACCAACAACGTCATGTTCAGTCACTTAAATCACCTTTCTTCTCCATTCTGATGCTCAGTTTGAAGGTCAGCAGGTCGTCGTGACCATGTCTACATGCTTAAGTGCACTGATTTGCTGCCATGAGATTAGCTGATGAGATATTTGTGTTAAAAGCAGTTAAACAGTGTGGCTGGTGAGCATACATTACATCTTGAATATGAAAATCTAGGGCTAGTCAAGGCTGGTATTTTTTTTTTAATTGGAAAATTAATGAAATGTTCATTAAACTGTCATTACAACAGTTGCAGCCTAATTTTGTGGTTTGGGTTTTTCTTGCACAGAGAATTTGTGGCATTCTCAGAGTTTTTAGCCAGAGTCAAATCAAAAACATCATTTTTATTTAATCACTTGTGTTTATTACAGGTTATTTTACTCGATATAAAGTAAGGCACCAAAGCTTCATTGCTTTTTACCGTACAGGGACTTTATCATGCATATGTGCATTGTCACTCCTGTCAGGCAGTATGTAATATTGACCACTGCACTTCCATTCTATCCAGGATGTGACCAGGCATGTGTGGGCTGCATGGGTAGTGGTCCTGCCCGCTGCAAGAAATGTGCACGTGGCTACAGATTAAAGGGAGCCAAGTGTCTTGGTATGTATATACAACCTAGCTACTGAATCTCTGCATCATTTTCCTTTACATTTCCCGATGTCCTTTAATCTGGTTGTCTCTGCATCCTCATACAGATATAGATGAGTGTAGTGAACGTGCAATAGCATGCCCAGGACTCAATGAGGCCTGCATCAATGAGGAGGGCTCCTTCCACTGTGACTGTGCTGATGGTTTTATCAGAAGAGACAGCATCTGTGTTGAAAATAAGCCTCCTGGTAAGAAGTAGCTGTAATGAATATGCAAACACACACAGTGTACAGCTTCTCAGACCTCTTGGTTTCTTTTCCTCCTCAGCTGGCCCAGAGAAAGGACTATTTGACGACATGACAGATGATGAGGTCATTGTACTGCAACAGATGTTCTTTGGAGTGGTAATCTGTGCCCTAGCCACTCTTGCTGCCAAAGGTGACATGGTCTTCACAGCCATTTTCATTGGGGGTGTGGCTGCTATGGCTGGATACTGGCTGACTGAGAAGGGAGACTATATGCTGGACGGATTTCTTAAGGGACGCTAGGCTGCACGGGACCATGACTTGATTAAAAAGAGCAGCCAGTTTGGGTAAATAAGAATCAGTTGGGGGTAGGAAACTAGCTTTGCGATGCTAGACTTTCAGGGATTTGCTTGCGATTGGGGAATTAATTTAAAGGGCTTGGGGTTAATTTATGTGTATGAGTGCGATAACGCAGGAAAAAGTGAGAACTTGAAGACTATGAAGCCGTGAATCTTTAAGAGGAGTAACGAAGCATCACTGCACTGATATAAAGGAACTGAACTTCTTTCCCTACCTCATCTGTGTTGGGAACAAGGGTGACATAAAGACCACTACTGATTGTGAAAATCTTATGCATTTGGATATGCTGTCTGGCATCAATGTCGCACATGAAAACAGTTTATTCATGATGTCCGTCCATGTTTTCACCATTTCAGCTTTTTCCCCCCATAGTTTGAATGGCACATAAGTTGTGACTGTCAGGTTACTAATGCACTTGAACTTATTGCTGCGGGGCATTGGGTAGGATGAAGAAATTGGAAGAATTTCCAAAATGTCCCCCCCAACAGAGCGCTCATAAAACTCTGGGATATTTACAGTAAGAACAGCTGTTTATTTATCTTCACAGAATAACTTTTTACCCCTTTGTCCCTGATTAATTCTTTGTAATAATAATGCATGATAATAGGATTTGAAGTGAAAGATACAGCACCCTATCTATTTATTTGTCTTACTTTGGCATGGAAGATGAACATTTAATGGCTGCTGAATCACCAACATTACTTATTTAAGTACTAGGACCCTGTTCCAGGAAGCAGGTTTAGCTAACAATGCCGAGTTTGTGAATCCTGAGATGAGGGCAACTCTGGGTTTTCTGTTCCAAGGATAGAGTTAACTCCCTTTTCTTTTTCTTATTAAAGTCGCTGTCAAAGCCCAGAATCGATCGAATTATTCTGCAGATGTTTACATGTGTTAGTTTAGTATTTATTTATTTATTTATTTTGTATTTAACATGAGAGCTTTTATAATCAGTTGTCATTAAGGACAGAGACAGTGATTACATCGTGGATTTATTATCAGCTCAGAATAAAATCTGTAGTCTGCATCTTTCTGTGGACAGCTGTCAGCCCGTCTGAAACGTTTACTGTATGTTACTGTAGCAATCACTGTTTAAATCAGCCTAATCTGCATCAAGCTTTACACACATGACGCTGATTAATGGTCAGTCATTTGTCATGTTGCAATCGGTCGCACTGTTGTAAAAATGTTTTTCATAGTTGGGATCTTAGAGATGATGTGAATATTTGAGTGAAGTTGAGGCTGCACTGACTTTAAGACTCTAAAATGGGATTAAATATATTTGTTTTATTTTATTTTAAAGCAGGCAGCAGCCTGCAACATTTCATGTTGAAATTTGTTCAGAGTGAGATTCAGTCATTAAATGATGTCAACATTATGAAATGTACAGTGTCTGAAATTCAGTGTCTGAACCTCAACATATTTTCCACTGAAAATGACCCAAACCAGTCTCAGTGGCTCCACCCAGACCGCAGTGAACAAACTAAATGTGGTACAAATGCTGACTGTGTGTGTGTGTGTGTGTGTGGGGGGGGGGGGGGGGAAGGTTGGCAAGG
>JAVDPK010000146.1:211443-226975 GCA_034780415.1 Cichlasoma orientale | reverse complement strand
CCCCCCCCCCCCCCCCACGGGGGGCAAGGCTGAGAGAGCATCTGAAAATTTTCATATCTAACTTAAAAGTATGATAAATTGTGCATGCTACCGGATTGTCATCTAGCATGTTCAGACCAAATGTGTTTCCAACTCTCTTGCTAAGTAAATACAATAAGGATAAAAGGAAGTTTATGGTCTTTATACTCCAATATTCTCTTTTATTTCACTGTTATTTCAGCTGCTCTTCTGCCTGGTAACAGTTTCTCCGTTTGGATGTATCCATAGATTGGCATACCTTTTTTGAGCCATATCTGACAATTTTAGCAATTTTCATCCAATTATGGCACACACATACTGTGTCACTTCACACCATATTTCCCCCTGTGCAAAACTGAAAAATAACTCAAAAAAGACCAACTGTATTTCTCTGAATATACTGCTGCTCCATTTTCTTTGTGGTAGTTTCCACCATATTCAACAAAATCTACAAAGCGTTTGACTTTTTGATGCATTGTAACTTTCCCTGGTGAGTATGGCATTAGACATGCTGACCTTTTTCTGACTATAAAAAAAAGCCTTCCCTTCATATGCATTGGCTAAATGCCAGACTTTAGAAAAGTGCACATCCTGCAGAACCAACACAGTCTTAAGATGTGGGACAGGGGGACACAAAATAAAACTACTGTATAGTCCCAGAAGGACATCTAGGACATCTAGATAGTGGTGACTCCAGGTAGCTTAGGCTCCGTAATAGATGAGCAAATAGGGTCTGCATATGAGTCCACTTAACCAGTAGGACGGATTGAAAATGGATGAAGATCATGGATTCCGACTGGATTGGGCCTGGATCAGATTTGGATCTGGTCACTTCCCAGTTCATCCCATCTGGATCACTTTTGGGTTTGTTCATAGTGGCCTATCTGACCAACATGTAGTTGGATCCATAAAAGTTTAGACATTTCTTACAACATGTTGGCTTTTAATGATAAAACTTTACAGTCATTAAAGACTTGGAAAGCATATTTTGAGTTAAATGTGAAAGTTACTTTTACTGAACTCTGACTGCCAAGAGTAACTCAGTAAATATCTCTGCTATGGCTGTAAGACTGCTCTTTATTTATGTGTTGCTGCAGTAAATGGTGGTATCTGAGCTCCATTTAGAATAGCTTTTTCCCCCCTCTAGTCATGCACGTGTTTAACTCGGGGTGAACCTGAGGAACTGGCTCTGATGAGCCTTTTTAGAACAGGGAAACTCTGTTACTGATCTCAGAGATAATCTTCCTGGAACAGGGCCCAGCTTTACTTTAGATAATAAAAATATTTTGAGTTGCCTTTACATGATATTTATGTTGTCATATTGTTAATATTTCCTTCTGTTTTGTGTGCGTGTTATCGATGCAAATTAACAGTTCACTTGTAATTCTGGCAGATATAATAGCGTGGTGTTTGGATAGCCACTCAAGCATCACTTTTTATCTGTCCAATTATCATCTTCATCTTTGATTATTTTTCAAGTGTGTAATCGGAGTCATCATAGATGTTTGCTTTACAATAAAAAGTACGGCACTCATTACTTTTTATTTATTTATTTAAATTAGTTGTTTTTTTTGTCAGGGTTCCTCTATTCTTTTCACACAAAACCACAGGTGAATGTTCCGGTGATTGCATGTTGCATTATATTACAAATTACAGAGACTGCAAAGAAGTTGATGACTGAGAGAAACTCCTGGAGAATTAGTTAACCTTTATACTTGAATGAAAATGCGTCGTCATTCTTACTATACAGTAATGCAAAAAAGAAAGTACACCCTCTTTGAATTCTAAGGTTTTACATATCAGGACCTAATAATAAAAAATAATCTGGTCCTAAATTTATAACCTCGGACAAAAACGAAGCCAAAATGCAAAAGCAGTGTCTTTAAAAAAATATACATATATATTTCAACAGCAATAACTTCAACTAATCACTCTTCTGTCTGCCTTTATCAGTCTCTAACATCATGTTAGGACATCATTGTGGAGGACATCTAGCCCAAGCTTTGCAATGTTTGCTTTATATCGCAACACCCGGATCCTTTTTCAGCCATTCTGTCGATTAGCTGCTTTGCTTGGGATCATTGTCCTGTTGCACAACCTAAGTTCATTTCAGTTTTGGCTGTTGGACAAAAGCCTCACATTTGACTCTAGAGTACTTTGGTGTGCAGATCCAGTGGCTGCAAAACAAACTGCGGTGCTTGACAGTTGCTATGAGGTATGTGTGCTGATGTGGTGTTTGGTTTTCATTTGGGATCTCTTCCAAACACATACCCGTTCAGTGTTTTTTTATATATATATATATATATACTGTTCTGAACTTTAACATTTAGTATGCTGAGGCTGTGGCGTCTGAGATGCAGATCTTGTTTTTGTTTTGTTTTTTTGTAGTTTCTGAGCATTGCACACTGTGACCCTGGAGTAAATTTGCTGGGACATCCAGTCCTGGAGAGATTGGCATCTGTCTCGAATGCTTTCCACTTGTGAATAATCTTTCTCACTGTATAAACGTGGACTTGCTGACAATCCAGAAATCAAGTGCAATTGATTAGCTCACCTGGCTGCTACTTACCCTCTGGATTTTAGAAGGAAACAGTAAAGGTGTACTTAGTTTTTCAAACACTTGAAAAAATACTTCATGTGTTCTTGTTCATCTGAGGTTATATATATATATATATATATAATATAAAAATAATTTTTATTTTTAATTATGTCCTGTTAAATAAACCCTTAGAATTGAAAGAAGGTGAACCTTCTTTTCACGACTGTGTATACTCCAAAAATGTTAAGTTAGTGCAGTTTACATTAAATTCTTTAAGTTCCTTCAGTTATCGTGCATTATACATGTGGAATCCCATTTTCACCTGACACACATGCTACAGCGAGGTCTGAGTATGATGTTTTGACCTCTTGGGGAGGTTTGACCTATTTTAGTGTTCCACTCCAGTTGATGGGGTTGAGGCGCAGCAGCTCTCTCTCCTTCAGGGCCTCCTGGGAACGTGTTAGCGCTCTGTCCCTCCAGCTCTGCTCCATTAGCTGTTCACAAGCAGAGACAGAGATGAAGGAAGAAGGAAAAAAACAAAACCAAAAAAACAAAACAGACACTCCCTGTATTATTGTAACCTGAGAACGTGGTGAAACATTTCCAGGGCACTACTGAATGGGGCCGTAACCACAAATGCATTAGTAGTGGATACATAATGTACGTGTGGGGCTGTACCCTCTTGTTCTCTTCTCTGTACACTGCCATCGCTTTGCTGTGCTGGATCCTTTGCTCTCGTTCACTGGACAGATCAAGGCGGTCCACTTCTATGAGGAACTCTGCTTCCTTTGTTTTATTGGCCAGCTGCAGCTTTATTGCTACACATTTCTCCTCTATTTGCCTCTTTAACTGCTCTCGCAGCTCCTTCCTACAGAGATAAAAGAGCAGCTTTTCTTTGTCACTGACGAATCTTGCTGTGTTTTAATATAAAAAGAATCATTTACATCCTCCACATTTTACCTGTACTCTTCTCTCTCACCGCTGGTTCCATAGAAGGGCTTCCGCCACACCTGATGATATCTGACACAGCAATTTCCAGTGAGTGACTTGGAATTCAGCTCTTCAAAGAAAATACAGAAAATGGCACAAGTGATGCAATGATAGAACTAAATAATATCACTACCCGTAATGCTCTCTTCTCTGCATGATCAGTGTCCTCTGGTGGTTGTGGTGGTGAACATCTGGTGTTTCCAGACTGACGGTGCGTTTATGGACAAATGGTGGATGTAATGGATTCAGTCTTGGAATACTCTAGGGAGTATATTTATGGATCATGCTTTTTTAATGCAAACATTACCTTTCTATGATTAAACCACACAGTTAGGAAATCTCTGCTTACTTGATTATTTTTGCAAAACTGCACAGAGTCTGAAATTGTGGGAAATTTCACGGCTCTGTCCACCAGGCAGCGACCCTGCTGGAGAGGAGGTGCGTGAGGAATACAGACTGGTGTGGAAGCTATAGAGATGGCTGCTATGGGAATGAAGAAATGAACAGAATTAAAGAATATTAGTAATACTAAAAAAAAAGACAAATGGAAAAACAAATCTTTTCTTACGTAGTTTCATCTTATTGGTTTCCTTGTCCAATGAAACTTCCCAAAGCTTCCAAAGTTCTACTTTTCTTCTTTTCAGCTGTATTTGTCTTCGCATCAACATGCAGGAACACAACAATCCAAATTTAAATATACTAGATTACTACAGCAGTACTAGTTAGAGATTAACCAGAGATTCCAGTGTATTTGTTGTGTGTTTTGCAGTGGCAACAGTTGCCTTGGGAATCTGGTTACACCGCATCAAAAGAAAGCTGCTGCATGGAGTGGCACGCATCGGTGCACTCATCAAGATTATTAGACTGCCAGCAGTCTGCCAACAGATACATCTGGGGGATGTCCCTGAATCTCATCTACATAAAAAGACTGAGACACGAAAACCAGCCAGAAGACTGAATAAAACACTCATGAATCGTTTCAACTTTTAACCAGCTTAAAACATTTTATTCAACATAGAGTAAAAGTTCTTAAAGAACCTGCATAATACTGCATAATCCTGAAGGAATACAGGTTTAAAATTGTAAGCCCATCATAATGCTGACATTGCAATATTGTTAAGATAACTGCAGTTAGTGTGATATAAATGATTTTCTTGTTTGTGGTGCTTCAGATTCCCAGTGTCTCGTGGTTCTCCCACAGCCAGGCATGATACTTGTTTAACATGTGATCATCAGGCGTCACCTTTGACATAAGAACACACACACACAAAAAAATCAGATTTGAATAGAAATCAAACAATTAACGGAAGAATGTGCTCGTAAAATACTCGGGATTACACTCACCTGCCTCCACTCATTCACACAGAAGATCCTGTAGGAGTCGTTGCCGTACTTTCCAATACCGTGCAGCTCGACAGGGTAACGCCACTGTTTAGTTAGATACTCATCTATATGGGAGAAAAGATTGAGCTTTTCTTTTTTTTTTAGCCTGTTTCATATATTCTGACTAAAACCATGCAAAGAGAACTGAAAATACACAATAAAATTACAATAATATGTGTTAATAAATGCATTCTATGTGTACAGAAAGGTGGTTGCTGTAATCTACCAACAGGCATGCGCATTCACCTGAGAAGCGGATGAGTGTTTTGGCTCTAAGCTCATAGAGGCCAAGTGGCTTTAAAAGTTCAGACACGGGCTTCCAGTCGGCCTCCCGGGTCACCTCTGCAGATGGATAACGCTCAAAGAACTGCCACAGGACTGGAATGGCCATTTTGCCTGTATTAAAACAATGAGTGACATGCCAGGTTTCAGCGCAGGTTGATACAACATCCAGAAAACTGAAATCTGTGTGTATGCATGTGTGTGTGTGTCAAATCCTACCACTTGTTTTGTTCAGAAAAATTGTGGCCACCAGGAGCTTCCAGGGATCATGGAAAAGAGTTTCCTGTACAAGATTGAAGGGAGAACGAGGGGGGGTCCACTTCTTGAAGGCCTTCCTCCTGGGTGGGCTAAGTCCTGAGCATGGACAGTGTACATTTCTCTAAAATTACACACATAATTTTATTTAATAAATGTTGATATATAAACTGTACAGCCCATGTACAAGCATCTGCAGCTTCTTGCATTAAACATTACCATCTCTGCTGGGTTTCCCACTGAAGTAAGGGCTTGTTTTCCGCTTGCTTTCCAAACTTTTGGACTCTAAGCAGACAGGAAACATTTATTTATGCATATTAAAAGAGTAAAACTGCTTTACATCTTTTGGGCCAAAGTTAAGTATCTCATAAAATGATACAATAAATAAAATCACATATTCACTGAGCACAACGTGGTGGAGTCTATAATGCAGTAAGATTACTCAATCAGTTCAGACCTACATTAGACTAATGATGTGATGTATTCTATGATGATTGACTATTTATCTCCCCTCCCTCTATATCAGATCTAAATGTATGCTTTTTTTCCCTTTTTGGAGGGTTCTTTGTGCCAATTAAAGGATTTGGTTTCTTTGATTTTTATGTATTTATAGCTGCAAATGTACAGGATAATGGGAGACATAATCAGTAATGCACTCGATAAGCTCAAATTAAACAGTTTAAAAAAAGAATTTAAAACTTTTACAAGTTGTCAGTCAGCGCGGATCATACTTACTATTCTGGGAATCTCGTATTGGTGTACAGCTCCCGTCAGTGGTGTCAGGCAACAACACATCTTCAGCATCCCGATGACTGTCACCATCAGAATTAGGATTGTTGTCACCTTTGCTGTGAATCCGTCTCTCATCTCGCTCATCCTCACCTTCATTCTCGCTCTCAGTGGCAGGTTCAACATTCAAACTTATGACCGAAGGCTGCAAGTGTGCCTGCTCATCCTTATGATTACTTGAAGGAGCTAGCCTCATTAACTTCTCTCTCAGCTGGCCTCCTCTGGGGGGGCTCTTCTGCAGCTTCACATCATCCACCTTTTCTGAGGTCAAAGCTTGTAAACAACCCTTTATGGTCTCAGCAGTTTTGTCTCCATTCACTTTCACTTCTAATACACATGCGGTCTTCTTAAGTTCAACATCAGCATCAATATGAGTTTCACTTCTGAGGGAGGAAAAGGCTCTTTTGGATTTATTTGAAGATGGCTCTAGAATTGCTGTTTCATTTTCTGTTTCCTCCTGCTGTCCGTCTGCAGGTTGTTTCTTCCCCCTCCTCTGCTTTCCTTTGGGAGGGAGTGTTTGTGAAGGGGTGACAACATCATCTTTGGATGTGGTAAAATCAAAGAGGCTTATGTCTAAGTTATCCCTTCCACTTTCTAGGAGGAAAGCGCGCAGGGATGCTCTGGACCGGAACCTCTGCCCTTCGGGACTTAACAGGAAAATCAATTAGATGCTGATCTAAGTGCTTCTGCAATTCACTTCTAGGTACTATCTTACGAAGACAGGATTGTTTAAAAAAAAACAAAAAAAACAGAGTCACCTTGTAATGTATACATCCAGTTTGCCTGCTGTCTTCCCTGTTTTCCGCTGCCTCACTTCTCTGATCCAACCAGGGGGCATTGCGGAAGTAGGGCTTATAACATCCCCTTCTTTGTGACTTTGATGATTCATGTCCCCACTTTTCTCCAGTTCATATTTCAGCTAGTGGGATGCATTTTGAGTTGCTTTTGAATCCTGTTGCAGTGAAGACAAGAATATAGAACCTTGGCTATTGTCAAACAATAAAGCAGTTGTTCCCAGTTTGTTCGTGCATCCTTACTCAGATTTTACAAAAACGATACATACAAGGAGTTTGCTCATTTTACAGTCTCACATAAAGCCAGTATTAACACATAACAAACCCTCGATATTACTGGACGGCATAAGAACAGCAAAGCACGTTAACAAACGTGTGTGTAACATACATTAATACTGGTCAGCCTTTGGTTGTGCATCTTCAAGTCTCAGCGTTGCCTTCCCGAACACTTTCTGGTGTCAACACAGGACCAGGAAGTAGCGAGCAAGACCGAGTCTGCGCAGTGCGAGCGAATCGTGACAACAAACGGTACCTAGTGTGACAAAAACGGACCAAGCGAGCTGCGGCAACCTGTTGATATTAAGATACGTCGGTGCTTTTTGTTCGTTAAAGGGTGGAAATGAGAGCCGTTCTTGCATGGAAGGAAGCAATCCGCGAGCAATGGTAGGAATCTACGCTGTCAGCCTCGTCCCGAAGCTTGGCTGTAACGCTAGGTGGTTAGCAACGGTGGTTGCTATGTAAACTAGTGTTATATGCTAACTAGCCTTAGCCTTAGCAATACTAGTCTGCAATACTTGATATGTTGCAGGAGAGATTGCTGTGTGTCTGTGTAACTCATTAGAGGGGGAAAAAAAGGGGGCAAAAAGACTTATACTTCGTATGAGCCCTGTGGCTTGATCTGATCACCAGCTACAGTGACCAGATCCTGAATAACTAAATGTGGGGCAAAGACTGTGTTTGAGTGGGACAATGTGGGAAACGTTTGGCACTGATTTTCAAGAACAAGGTTGATGTGCAGAGCTGCAGTAACAACAGAGAGCTAAAGTTTACTATGAATACTACTATGAAGCTATGGGAAAAGAGCTGTTGAAGCTAGGTTAAGAAAAGAGGTGACGATCAGTGAGCAGCAGTATGGCTTCATGCTGAGAAAGAGCACTGTGCAGTGTTTGATTTGAGAATGTTGATGGAAAAGTATAGAGAAGGTCAGAAGAAGAGGCATTGTGTCTTATAGAGCTAGGGAAAGCATATGAGAGGAACTGTGGTACTGCATGAGGAAGTTAGGAGTGGTATGGGAAGGTGGTGCAGGACATGTATGAGGACAGTGAGACAGTGGTGAGGTGTGCGGTAGGAGTGACAGATGAGTGACACAGAGGTGAAGAGGAGAGTGCAGGCAGGGTGGAGTGAATGGAGATGAGTGATTTTCCTTTAGAGCAAGGTTAAAACCTCTTTGATAAGGTTCAACATTTTCTGTATGTTTTTTGTGAGGTTTGTGCAGCTCAGACTGTTTTTAATTGTTGTTACTAACAATTGCTGACCAGTTTTCACAGATAAAAACCATGAAAAATGTATTTTAAAAAAGTTAAGAAAGGCAATATTATTATCATTATTATAATTATTTGATTGTAATGATGTCAGGGATGACAACTTACATAAGTACAACTTAAGGCAAAGGGTCTGTTGCCTTACGCAACAGAATTAATAGAATTTCTGGCTATATGAGTAAATGTTACCCTACTTAAAGAAATTGTTGGGGGAAGGCCAAAACTTCTCTAGGGAAAAATCCTGACTTTGTTAATTCAGAAAATTAGGTCTGGGATTTGTTTGCACTCTGTAAATTTTGTCTTCTTTACTGTAAATTAGTAACTTCACCTTTATAGCGAGGGAGGGCTGGCATTTAGAGTGCTTTTATGAAAAATATTTCTATGTGGCGCCAGTGTATGGAAGAAGAAAATCATATGAAATATTGCTGTATCAATATTTTGTCACACCTCTCTTCAAAGGTCAAAAATTAAACCTTCATGCTCGTTTTCATGTTGTATCAGTCTGGCAGTGATTTTCAAAAAAATATCCTTTGTTTCTGCAAACCGCGAATTTCAAAAGTTGTTGTTTTGTCCACTCAATTTATCCAAAATCCAAAAAGAATTAATGTACTATGTTAAAGAAATAGCCTGGTTTGATACTGGGAGAAGACACAAACCCAGCCTCAGGGGGTCCCAAGCTTGTGTACTCCAAGCGCCGCTCCCAAGCCCAGATCAGGGAGGGAAATTTGCATCAGGAAGATAAGAAGATAAGAAATCCCTTCATTAGTCCCACGATGGGGAAGTTCAGTGTAGCAGCGGCAAAGGTGTTGTACAGAGGATAAACAGTAACTAGGATACAATAAAATAAAGTATAAGAGGTAAATTAGAATGATTAAAAACAAGCTGCATTAACAATATGTACAGAATAAATAATATGTATATAATGGAGGACAGAACATACTATATGAAGATTATGTTACCAAATGGATTACTATACTACACCTGTTCACTGCACCAAATAAAAATCTATTTAAAATGAGGTATACTGCACAGTGCCAGCAACAGCACTGGGGAACACAGTAGACCACTTCTATTTATGGGAGCAGTGCTGGTTAAAAAGTCTGAGCATCCAGCATAAAATCTGTACCGAATCAGATATGCAGATCCAGCCCTTTGGGAAATAAGGGAACAGCCAAAAGAACCTATTAAACAAATATTGGGCATTTGCAAATTCTCACAATTATGAAACTGGAAGCCAGTATTCTCCACAGCTAACACTGAATGTTTCACACCGAAACAGATTGTGTGCATCCTTGTAATCTAGCAAAAGTGTTGTATGTTTTTCCTCATTCATATAAAACTGATTTGAAAGCATTTTTATTTATTCATTTTAGTATTTTAATCCAGAATTCACAACATCAATATTTGCTTTCTCAGTGTTGCAGCTGCATGCCTTGGCTGCGATATCATGGCATGCCACGGCTTTACCTCCACTTATAGGTTTGTGAATACCTCTAAATCCTATGTCAGGATTGTTCTTTCTGTGTATGTTTGCACACAGCAATAACATACTTCTAAAAATCTCTTCCATCGCAAACCTAGAGGTCAAAAACTCCACAGGAAGCCTCCAGTATATTATATTTCAGTGATGAATGGTGTCATAACCGCTGCTCGTGAGCGAATCAATTTATTGAAAAACCATTTCAACACAAATCTGTTCTTTGTCTTTTTGCAGCGTGTATGACCTCGCCTTCAAACCGGATGGCAGCCAACTCATAATTGCTGCGGGGCTTCGTGTCCTGGTGAGGCCTTCCTTCTTCTTCTTTAGCCTAAAAATGCAAACATGTAGGGAACATGTGCAGTCATTTCACATTATTTATTTTTGTTACAGGTTTATGATGCAACAGACGGCAGTATAATCCAGCCTTTAAAAGGACACAAAGACATAGTGTACTGCGTGGCCTATGCCAAAGATGGTGCTGAATTGTTTTTTACTAAATTTCTTTGAATCAGTCGTTATTTTTTCTTCATTCTTACTCATTAATGCGTTCTTCTGCAGGTAAAAGGTTTGCCTCGGGGTCAGCAGACAGAAGCATTATTATCTGGACTTCTAAACTGGAGGGTATTTTAAAATTTACGTAAGCAGCACTTTTACTCATCTCTTTAGTATTACAGAGTTGCAGTATTACAGCATAATGCACAGTGTTTACTCCTCCATCATTCTTTCTTTTATTCGTTTATCTGTAGCCACAATGACTCTATCCAGTGTATTGCCTACAACCCAGTCACTCACCAGCTTGCCTCCTGCTCACCTGGAGACTTTGGTGAGTGCACCTTAGTAGGGAACTTTAACAAATGTGACCTAATGTAAGTGTTTTATTGTGAGTCATTGCCAACCAGGGAGACTAAACATTATTGAATGTTTCATATTTTTAGGCCTGTGGGCTCCAGAGCAAAAATCTGTAAACAAGCATAAAGTGAGCAGCAAAATAACGTGCTGTGGGTAAGTGAAGTCTGTTGCTGCAACTTGTCTGTAGCTGCGGTACATTTCCCTTTGTGCATTCATGTTCCTGTGCTTCATTTGTTGCTTGCAGGTGGACAAACGACGGGCAGTACCTTGCTCTGGGCATGATGAACGGAGTGGTGAGCATTCGGAACAAAAACGGAGAGGAGAAGGTCAAAATAGAGCGTCCAGGAGGCTCCTCCTCTCCTATCTGGTCCATAGCCTGGAATCCCTCCAAGTTAGTCCTTAATTGTTATCGAAAAGTGTTATAGAAATAGAAGGATGATCTTGACAAGTTAATACACGGCCACGAGCACTTTTGCACTGTCCTTCCAAGATTTCGAGCCAATATTGTTCAAAATTAGATTTTGTTTTTAGGTGAGCAGTTTTTGTGGGGCCAGCAGGTGGCAGCGGTTAACTGGTGAGTGGTGGACCTTTTTCTGTGATGGACTGGATTATGATGCCTGGGAGCAGCTGTCTCTGCTCTATGATTTCCCCTGTAGCCAAAGTGAGGAGTACGGCAGTGAGATCTATGGTGGACCACAGAACAGGTCAATTAAGGGGAAAAGGCAGCATAAAGGTGAAAGGATGCAGGCAGCAGGGTAAAGATGGAAGTCATGAGACAAGAAACAACGTATTTTTTTTTATTTATTGGGTTGCTTTATATGTGAAAGTTGGTCATCACACAGAGGTCACCGCATGAGGTCAGCCAGGGAGCAGTGTCTCTTGAGCTCTTAGCGATTCAGGGTTAATAGATGCATAGGTACATAGGTTTATGGTGTACTTTGTCCTGAACTAAAACGGTTCTGAAAATTAACATAAAAAAGCTTTCCATTACTTTGCATCATTAAGCGAGCGACCCTGTGTCCTCTGGCTGAAAGGTGGCTCTCTGCTTTTCACTGTCATCATTACTTAAATGACCCAAGGCCCGTCAGTACAGAATCTTGTGATTAATGCTTGTGCCTAAAGTCATTTTTGTTGTTTTTTCACAGGGATGAGCACAATGACATTCTGGCTGTGGCAGACTGGGGTCAGAAGCTCTCTTTTTATCAGCTCAGCGGAAAACAGGTGAATGTACAAAATCTATGTAAGACCCTGAACCTGAAACTGCCACGTGCTATGGCATTGTCTTTGATTTCACATCACCGATATAGATCATATTTAAGGAACGTCACTGTAACAATTCATTTTCCTGTGCTAGAAGAAGTATACAATGTAAAGATGAGGTTGTGGTCGAGGACTTTCACCCAGGAGATTTGTGTCCCATGCCAATCCAAAAGTAACTATTGGACTGTGGACTGATTATTTTCATTTTTAAACTAAAATTTTCACTTAGGTTAGGTATAGGCATTTCCCTCCACCCCTACCCTTTCCACCCTGCAAAGAAACACTTAGGGTATAATAGACTCTCAGCCATTGGTGGCAATTACTAACCATTAAGTGACTAAGTGGGAGTCATTTACCTTTTGTATATTTAAATGTCCTACTGTGGATTGGGCAATTTACTTCTACAACTCTTCATAGTTTTCCACAGGGCCTGGCCCATTGGTATGCCAAGGATAATGGAAAGGGGTCATTAATGAAATATATGTATGTTTTTTAACAACAGAAGTTGTGATTTTATTGTAATTTTCTACTTACCTTCAGCACATTCCAGTGTTTTGCATTGAGCGATTGCTGACAGACCTATACTAGCAAGATTAACCCTAAATGTTTTGTATAAAAATGATTAGAAACCATAACTAATTACGTTAGAAAATGTTAGAATATCTATCATAGATAAAAGAAACGGTTATAGGTATGATAAACACAAAACGAATCATCCGTTTATCCGTTTTCTTAACCACTTATCCGGTTTAGGGTTGTGGAAAGGGCTGGATCCTATCCCAGCTTTCATGTGGCTATCATACAGTGAGAGGCGGGCCAGTCCGTCGACAAAAAGACCCATTTAAAAAAAGCAAACAAACAGTATTTGTCCGAGCTGCAGAGCTTTGGGATCACAAAAATGCGATTGGTTGGTTTGGTCAGTGATACTTTTGGGGCAACACCGATCATGATGTTGCAGGGACAACACACACGGTGATACCAGATCAGGTCTATGTTGGTGTACAGACGCCATGGTAATATGCATACAGTGTATAAAGTATTTTGTTATTGCAACGTTTAACTGTTGAAATGACTGAACACAGGCAGTCCTTCATGGGAAATGCCAGAAGGCTTGGAACATTTTAAAGCACTGTCAGCGGTATGTGCTATAACTTGCTAAAGCAATAAGAAGCAACATCACAAAATGACTCTGTTTGTTCAAAAATATAGCGTATTTGAAACTCTTTATGGAGTGTTTCCTGTTTTAATCAGACTGTCAGGGTCTATTGAAACCATAACAGAACACTGGATGTGGTCCTGCTATGCTTTAATGCCCCCTTCACAATTCCTTCTTCCTCCTAAATTCCCAGTTGGCGATATTGTAATTATAGACAAATATGCACTGTTCATTACTCTGCCGTTATGCCTTAGGCTCGTATTTTGTCATTGGCCTATTTATCTATTGAACATGCTGTTTTGATTACAACACCAAGAATTGTTCACAATGAAAGAGAATGACTATAGATTGTGCGGGGAAGCTTTATCCCAGAGTGAGGAAAACCAGATGTACCAAATGGGGCGACCTGATATGATGTTGTGCAAATGGACTTTGAACACTGATACAAAAGAGGCTATTTAAACCAGAGAAACACTTTCTTTTTTGTCTGCCTTTTCATCCAACGCTCAAAGGAATTGGTTGAATGTACTGAGCACTTTGAAGTGTGCAGGCCCAGACAGTGGGGAGTGCTGGCCTGGGCCCTTGGGCAATAAATACAAGAAATGCTTGTTTTATTCCTATTTTTAATGTCCTCTTCTTTCTTTGTCTCTCTCAGATTGGAAAAGACAGGACTCTCACCTATGACCCATGCTGCGTCAGCTACTTCTCCAAGGGCGAATATATAGTGATGGGCGGCTCTGATAAACAGGTTTCCCTCTACACAAAAGATGGCGTGCGGTTAGGAACCATCGGAGAGCAGAACTCCTGGGTGTGGACTTGTCGGGTTAAGCCTGACTCCAACTTTGTGGTAGGTCCACAGCTTGTGAAGCCATATGTCTAAATAAATTACTCTTACTGTGACATGCGCCATCATTCAAGTGTAGTGACAGAAGAACGAGAATAAAAAAGCTCAGACGTGACATTTAAGGTGACATTTGATCTTCTAACAGAGTGCCTCCTTGACTGCACAGATGCACAAGCCGTTTAATTTTGAAGTAACACTTTTCCAGCTTTTTCTTTTCACCACGTTTAACTAAAAGTGACAAGAGAGATTTAGTTGCTAGCAGATTCTCTCAGTTCTGCCGTGCGGCTGCTTTAACAACAGGAACATTTTCCCACTCTCGCAGTCTGTTTTTAGAAGTGTTAATGGGATGCACTGCTACATTCTTGTCTCTTACCTAGGTTTTGGGCTGCCAGGATGGGACCATCGCCTGTTACCAACTTATCTTCAATACAGTTCATGGCCTCTACAAGGATCGCTACGCTTACAGAGACAGCATGACTGATGTCATTGTGCAGCACCTCATCACTGAGCAAAAAGGTGCACTTTTGATCAGGCAGATAGGATCGCTATGGTGATTCCTCACCAAATAATTGGCTGTATGTCTTACAGCTTCACAGTGACACGATCAGGAGTAGCGTTGCAGTCAGCATTATGAGAAGTAAACTTATACAGTTATTAATAACTTTAACAGGAATTCACTGTCATTTTCCTGTTGTCATATTATTCATATAAGCCACCAGGAGTGATCAAATTAATCTGATCTAAGGGCAGCTGGCCTACCTTTTTTTAATGACTAGATATCTAATTTTTAAGTGAACATCTTGCTATAATAGGATTTTCTATATAAATGAGAGGTGACAGTATTTAATTTCTTTACACAAACGAGGGAGGGAGATTTGAAGGAAGAAAAAAAAAATAGTGCCAGCAGTCTTATTCAACAGGATGCATTGGCTGAGATAATTAAACCTTCCTCGCCCTCCCTATATGACTACTCTCTCCCATTTATTTCTTTTTCTCAGTGCGGATCAAGTGTCGTGAGCTCGTGAAGAAGATCGCCATCTATAGAAACCGTCTTGCCATCCAGCTGCCCGAGAAGATCCTCATCTACGAGCTCTATTCAGACGACTCCTCGGACATGCACTACCGCGTCAAGGAGAAAATATGCAGGCGGTTTGAATGCAACTTGCTGGTCGTCTGCTCCCAGCATATCATTCTGTGTCAGGTCAGGAGAGATAGCGGGCCACAGGTATTTTGTGGCGAAAAAATATACCAAAACATTAATTTAAAGTTGCTTCTACCAGAGCCTGTGTGTGTGTGTGTGTGTGTGTGTGTGTGTGTGTGTGTGTGTGTGTGTGTGTGTGTGTGTGTGTGTG
>JAVDPK010000146.1:185547-208935 GCA_034780415.1 Cichlasoma orientale | reverse complement strand
CACACACACACACACACACACACACACACACACACACACACACACACACACACACACACACACACACACACACTGTTCTGATTAAGTAAAACCAGCCTTACCATCCTTCACAATTTACTACTTCTCATAAAACAAGCAATAGAAATATACAACAGCCTCACTCTTCATCATGTTACCTGCACTCACTCACCGACAACACATGGACATTACCCAAGTTAGCCAACAATGAGCCCATGTCCTTAATCAGTGTGTGATGCAGAATTTTAAAGAAGCTGGGTAATGCAAATAAGAACACAAAGCAACAGGCTGTGAGAAGCAATTATACTAAATCTTTCCTCTCCACCTTTTCAGGCCTTCATTAGAATCAGAGACCTACGCTACCTGGAGCTAATCAATAGCATTGAGGTAATACTAAGTTCTCAGAGGAACAGTTTAACTCTTTTGTTTTCTGATTTCTTTTCTGGGTAATGTATTTGTTGACATCATTAAAAGGTGAATTACAGTTATTGTGGTCATACAATAATGTCAGTAATTGTAAAGCCTTTTTCTGGGCTACAATTAAACCTCAAACTAGGGTGGAACCTGTATCCTGACTGACCTTTTCCAGCCGGGTCCACGCAGGCATGCAAGCACACAGCTACGCAAACGCACAAATCCTTAATGATCTGCTCGCCGAGCTGAGCAGGATGTGCTATAACTTGGATCTTTCTGCTTGTTCTTGTTTAAAATGTGGAAATGTTCATCTTTGGCAGTCTGTTTTTGTCAGCCACAATATTATATATGGAAAATAGTGTTTGCATTTAAAAAAAAAATGTTTGTTATTGCTGTGGCTGATAGTAGAAGAGGTTTGTGAAGGTTCAACAGCCTTCAGTGTTGTGTAACTCAATGTGTATGCAAACTCACATGCATAACTGTTGTGCGGAAATGTGTGTGTGTGTGTGTGTGCTTAAGTGTATGCGACTGTTCTCAGCACCGAAGTCAGTGTTTGTGTTGACTGATTTGTAGGAGAGGAAGAAGCGGGGTGAGAACGACAATGACCTGTTTCTGGCAGACGTCTACGCCTATCAGGGGAAATTCCACGAGGCAGCCAGGCTCTACAAACGTACTGGCCATGAATCCAGAGCCCTGGGCATGTACACTGACCTGCGTATGTTCGACTACGCCAAGGTGATTCAATCATTGACAAAAACACGTGCTTTTACATATAACATAGCTTTGAATCGATACAGACAAAAACACCTGCAAAGTATTGCATGTTTTTGGGGTTTAGAACATATGGTTTTCTTCAACATGTGCCGTTATGCCAAGTTGAGGCCCCGCACTGTGTTCAGACAGCCCCCCCTTTACTGTCTGTCTTTCATCTCCTCATATATCATCAGAATCTCCACATATATCATCTGATCTGCGCATGCATGGCCAGCTTTTACACACATAGCCCGGTACGACATAAGCTACATATAGTTACAGTTGGAAATGGGGCACAAAAGGAGAGAAATAAAGCGAGCGTCTGTTTTTGCATGGATACTTTGATGGGGGGGGGGGGGGTCAGTTGGAACTGAGACAAATTCAAGTTTACATGCGGTGCCCCCACTTTTGATCATCAGCATTGCATTCACATTGGTGGAGCAGATGACACAGCCATGACTCGTTCATGTATATTTGTGCTTGAGTTTGTATCAGATTGTATGTGTGTTTGATGTGGCTGCTGTATATTTATGCGGCTGTGTGGCCATCTGGTCCCTCCGGCTGTTTGTTTTAGGTAGGATGGACACCGGAGGGAGAGGCCTTGTAGCTGCCTGCTGTTCCTCCTATCTCACACTTGACCCGCATGGTTCTGCCTCTCTGAACTGGACCTGTCCTGCTCTCCTTTCAGATTACTGTTAGGAATTTGCTTTTGTTAACTGTTAGATCTCACATTAGTTGATTGTTGTCGGTTTTAATGGGGATTTCTTACGTATTGAATGCCACCTTAAGTTTGCAACTTTGTCTTTCTTGTTGCAGGAGTTTGTTGGAGTGACAGACCCAAAGAGCTCTCGGATGCTGATGACCAAGCAGGCAGATTGGGCTAAGAGCAGCAAGGAGCCACGAGCAGCAGCTGAGATGTACCTGTCAGCAGGAGAACATCTCAAAGCTATAGACATTATAGGGGAACACGGCTGGGCGGACATGTAGGTGTCAGTCTCTGTCTTAAAGATTCAGGTTCATTCCACATTTTGAAATACTGCTACTCCTGTTTAATTTTCTTTTTAAAAACTGTCTTTTTTGATATGCGTATGATTTCAAAACGTCAGTTAAACTTCTAGATCTACTTCTTCTACTTCAAACTTTTGGTAATGTCGAGTTAATGTTATAAATGCCAATTCTCTACACTCTCAGGACTCTCAAAAAACCCAAAACAGAGCTTGTAAAATTCTAAAAGTCAGTATGTGGTATGACCACCTTTATTCTTCAGTGCAGCCTGAACGGTCCTAAGCAAGCGTTCTTGTAATTTCTTTGGGTAGTCTTCAGGAACAGTTCTCAGGGTTCTTGAAGGACGTTCAAAGCTCTTCTTTGGATGTCGGTTTCCTTTTTGTTCTGTTCGCTGTCAAGATGATCCCACACTGGTTCAGTAATGGTCCAGGCTCTGGGAAGGCTAATCCATGACGGATGGTGTTCCATTATGTGTTTTTCTATCCAGGTATGCTTTTACTCCATTGGCAGCGTGTTTCGAATCATTTTCATGCTAAAAAAAAAATGAAGGTTTTGTGTATCATATATAATATTTCCAGATGATACTGCATGATAGATCAAAATCTGCCTGGCTGCATGGCTGTAGACACACACTGTACTTCTTCTCTCTATTTCAAATTTGGATTCATCGCTCCAGCAGACCTGTTGGAGGCCATTGATTCTCAGTCCAGTTCTTGTCTTATTTGGCATCCCTTAGCCTTTTCTCCCTGTTTCCCTTCCTTAGGAATGGCTTGTTAAGTGGCCTTCACAAGGCCTGATGAACAGTAGATGGATCAGCTGAATGGCCAGATGCATCTCTCAGGTCCGGTGTCAGGTCTTTGCTGGACTTGTTTCATTTTTCTTAAGGACATGACTTTCAGATAGTGTTCATCTGCTGTAGATAACTTTTTAGGCCTGACATTTCTTCTTTTGTCCTCCACTCTCCAATTTTTTTAAGGATACACTGCACGCCATGCTGAGATATGCCAAGTTTTCTGGTATATGTCTTGTTGGTGCAAAAATACTTTTTTATGCCTGTCAGGTTGTGTTATCTTTGGTATTTTTTTTCATAAATTCAGGTAAAGAAATGCGAACAAATTTTGTGTTTTTGCAGCAGGCTGCTAGTGACAAAGTACCTAAAGAAACAGTTTAAAATTAGCTCTTTGCTAAGTTGTCTAAAAAAAAAAACTTTAAAAAGCCTGGAGAACTATTGCTCAAGACCAAAAAATTACAATAAAGTCTGGCTCTTGAAGCAAAATAAAAAGAAATGAGGGATGGTTCAAGACTTTTGCACAGTACTGTATTTGATCATAGACACTGACTTCAGTACTCTGTCAGTGAAGTGATGATGGGACAACAACAGAGCAGAATTGTCTATTTAGATGTGGAGACTCCTAATTTGATTGATGTTTGAGGTGTGGTTTGTGTTGTAACTTAGTACCACTGCTAATGTCATTAGTCTCACTCACAGGCCATTAGTACCAGGCATGATAAAGGGAAGCTTTGAGGGCTGCAAATGGTCCCAAAAACAAATGCCTTCCATTATAGGGGACTTACAGTACTGTGCTTTTCTTTATCTTCTGTTAGATATACTGTTACAGTGACTGATGCTTACAGTAAACATGGCCAAAGAGTCAAATAATGAGGTCATTGTATGTACAAGTAATCCCTGTGAGCCAAAAGCTCAGACTTCAGACTGCTCTAACGGCTCATTTTCAGACAGTTTACTGAGCTTAGATCTTTATGATGTCAATAAGAGCCAATACCCTTACATGGTCTTCTCAGGTACACAGCTCTGAAGCCCCACCCACTTGCTGTTTAAAGAAGAAGAAAGTTGTCTTAAAAGGAGGGTGAAATTATCTTTAATGAGTTGTTTCAGGCAATTGATGAGCTGAGGGGTGCTACAAGAGCCGAGTATTAGATAAATAAGGTTTATTTTGAGCTGTGTATCATGCTAAGCTACTCTAGTAGAGTGTAAGGATAAAAATATGGATCTGTGAATCAGTATAATAGTTCCCGTTTAAGCTTCAGTCATGCATCCATTGTTGTTAATGTGTGCTGTGTGTCTGTGTTGTTGAAAACCAGGCAAATTGATATGTGGTGACCATATCAGAACTCCCCGCCGACTCCATCTGACCCTCTCCCTGCACGCTGCAAGCATCCTGTGGTGCTACCAGTGGGTCAGTGCAACTGACACTGCTGCTGAACAGACTCAGAGCTCTTTAACCTGAATCAGATTCAACTCGTGACCCTGACTGATTCACATTCTTTCGGGGGTCAGGAGCATAGTTTGATACAGCGGGGGTTCATCTTCACTCGTCCTCTTTTGTGTGTGCTCATTCCTGTCTTCTCTCACCCAGGCTGATCGACATCGCCCGTAAATTGGACAAGGCTGAACGTGAACCGCTGGCAAAATGTGCGCTGCACTTTAAGAGGCTGAAACACCACGGCTATGCCTCAGAGACTTATTCCAAGATGGGAGACTTGAAGGCTCTGGTGCACCTGCACGTAGAAACACGACACTGGGAAGAGGTCTGACACACTTACGCACACCTGCTCAGCTTATTATAACTTATATATAGAAAATACTGAGACAATCACATAAATATAATGTGAAGCATATAGGACTGTGCTTAATAAACAGCTGTGGCACTTGTACCATAAACCACAAAATACACTGCTCCATATTCAGGGCTTGTTCAGTTTTGCAGGGGTCTCCAGAAAAGTGCACTTTATTTGCTAGAGTAACCACAACTGGCTGTAAACAATAAGATAATATGTCTGCCTGATATCCTTATACACTGGCAAACTGAAACCACACACACTCCAGAGCTAATCATCCAGCTTTGGATTTCTCTGAATCCATGCCCACAAGATGATTAGCTAGTGAGAAGCTCAAAACACTACTGCAGTGAAAGAGTATCAGCTTTGAATTCTGTTCTGCTTCCAATCAAATTCCTCCATCAAGGCGGATCATGACAAGGAGAAAATATTGCATTTCTTTAATCCATCGGCAGTCTATAATCGAGTTAAAGGCGTTACAGAGATGCACATTGGCGATTTGCATGTTGAAACACTAGAGCCAAAAACAGAACATCAAATTATGATCACATGCTTCTTGCTGTTATGTCTCTGGAAGTCTTGGAATATTTAATCCTCACAGAGAGAGAGAGAGAGAGCTGGGGAGGGAGGCAGAGGGTGAGAGAACTGCTAGACTTTATGCGCTTGAAGGGGGAAGTGGTGGACACCAAGACGAGCCAGACGGCACCACAGACTGAATGAGTTACAGCATAGGCCATGTGGATGCTATTCAGCGCTCCCACTCTTCTCTGAAACAAAGCATTTCTTTAAATGAATGGGCTTAAAGGCCTGAAACACACACTAGTGCTCTTTTACTGTATGGTATGACTGGTGTGTCATTCTTGGCTCACATTTTGCCACAGGACATTTAGCTAATTAGTCACTGTCATAGGCTGTATGTGTCTACATGGCACTACAGCAGTTCTTTACAGTTTATACTGGCATTCGAACAGCGCGAGAGCTGCAGTTGTGGTTCTGAGTGTGAAATCAATTTAGCTCATACAATTTTCATTGTTCTCAGTTAATAAATAATGTTGAAGTATTTGGACTTAAGGTAACATTTTTGTCTGAAAAATGCGTGGTAAGTACAGCAGAGCCATAAATATCTGGGGCAGTCCACCATTAGTTTCTACTTAGTACAGTATGTGGGACCGAATACACAAGTCAGCTGGTCACAAGCATATAATGCTTCTTCTGTCCCCTCACCTGTCTCAGGCCTTCTCATTGGTGGAGAAGCACCCGCAGTTCAAAAATGATGTCTTCGTGCCTTATGCCCAGTGGCTGGCTGAGAATGACCGCTTCGAGGAGGCTCAGAAAGGTGAGCTTTTACATCCCCGTCAGGGCGTCGCCTTTAATTTTAGTAAGCCAGCGAGGGAAACTCTGCCAGTGTTTACATATGGAAGTGATAAAGCAAGGCCAGCTCTACAAACGTTTCACTACTTCCTTAAGATTCTCTGTATCCACTGTAAAACATGATCCTCTTTGCTCAAGCATAGCAGGACAGAGCTGGGCTGCCTGTTAACTGAATGACATGCTTCCATGCCTCTAATCACCAGTACTACAAGCGGCTCTGATGATGATTAGCAACTGTAACCATAGTTATAATCAGCTCATAGATTTATAATTATGATCTCAGCAGGCATATTTCCTCTTCTACATAATCTCCCTTTGCCTGTCTCCACATGGAGTGAATGACTGAGCAGGTCTGGTTGTCTTGCTTATGGTCATGCATTTTGCTGATTGTGTGTATTTTAGTTTAGTATTGTGTTACTAATGATAGCAGTGTGTCAGATTCTGGCCTGCCTCCTGTCCACTGCACTGGGACTTCTCAATAACATTTTAAGAAATGATTAACTCTGCTTAACTCAGGTGAATTGGTTTAATAAATATTTTGGAGATTTTATATGGAGCTCTGTTGTTACCAAAATGAGGTTCTGATTAGTACTCCCAGGGGTCCAACAAGACTTTATAGTGCATCGTACCTAAAGCATTTCCCATTTCTTTAATTTGAAGATGTCTTTTATTGGCAGGCATGCTTCTCGGTATGTCCCCAAAGATAATTTTGTTATCTTTATTTTCCTAACAGCACAACGTAAAGGGTAATTGTCTGCATGGGAGTTCTGGCTAAAAGATGCTGACAACTGCTGCTGTGCTCTGCAACCTTGTCAGCTTGTGTTTTGTGTTTCTGCAAAAAGGGAAAGGAGTGTGTGCCCATTAGTAACAATAACCATCAGCCGCTGAATGTGGTTTTTATTCAGTTAGACTGATAAATGTTTGCTATAATACGTCCTGAGCCAAGCTGTGGTTGCAGGGGCAGGGTCATTACTGGGGTCGACTCCCTAAAGCTGTTTCTAATTACCCTCTGATTGGAACATGAAGGATAGCGGTCATGTTTATTACGGATTTAAAGTCAAAAGGTTTTTGGCGTTTGATATTCAGAAGCTGTCATCCCACTTGGAAAGGGCTTATGCTAGACTTCGTCACATGTAAAGGACTTTACTTTGTGTTTATAAATGTGTATGTGTTACACTGTACATATACTATTGTTTTTTTTTATGGCTGCAATAACGTGTAACTCTATAGAATGTAGTTTTCTCAAATTAGTAGAATTGCATTAACTGTTTCAGTCTTTACTGCGTCCATCTTCAGTTGCTGTTTGTTTGTTTGTGGTAACTTAAAATCTTGCTCTGCTGGGTTGAGATCAGGTGACTGTTTGGCCATTCCCATTTTCATTTTTGTGCCTTTAGAAACTCTTGGGCTCCTTTTGCAGTATGCTTTTTTTTGTCATTATCTGTTTGCGCTGTGACGTGCTGTCCAATCAGTTTTGCAGCATTTGGCTGAATCTGAGCAGAGAGTGCAGCCCTGCACACGATCACATCATCAGTAAACACTAGTGGCCCGGTTCCACTAGTGTTATGTATAAAAACGGCTGTAATTCATAAACAGATATTGCAATACTTTTATCAGACTCCCTAGAATTAAAGCTGAAGGTTTACACTTCAATCATATCTTGATTGTTTCAGTTAAATCAGCTGTGACGGTGTACACGGGCAAAACAACAAAAAACGTGTCATTGTCCAAAAACACATGGACTTAATTGAAAGCCTCCCAAACATAAAATAACAAATGTGCTTTGAATTGTTTCTATTAATCCAACATTACCTCAAGATCAGACAGCCTGTACATCACCACTTTGACTTTTTCAGCATTTCACAAGGCGGGACTTCAGAGTGAGGCTGTGAAAGTCTTGGAGCAGCTTACCCAGAATGCAGTAGTGGAGAACAGGTTCAATGATGCAGGGTACTATTACTGGATGCTGTCTATGCAGTGTCTGGATATTGCTAGAGGTGAGATGTACATGTGTCTTCAGGGCAAGCAGCCATAATTCATTTTTACCGTAACGCTTAATGCGTTTTTCTCTTCTAATCATTTTATGTCTGTGTTTACCTGAACCAGAAAGTGAAGAACAGAGGGGAGAAATGCTGAAGAAGTTCGAGCGTTTTCAGCATCTCGCCGAGCTCTACCATGTCTATCACTCAATCCAGCGGTACACAGTAAGGACATGATGCATCGGCAACCTTAATTTTGCACAGGCACAGCAGACATAACTGAGAAGGGCTGTGAAAAGAACAAGGCAGACGTGTGTTTAGCTGTCAGATTGGTATACCTGGAAACAGTACCAACAATGTGAAATCTCCTGCAGTTTCTCTCTTTACTAACAGTCCACTGTGATTTTGCCCACTTTTGAATCAGCTATTATGCTCAAATGTATCCAGGCTGCTGTGTATTTGACAAAATTAGTTCTGGTTCTGCAAGAATTATTATGCCAACCCGAAACGAGAGTCAGGGTTTAAAGAGAAATTAAAATATTCATAGAGGGTATTGGGTAGGGGGACAAAAGAGAGAATTAAAGGCAGTCAGGTTGCAGTTTATTGAAGGGAAATGTCAGCTTGAAGGAACCACCATTATTAGATTCTTGAAACCTCACTGACCCCTATTACCAACAGTCCTCTTCTCCAAGTCTGCAGCCCTAACTTACTTCCAAACAAGCAGTTTTGGCTTATGAGGCCTGTGTGGGTGACCTGGCCTGTGTCAGCGTTCTCAGTTTGTTGTTACAGCTTTTTGCCCTGCTATGGTCACACCCCTGCAACAGAGAGGCATCGCAGTGATCCAGGCCAGAGCAGGAAAACCTCTATATCTCATTTTAACTCTCCCAGACAGGCACTATAGATTTGAACTATCAACTATAGGGATAAAGGGCTGTTAGTGTGCTTTTTTTCCAGAAAATGCATCTTTTCCTTCAGGGCACTTTTGAGGACGAATGAGGCACTTTTGAGGGTTAGGCTGCTTTTAGAGCAGGTTAAAAGATGATGAAGAAGAAGAAGAAAAGTTGAGAAATGGAGCTTTTAAAACTTCTGAGCTTTCTAACACTCTGTAACCCCTTAAACTTACATCTGTATGTTTTTAACTGTCGTTATCTGTAGGATGAGCCCTTCAGTTCTCACATGCCAGAGACGCTCTTCAACATCTGCAGATTCCTACTGAACAACCTCACAAAGGACATACCACCAGGCATTTCTAAAGTGTATCCTAACATTTCAGAAAGTTGACCTACCACAGGGAAAGAGCTCCGGCGAGTATTTTGAGAATCGAGTATTACGGGGACCTCTTAATGTGGAAAACTCTCGACGACAGATACACCGTTTTAAAATCACGACTGGCAGAGGCAGTGAAGATAGAGCGGTGGAAAGTAGATAGACGTAGGGAGAAATCAGAAGAACTTGGCGCCACTCTGGAAACCAGAGTGCTGCTGAGAGAAAGAAAAGGGGTGTTGATGGGGAGGCGGAGCCGATGGCAGCAAGGAGCACATTTTCTGTTATCTAAACAAGTGCTTTGATTGCTGAACCTTGCGCGAAAGTATGCATACAAAAACACATTTAACAGAAAGTTTTAATTTGAAGAAATGCACACATACACAGTCACATACACCCACTGCAACATAGACATGTATGTACACACTGGACTCTGGAATGAGGAAGGAAAGCGCAGCATTGGAGGAGGAAATCAGGCCGAGCAGCTGCAATCCTCTGTGGCCAAACTGAAATGCTCCAAAAACTTAGATTTATAGTCTCAGCCAACTGCGTTGGACTTGGTTTCAACACTTAAAACACTGAACACACACACACACACACACAAAAAAAATGGTACTTAAACAGCTACACAATAGGACGTGCATTGATCAAGAGTCCCAGTACTGGGTGTGTAGGAGGAAAATTGAGAGTGGCTGAGTAGAAGAGAGGTAAGGACAGAAGCAGTGGTGAGTTTTAGGTGATGAAGTGCTTTTGTCGAGCTGTTGCAGCTGCAGCTCAGTGACCTCTGCTTGCCACTCAGAGCTCCTCTACTAACAATGTGTTTCTGTATAAATACAAATAAGCAACTATTTCCTCAATTAAAACACAAAAAAAAAATAAAACCCCACAAACAAACTGAAGTATTACTTTCTGGGCATGCAGTCAGTGTTGCTGGCTTAGCACAACTGATGTTCTACTAATATAACACACACAAGTATAAATACGCCCACAATATTTGGAATAAGATATCTACGAAGCAGTCATTCTGTGCCAGATCTTCCTCAGGTTTATTTTTCCTTGACCTGATTATAGAAACACTTTATATGCGTTGGCTAAGCAGAGTCGACAACTCGGTGCGTATAAGCTCGCAAGGTACGCGTACGAGAAGCTCCAGGAGCTGCACATTCCCTCGCGCTTCCAGGAGTCTGTAGAGCTGGGCGGCCTCACCATTCGTTCCAAACCCTTCCACGACAAAGAGGTGTGTTACACACGGGAATGTGCATTTAATTTTCCTGAAATTTTAGAGCACTTGCTCCTGTCATGTGAAATTTTTCCATGTTCGCTGCAGGATCTGATTGAGGGCATGATGTGCTACCGTTGCTCCACCAACAACCCCCTGCTGAACAACCAGGGGAGTGTGTGCATCAACTGCAGGCAGCCTTTCATCTATTGCGCCTCATCATATGGTCACTGACACTCATGCACACTCTGTGGAATATTTGCCAGACAGGAGTCCGTTTGTTTTGTTTTTTAATGTTGCCTCTATTATTTTGTATAGATGTGCTGCCACTGGTCCAGTTTTACCTGGAGGATGGCATCACCGAAGAGGAGGCTCTGTCTCTGATTGATCTAGAAGTTCCTCACACAGATCAGAGGGCTGCACGATGGCAGGATATAAGCAATGGTGGTATCCTTTGATCAGCAATAGTATGCAACCATATGCACACAGTTTATTTATATGATTTTGAATGAAATATTGGGTCCTCACTATGCTGCGAGTCTGTATTCCTGCTGTAACACATTGCACATCTCTTCAAAACGAAGCACGTGGCTCTCTGCCTTGTGACAGTTCTAAGAAGCTGTTTAGTCTGCGTTGGCCTTGATTCTGTACTTGTGGGTAAGCTGTCAGAACTAAGTCATCTTAGCTCTCGAGCTAATAGGGTTACTGAGGCTCTCCTGTCTCATCTTAATGACACTAACCCTCTGAGAGCCGTAGCCACAGCCCTAGTGCAGGGATTAACCTGCATTAGCCAGCAGACACTCAAGGGCACTGAGGTATGCTCTGTTCTTCCAGAGCCGTGAAGTGACTGACAGGCACAGCTAATTTTGAACACTTTGCCTCTTAGAAAAGTCTCTCAGGGATAATTGTATAAGGGGGTTTTCCTGCTCTGCAAGCATAATTACTGAAAACACATGTGACAAGTAAACAAAATGTGTGAAATATGTACATCACTTTGGTTATATCTTCTCAACTAACCTCAATAAGATGTCCAGGCTTTGAGGATGGATGATGGTTTGGATGATGCAGAGGAAGATCCGTTTACAGCCAAAATGAGTTTTGAGGTAATAAGAAAAAGGACAAAGTAGATGAGGTGATTAATATTCTGCCAACTGGGCAAGCCAGCTGGACAGGGTGAAAGGACAGAGTCCATAATGGTTAATTTTTGTGTACAAACAGCAGGGGGGCTCAAACTTTGTCCCAGTCAAGGTGAGTCGTCCTGTGCTGCACGCCATGAGCAGGAGGGATGTGTTGATCAAACGCTGGCCCAGGCCGCTCAACTGGGAATACTTCCGCTCCCTGCTGCCTGAAGTCAGCATTACCATGTGCCCCACCTGCTTCAAGGTACGGTGTTTATAACGCATGCAGCTACTTTAACCCCGTGATAACCACGCAGTCTTCTCTTTCACCAACACAGTTTTTGATTTGGTTCTTTATTTTCCTGTCACGTTGCTCATGCTCTTGTTCTGTGTTTATTTCAGATGTTTCACAGTGAAGATTATGAGCTCCTGGTGCTTCAGCACAACTGCTGCCCTTACTGTCGGAGGCCCATCGACGAACCAAACTGATCTCCTTAAAAGTGGAGCAGCAAAAAAAAAAAAAAATCGCTCAAGATATTCTTTTGTCTTCTGATTTTTTTTTTTTCTTCTGTGCAGTAGGTCTAAAGTGCTGTTGTCCCTTTAGCGTGCTGTGTATATATTACAGGAGCAGCTCTTTGTTATCCGGGGTTGAATGGCTGAAGTAATACCTGTAGTGTTTGTGTGTTGGTCATTACAGAGTGTAGGAGAAATGCACCATCAGCCAATCAACCCACTGGATTATTAGGATCAGATTACCTTGGGCCCATCAGTGATTACATCATTCACTTTGACGGTAATCGGTCATGGGTGTACAGTGTACAAATAGAAACAGAGAACCTTTTTTTTTTTTTTCAAAGAAAAAAAAAACACTATTTTGATGTAACAGAAAGCGTGTTTGTTATGTAGATACTTTTACAAAGATGAGATCATGTTCTAACATGCATTCCACAGCTTTACGTGCTGCAGCTGCACTGTATGTTTAAGAAAAGTACAAGATCATTTTTTAAGCCATAAGAATGTATTTAATTTTATATTGTCACAAATATTTAAGTATTTTCAATAAAATATATTGGTAATTTGTATTACTGTGAGTTTTTTAATCTTACAAAGACAATAACTGCCCCTCTGGGTTTGTGTTCGTGTCCCCCGGATTCTAATTGCAGTACACTCGAGGCTATGAGTTGAGCTCTGCATTATGCAGTGGTTAGGGATTAGGCTTTTACAGATGCAAATAAGTTGGGTCGCTCAAGAAATTTCATTTATAGTTGGTCCACTCAGCACGGTTCAGATCACAGAGTTTCTTTCCCTTCCCTCCTACTCTCTCATCTCATTCTGATGCCGCACTGATGCACATGACAGTAATGATGGGGTTTGGATAACCATGGTTGTTACCTCTCACCTTGAAATTGCTCAACATGCTGCATATCTATTTCTGGAATTTTCTCCTTTGTGTGTGTGTGTGTGAGAGAGAGAGAGAGGGGGGGGGGGCTCTCAGAGTGTGTGTCTTAATTCCATCTCTCCTAACACTTCACTCTTGGCAAGTCCCTAATCCGACCAGCCTGTTTAAAAGGTGCCGCACCTCCTCGGGGGGCTGCAGAGAACTCCTTACTTGTACAATATCTGTTCCATCATCCATCCTTTTCCTCTCATTTCCACTTTTACTGCACCCTCATAGTATTTTATTCTAAGAAGACAGAGCGGCACAGACTGTTTTATCCACTTTTAAGGTCTTAGAAGAAGAAAAGACATCAACACCTGCAGCCATGAATGGTACAGAAGGACCCAACTTCTATGTACCCATGTCTAACAAGACTGGGGTTGTGCTCAGCCCATTTGAGTACCCTCAGTACTACTTGGCAGAGCCCTGGAAGTACTCTCTTCTTGCTGCGTACATGCTGTTCCTCATCATCTCTGCCTTCCCCATTAACTTTCTCACCCTCTATGTCACTGTCAAGCACAAAAAGCTGAGGACCCCACTGAACTACGTTCTGCTCAACCTGGCAGTGGCCGATCTTTTCATGGTAGTTGGGGGCTTCACGGTCACTCTCTACACAGCCCTGCACGGATATTTTGTCTTAGGTGTCACCGGTTGCAATATTGAAGGATTCTTTGCCACCTTAGGAGGTAAGAGCGAGAGTGTGTGAGACGTGTTAACGCTTTACTGTGCGGATTTGGAACAAAGTGTCACAATTTAATCTGCTTATTGTTTTACAGTCATAAGTTTGAATATATTAAATTATTATCACAGAAAATTAGTTTGTCTAAATACTTAAATTTTTATCTAATATACTTCTTGTATTATTTCATGTGTTTAATGTCAGTGAGGAAATTTGTGCTGTACTGAAATTTAAACCTGCTTTCTTTCATGTCTCAGGAGAGATCGCTCTCTGGTCTCTGGTTGTTTTGGCTATTGAGCGCTACATTGTGGTCTGTAAGCCAATGACCAACTTCCGCTTTGGAGAAAAACATGCCATCGCTGGCCTGGGTTTCACGTGGGTCATGGCCCTGACCTGTGCTGCTCCCCCTCTCTTTGGATGGTCCCGGTACTGTCAGCTTCTCTGTGTAGACGCTCGCTTTGATTAATATTCTAAGGACCGTTTTCGCAGTAAAGCAGTTTTATGGTTATTTTTTTAAAAGCTGCAAACTCGTGTAAAGCACACATGCAGCACAAATACTTTGGTGGTGTTGGTAGAAGTCTTTGAATTATTGTGTGTTGTGCAGGTACATCCCAGAGGGAATGCAGTGCTCCTGTGGGATTGACTACTACACTCCCAAGCCTGAGATCAACAACACCTCATTCGTCATATATATGTTTGTCCTCCACTTCTGTATTCCCCTGTTCATCATCTTCTTCTGCTACAGTAGCCTCCTCTGCACCGTGCGAGCGGTAGGAATTCCACTGTCAATGCAATATTAATAACAAAGATTTGATATATTGTTTATCCCTGTAGAAAAATTCCACTTTATTTATTTTTTTTTTCACCTTGCTCCCTTTTTCAAGAGGGACAGAGCATCACAGAGTCTCTGGAGATGCAAAGGATTTAGTGGCTCAAGGACACTTCAGGAGGGCAGATCCCTGCCAGCGTGGCAGCTTATACCCAGGCCCTCTAGCTAAAGGGCAGTCTCCCTGCTTACTGTGCTGTCCTGAAACCCTTATTAATAATTGAATAACATTTATAATTTATAAGTGATTATACATAATTATAATAATGCTGATATTTTTATTTAAATTGGCTATAATTAATATTTTTATACATTTTCAAATTACATTTTAAAAATGTGAAAACAGTCTAAAATGGATTACTTGTAACCTACAGAGAATTTTTTTCTTATTTGAATCTGCTGCTCCTTTTAGCTTTAGGGCGATTCAGGGGGAGTTTCAGGCAGATTGTTTTTGGCTGCCCAGCTTTACTGATTTGGTACTTCTATTACTCTCATAGCCCCTTATAGCTGTTTTTTAGGTAAGGATACACCAGCTGCATGACACTTATCATTTTGTTCCAACAAACAGGAAAAAAAAGCTGAATATCTTTTAGGTCTTCATCACATTAAAAAAAATTGAGCATGCACAAAATTAATGTAATGCAATATATATACCAGTGGCAATGATAGATGTTTAGGGGTTAGGCTCATATTGATAAACCTGCTGTAATCAACACAATGTCTATTTTGTGCCAATATATTTATATTTCTAGCGTTTAGCAAAGGAGCTTTAAAACCCCCTGTACATCACCTGTTCAACGCCAAGCAGTACAGATACACCGTGTATGAGGCTAGCTGGTAAATAAAAAGGGGCTCTAGCAGCTAAAAGGACATTTCCCTCAAGTTAGTATAATCAGAGATATAGTCCTATTCCAAAGGCCTAATCAGAGATTTTATCTGTTAATACACTGATGTCTTATGTGCACTATAGACTCTTTATAAATAGTCTTTACAAACTCTTCACAGTTTGTCAGTGTGGATAACAACTTTGCTGTGAAATCTGAGTAGATTGCTAAGGGTCACTATCCAAGTGTTTAGTATGTTATGTTAGCTTGAGGTGAGTCTGAGAGTAGTTTTTAGGCCTAAATTAATCCGGTATTTATATCTGTGAAACTCACAAGAGACAAAATTATTATTAACAGTTCAGATTTCTCAGTGAAACTTAGAGTTAAAGCATATGTTGGGTGACGCTAGCAGAAACAAATAAGAGCTAAAATAAATAAAATTACTAATGGACTTACATTCTCTAGAGACCAAGCACGGTAAACTAAATTTATTACAATCCCTGGCTAACTACTGAATTTCCCCACCATGGGACTAACAGAGGGATTTCTTATCTTCATGTGTAAACTAGCTACTGTTTGCTAATAAGCCTGCCAAATGTCAGTGATACGGAAGCTTGTTTCTGGAAAAAACAAGAAACAAAACAAAACATTTTTTGAGTGGAAGAGCTAAGTTTCAGGTTTTCCCAGTTTCCACTTATTTTCTGAAAAATCTTGAGTAATAACCTGAAATTTTGACTTGGTGGCAGTTTATTTTCAGTGGCAGGAGCAAGCTTCCATACAATAATGCTTTTGTTTCACCGCAACATAAGAAACACAACAAAATAAATGTACAGCTAGCTCTTTTTGTAGTATTAGTCATCTATGTGGCCTAATCACAGTTTTGTTCTGCAGTAGTAATGGACTTACGGTCTTTTGTTCACATTTCGATCAGTGATTTAAGTTGACCTGAATCTGTCTGTCAGGCTGCAGCTCAGCAGCAAGAGTCTGAAACCACCCAGAGGGCAGAGAAGGAGGTGACTCGCATGGTCATTGTCATGGTGATCTCCTTCCTGGTGTGCTGGGTGCCCTATGCCAGTGTGGCTTGGTACATCTTTGCCAATCAGGGAACTGAGTTTGGGCCAGTATTCATGACTGCTCCCGCCTTCTTTGCCAAGAGTGCCGCTCTGTACAACCCAGTCATCTACATTCTGCTAAACAGACAGGTATGGCATATAAGAAAATGTCATGGCAGAATATTTTCATGAACACTTTCACTTCAACGCGATCTAGAGGAAAATTGTGTAGGCTTCATTTGCATTTGTCTGACAGCTGTGGTCACTTCAGGGAAACGTTTTACATTATAAATTTTCACTTACTAAAAATGTCCTGCTCATGGGGTTGGATTTTTTCTAATTTAATTAATTATCTAAATCAGAGTTTAATCCGTCCCACTGGATGGCTTTGGAAAATGTGAAAATTGCAAAGGAGGAGGGCATAAATTTTAGCCTTTAAACATACTACTTACTAAGTAAGTAATAGACAGACAATTAATGGCATTTCTAAATGTTTTTTACGTGTTAGAATCCAATTAACAGCAGAAAAATTACCTTTTTTTTCACTGTTTACTATTGACATTTATGAGCGGCTCTGCAGTATAGATGTTTGGCCCTGGTTCAAACCTTGGAGGAGAAATAAAGCCCTTTGGAGTTGCATCAGGAAGAACACATGGTGTACAGAAATCAAACATGCAGAGCCACCTGCTTTGGTGACCCCTTGCAAGGGAGGGATCACCTAAAAGCTTTACTATAGAGGTTTCTGTTTTTTACACTTTTAAAAAAAAATTATTTAAAATAACAAAAAAAGCCTGGTAATGACCTGTAAATGCTTTTTTTTCCATTTGAAATCTTTATTTCTTAGTTTAAGCTGAAAGTTTCGTGCTCACAGGTTTCCTTGATTTAGTTCAGCAGCATTTCTGTCATATAGAAGCTGACATGTGACTGTTGAAATTGCACTTTTTTCCCTTAAGAATTCGCAAGGATTAAATTTGTAGTTAAACTTATTTACACTTAAACAATTTGCAGGTGCTCTTTTATAGGTTATCAGGCGATAGTTTTAGTGGTCTGAGTCCTTAAGTTAAAATTGAGCTGAATGAGGCCCAAAATGTGAGTTTAACATGCCTGATCTAAAAGCTTCTCCCGCCACCGAGTGAAGGCATCGTAACTTTTATTCTGATTTCTTTCTGTGGCCTCCAGTTCAGAAACTGCATGATCACCACGGTGTGCTGTGGAAAGAACCCATTCGGAGAAGATGAGGCCACCGTCTCCAAAACTCAGACTTCATCCGTCTCTTCAAGCCAGGTGGCCCCCGCTTGACCTGTGCCCCCTCCCTCACCCTCTCCTGTCCCATCTGTCCCTGCTCAGATGGGGACCCACCACCGCCAAGCAGCGCTACCTTCAATCAGCCAATCCTCTTGACTTACCTCTTCCCTTTGTCTTCTCTGCAGTGCCGCCACTGCACCTTCAAGCGGGGACTGGCGTATTCAAAAGCCAGCATGTGTGTTTTTAATCCATTAAATTATGGAGTGTTCAGCTGGTCTCACAGATTTTAACCTGGCATCAAAAGAGGTGACCACTTGGTGGTCATCCAACTGAGCACCATTTGAGCTCCCCACTTTCCTAAAAAGACATGCTGGGTAAAAATCCAACTGTAAGTAATTATCGCAGCTAAATATATATATTAAAAGCCTGTGCTTTAAACAATCAATGATGTGAAAAAGTGGAATTATTTTGTTTAGATACTTAGATAAGTTTTTAGGCTCTACTCGTGTCTCTTTTTATTTCTTTTCTAGTAGCTGTGTTGATGAAGCTGAAGGCTAGCTTCTTGATATTGTCTGAAACATTAGTGCAAAAAAAAAAAAAAAAAAGGACCTCCTGCAAGAGGCTGTGAGGTGGATGTTTATGCATATTAAGGTGAAACAGGAATATTACCGTAAAGAATAGGATTTGTGGCAGTTGTTCCGTGTCCTGCAATAAAAACGAGGCTAAATGTCTGCACGACTTTTCCCTCACTAGTTTTCTTCATGAGAACATTTACAAGGATTTCTGAGAAGTTCCAGATGCTAGCTCTTGGGGGCTTTTAGGTGGCAGGCCAAATCATAATGGTTTTCAAATGTTAAAATTTACTGTGGCACTGCAGTGCATTTAGAAGTGAACCACTCTGAGAATTAGTATAATAAATGCCATTACTAGACACTTTAAAATCCTAAATACTGTAATTTATTTCACAAACTCTGACAAGTCATTTGGCATCACAAATACAGTCTCTCATCTGATTATATTGAGCTCACTTTTTTTTTTCTTAAATGTAAATTTCCCTCTTTTAAATTTGATCAGAATCCAACATGATTACCATTCATTGACAAGCACACAGATCAACACATATACTGATGCAGCTCTTCCCAGTGAACTACATTACATTTGATTTCATAAATTTCAGTCATTTATATTCTTCTTCCCACTCCTCCTCAACCCGTCATCAACCTGCAAAGCACATTGGGACATATTGTCAAAGCACCAATGGGAGTCCAACGCCCATCTTCACCAATCACACCTGAGAACAATGCAGGCTTTAGGAGATGAGAGGAGTTTGTCATGGTCCTACTAATCCTGATGAACAGGCCACTTGAAAGCATTATAACACATCTATAAATATTGCTATGGACATTATATTACAGTACAGTGCATCATTGGCTCGTTCCCTTCAGAAAAGGGTTCAGTGCGTTAAGGTTGCCACCAGGGCTAACTGTAGGTCCCAGTAACTGCAAAGACATCCCAAAGAGCCGCATCTCTGAGCTCCCACACATTCCCTCTAAAGCATAGTAGAGTCCAGCCGGAATTGTGCCTGTTTCATGGATTAATATTTGGGAAAAGTTCCTGGCATCCCCATATGAAAGAAGAGACGCTTGGCAAATGTATGATGCTTGAGAGGCAGGTATTAGTCCTTTGCTCTGCCACTTTTCATCCTGGTAACAGTCTGCTTGAAGAATAATAACACTTACGAAGGATAACGCCTGTGACCGGCATTCCCAAGTTACCATGTAAGTGGGAGAAAGGCAGCTGGCAGCAGGAGGAAGAGATTGTGAGCAGAAGGTATTGGCAGCTTCAGGCTTCACTGCAGCACTCATAGATGTTGTCCTCCACAAGGGCAATGACCTGCTCGAACTTGTGGTGCAGCTGAGTGCGACGTGCAGTGGGGTTCGACTCCAGAGCGTTCACCACCTGACCAAAGGAGATAGAAAAGAAACACACAACAAAGGAGACTTTCAGTGGCTGTCGAGCATTCATGCATCCATCTATCTGGAGAGATTTAGAGAACCAGCCAGACATAGAGAGTCGAACAAGTGAAAGGGAGAGGGAGCAGAGGAACAAGTGAAGTACTTCAGCCTCTTCTCCTGCCTTCACGCATGCCTCCACACCACAAAAGCTTTTGCTCTTCACATATTTACAAAACCCACATCTGCTCTGTTTTTCATGCCCAATAGTTGTCACTGTGTCAGTGGGATTTATGGGCTCTTAGCGGCAGTGTGCTACCAGGCAGAGCGAACTGAGCTGGGGCGAGAGAATAGGCAATCAGGGGCCATTCACAGAGCTCTCTGAATCAGAGTCTAAGCCCATGGCCCACGTCAGTACAGTAGCTTGACAGAGGAAAGCAGCTAAACGGTATTATCATGAGGGTGCTCCATTAAAGCACAGTCACCACTGACTAAGCCTCTCTAGAGAATAGTCACAGCAGTAAGGAAACATGGGGGAGTACAGCAGGAGCTTGAAAAGGGCTAGTTCAAAGCAACACATGAGATACGAAGCAGCACCTGAACAGTCATTAAGCAGATGGGCTGTGATTAAAAAGAAGGTAAATAGCACGCTGTTTGCTTAAAGTGAAAGGTATCCGTGGGCTGGAAACAAAGGATTGGACAGACTGAATAGTGGCTGCTGCTAAGAAGGTATTCCACACGGAGTGTTTTCCCCTGTAAAAAAAAACATCTAACACAAGGAGAAAAAAAACAAACTGCTGCAGATATTCAACCAGGGCATCGAGTGGCAGGTTGTGAGGGTGTCTACAGTACGTTACATCTGTCAGCGCGACTGTGATCTTCCCCGCTGATGTGTCACGCTCCGATATCCATCTGTGAAACTTAATACAGCAAGTGGGCTGGACCGAGGTGTTTCATCTGCCAAAACGGGCCCATTTCAACGGTAAAACATATCTAATCAAAATAAGAGATCACAAACACAGAAAAACACTGTGAAACTCTCGTACCTGGTTTCTGTATCTCTTGGCGTATTTGTAGATTTCTGTCAAGGCCAGGTTGGTGTTGAATTCATTTCTGTATTTCTGGAGGAGAGGCATCGACATGTTTGATTCAATTTCAAAAATAATAACCTGTAATTGCAGGCTTTTGTGAAACGAAATAACTTACACACAGGGACTTTTCGAATACTTTACTTACTCGTGACTCCTCGGCTAGGTGAGCATTCATCTCCTGCTCGCTGAGGGGTGGCATTTCTTGTATCTGCTGGTAGTAGCACTGCACTCTCTTCTTATACTCTGGGATCTCCTTGGCATACAGCAGCTTGTTGGTAGGGGAGTCCTGGAGAGAAATGGCACTTTTTAGCCAGGACACTCAAACTTTAAGAACTTAACACTTTGCAGATCCAGAATTGTGGTTTCTGTGTTGCCAATACAGTCCTAACCTTTTCGGGTTAGGACTACGCTTAGGTACAATTTTGATTAAAACAGACACTTTAGCCTACTTTAGATTTCCACATGACTACACTCCTCTCTCTTAGTGTCACTACATTTACCCTAAAGTTACGGCTACTGCTTTGCACATCACGATCAGCCTCGGAAATATGATGCATTATTATACACGTTACCACAAAGTATTACATAAGGCATTTTAACTTTGCTGCTCTCATGCTAATACATCAGTAATGAAACTCTGACAAGAGTTGAACAAGGAAAATGTGCTCACACACACTCTGCCTTTATTATTTCCTGGGTAAATGCCTGCCATTTCCTGCTGATCCATTTTTCGAGCCCGCTTTCCCCTGCTGTCAAATTCCCTACATTTAAGTTGTGATATCGCCGTTCTCGGCCAATGAGCTTTCTGTCCAAGCCCATCATTTCCTGGCTGCTCTGCTCCAAATACCATTTCAATCCAGTCATTCTGACTTTCAGACCTACTGCTGTGCAACCCACCTCCTCCTCATCCATGGAGACAGGAGTGAAACTTTACATCAACCACCTGCTGGGCCTTACTCCATCACCATCAGCATCTCAGCTCTGCGATCTTGATATAGGCTTACACTTAATTAAGATGCTTCTCATTGATTAGCAAATCACTAAAATATAGCCTGTGTTAAAAACGGAATAAATATTTTTGTATGCTTCAATGTGTGTGTGTGTGTGTGTGTGTGTGTGTGTGTGTGTGTGTGTGTGTGTGATATAGCACTCGTTCTGCCCGGTGGGCGCTTTAATGTTTGATGCTTTAAGTACTTGAGGGCACATGCCAGGCCAAGGGTTGTCTCATGTACTCCTCACTCCGTTCCCCTACATTTCAGTAAAAGAGCTTCCTCTTTTTGGAATAAAATAAGCACTTCCTCCACTTAGCTGTTCTAATAGCAATTTGTTGATGACCCTATCTAAACCAGACTAAAGTAAAACAATGGAGGGAGGGAACGGTTTCCTTTGCGCACACCAGGAGACTCAAACAGCCATAACCAGAGGAGAAACATACCAGTCTAAACAACTCTCTCCACAGTCACTTTAGGCTCTCACACTGGTGTTTATTCAAGCAGGAAGAGGAGTAGTGAGGCTAAAAGGCTGTGAGTATGTTCAAGTTTCAGTTGTGGCTGCTGTTGTGAGCGAGTTTGTGGTGTGTGTATGTGTGTGTTTCTGGGAGAGAGAGAGAACGGGACAGAGAGAAAGTAGGACAGGGGAAAAGAAGGGGTAAAAGTGACGGACAGCCACAGCTTTCAGCATCGGTGAAGGTGCTTACAACACACCTTGGCATTTCTATGCGTCACGAGCTATTTGTGTCACCTATTTCGTGTTTGTGTGCGTTTAATGTGCTGAGGGACTGGATGGCTCCAGCCACAGTTGCTCCTTCTGATAGCGAACCCTCTCTCTTCCTGTCCACAAGGTCACTTCCTGCTGCTCGCCCATCTGCCTGGTAACCCCCCTGTGACCCTGTGGCCCTCTATGTCCTGCATCTCGCCAGATAAGAGGGTTTCTGTGGAAACAGCGAGCCATGCTTAGTCTCCTACCCCTCCCTCCAACCCAGCTGGCTCCTGCTAATCCAGACCCTACGCTCTCCATTCCTGAGGCACATTTACAAATAGGCGACCCTATATGGAGGTGTGTCATGCCACTGTCCTTAACCTACGGGAGAAAATGTGGCCATATCCTTGAACCCGGTGACTCCACAGCCAGATGTGACACATTAATGAGACACACTATGCAAAAATCTGTCATCGGTGGAGGCTTTATGCTTGTCTCTACATCCATAGGTATGTATCTGCCTGCACGTACATGTGAATATTGCCGTTGTGGATGCGGTTGCTTTTTGGCTCGGACCTGAAGTATATAAATCAGACTGCTTCTCTGTGAAAGAGGAGCATTATTTGATGAGTCCTCGGCTCCCTCCAGGGAGGAAGCCAGTCAGAGAGAGACAGGAAGCAGAGCGTGCTCAGGGTCACGGTGTCTGAAGGATGAGACGGATTTGTGAGCAGTGAGGACATTGACATGCAAGCACACATATACAGACAGACAGATAGACGAATGCACACCCGCGCGCACACACACACACACACACACACACACACACACACACACACACACACACACACACACACACACACACACAC
>JAVDPK010000146.1:156576-182817 GCA_034780415.1 Cichlasoma orientale | reverse complement strand
CACACACACACACACACACACACACACACACACACACACACACACACACACACACACACACACACACACACCGGCAAAAACAAAAGACAGGCATTTGTGCAGATACACACACACACAAACACCTTAATAGTGAGTGTGGTCTCATTACAGACTTCATAGTCAGAGATGCTCCTGCCCAGCGGGCCTCAGTCCAGACCCTCAACACTGATCACAGGCAGGCAGGACAGTGTTTTCTATTAGCCAGGGAGCACTACAGGCTCATAACACCCCATTGATGCTTTGAAGCAGGAGCCAGGTTTGGGCCACATAAGCCTA
This sequence comes from Cichlasoma orientale, assembly GCA_034780415.1. Classification (NCBI taxonomy): domain Eukaryota; kingdom Metazoa; phylum Chordata; class Actinopteri; order Cichliformes; family Cichlidae; genus Cichlasoma; species Cichlasoma orientale. The sequence goes on along the minus strand of JAVDPK010000146.1, from coordinate 182,502 downwards.
TTTTTGGCCCATTATGAATGAGAACAGAGGCTTTGATGGACAGAGCCTGAACAGAACTGAGCTCTGGTCTGGTACTGATTATGTAAGGTAGACCCTAGACAATGAAAGGACAAGCCATTAAAGGCTGTATGTAAACTCATCTGTCAACAGGCATAGCAGTCATTTTGTTCCTGGCTGAGGCTGGACAGTGGGCCAACTTGTGTCACATTTTTCCCCCCCAAGGTAAGGCACGCTAATGGAATACATCTATAACAGGGAAAAGGGGGCTCTGGATGAAGTAGTAGCATTAGCATGTGTTGTGATTTATTAGGTGCAAGTGTGTTTAGATGTCCACTGTGTCTTTCGGGGACAGGATGGTGTGGGATTTCATGCGTGTTTACATGAGTGTATCATGTTCTCGTGATCAGCTAAGCATGTGCTGTTTTCCTGTGATGGAGTGGGTGGTTGTATTTATGCAAGCGTGGGTGAGTGCGTGACAAAGCGACAGTGAGTGGGTGTGTTTGAAGGTGGCGTACCTCTCCCCAGGGTGTTCTCTTTCTTGTCTTTCATGCTCATGGCCAGCGATGCCGCCTCTGGAATCTGTGAAGAGGGAGACACAGAAAGGAAGGAGGGAGGGAGGAAAGACCAGAGAGAGGAGAGAGGGCACGGGGTCAGGGGTGAGCTGGGGTGCACCAGAACAGCGTCATTAAGCATGCCCTCCGGGGAGTGTCCCGCTGAGGGCTTTGTATGTGCGTGTGTGTTGGTCTTGTGTGCATCTCGAGAGGTGGCGAGTTTGCGGGAGCCTGGCAGGGCTCATTAAAGTCAACCCACGGTGAAATGGATTGAACAGCCTCCCCGGTGAACCCAGACTGTTAGTACACGCTGCAGCTCACTGCTTTCACAGCTCTGTCCCCATGGCTCAACTAAGACTAAACAGAGCACTTAACAAGTACAGGTAACAGGTCAAAGGTCGAGAGTCACTGAACTTTTGTTTACTCACGCACAAATGGACGTGGATAAAACCAAACACACACACACACACACACAAAGGCATTCTTAACAACTACATGACGCTTTACTTGTTTCTTATTTATTTTCTTTATAAAGGCAGTTGGAAGTTGTAAGCAACATCATCGCTGTTGAGAGGATGCAGGATGAGAAGGATGAGAAGCAATGATTGTTTAATTCCCTGCAAACTGTGTAATTAAAATATTTTGTGTCCTTTAATGAATGAAAAATGAAGAAAGTACATTTTAATAATGTCACACAAAAGAAACACATTTAATTTCCTGTGTTATAGTAAAGCAGTAAATGAGATACTGTATATATTATTAGTACACAGTATACATTATCAGTCACAGCTTTGCAAGAGCTCACACAATGGCAGTCAATACTTTTACTGGTTTATTTAACAAGGGCATTAATAATGCACATGAATAAACACTGTTGAGTTTGCGAAGGGCCCTTTTTTTTTTCCATCTGAGATGTTTTCGATGACAATTTAGTAACTTCTGTTCAAATAATTTGCAATTTTAAAAGTGGTGCACAACTTTTTTTTAATATCTTTTATAGCAATAATTTCTACAGCACTCTGCCAGGCATCAAATCCAGATCATTTTCTTCCACTTATCCTTTTCAGGGTGGCGAGGGGGGCTGGAGCTTATTCCAGCCGTCACAGGGAGCGAGGCGGGGTACACACTGGACAGGTCGCCAGCCTGTCGCAGGGCTCCAGATCATTCAAACTTTTAACAACAAATTATTACAACATGAGCCATTTAAGTCCCCGTTAAATCCAACATGCCCCTTCTTATTGCTATTTCAGTTTGTATGGTTGGCATCCAGAGTGAAATGATTTATGCAATGAGGCTTTTTTCACCTTTATCTGCGGAGGAGGAAAAGTTTCTTAAATCGCAGTTTAACTCCAGGGGGTGGGAGGAAACCACAACTCCGGTCCATTTACACTAAAGTGAGCTACATGATAAAGTGTGACTGGAGAGCGGAAGCTTTAAAGTTTTAAATTCTTTCAAACTCAAAAATTATTATGGGATTGTACACGAGAAAGGGAGGCAAGATGTGATTAACATGTTTTACAGTTTTACTAGACTGGAGGGGTTTTTAGATAAAGTCCTGAAGCATCATAGGATTACTTCAGTATGTTTAAATTGAGGAGGGGAGGGCATGGGAGGTTACGTGTTAGATCTGTGTGCAAACGCAACACAATCCATCATTTAAACCCACTTAATGCAGTGACTTACAGGGTCTCCATTAGTGAACAGCAGCAGCAGCAGGCGTCACTGAATGGCATTTGCGTGTGATCTTTCAGAAGACCTTTAAACACTTTTCCCTCCTGACATCCTTAAATAACAAAAACACTTTTAAGCATAGCCCAGCCCTCAAAATGTTGTAAAAATCACGCACCGCTAATTAGCAAGTTTCCAATTTAAAATAAATTATATTCGGCTGAATTGAACTGCATACTGAACTGAACTATCAACAGTGTGCTAATGCCGCAGTAAATGATTTGTGCAATCACAAAGAGAGACATGGTGCAGCAGCACAAACAGAGACACTTACAAAAACCACAACAACAACAACAACAAAAAAAAAGCGTCACAGAAACATCTCCCCCACCCGGTGACAGCCAGTGACACCTTTTGCACGGGATGCTTTTCAATATGCTAATGTGCCAACCAGTTAGGATGAGGGGGGGAGAGAGAGAGAGATGCGAGGTAAGATAAAACCTCGATTCTGCAGCATCAGTCTGCAGACATCAAATTGGGTACCACATGTGGAGGCGTGGCAATACATGTCATGCTTCCAGAAGCCTCCTCTCTCTCTTTGAAGTGCATTTAAGGTATATGATGGAGGAGGAATAATTTCCGGGTCACAGGAAGGAACGAGGTCACAAGAAAGCATAGGCAGGCATAATGAAAAGCGCCACATGCTCTAGTTCACACGCTCAACATCCCCGCTGTTGCTGTTACAACATGAGGGATTCACAGATGCACCAGGGCAACACCCACCACAACGGTTTCTCACAAACCCATACCTGATAATGGAAGACTGTGTTGAGTTTCTTTCGGCCATCCTCCATCACCGAGGAGTTGTCCAAGTCCTGCAACAGCTTACTGTTGCTGCCTGAGTCAAACCACTCTGAAGGAAAGAAAAGGCGCAAGAAGGAGTGCTGTTAGACAATTTCCTGCTAAATTTGGAAGCGAATATGCAAGACAGACCGCAGCCGTGCTCTAACTCTGTGTGTCACGACCTGTGGAAATATTCTCGGGCCATTAATCAAATCAGCACTGCAGGCTCCGCAGCTTTTGAAAGCAATAACTCTTTGTGATTATGACTATACACTCTCCTCAATGCATTCTGTCATTTATTACATTGCAGCCTCAGGTTAGTTGAGCTTCATGAGAGGAATTGACCTTTTGCAAAGGAGATTACTATATCTTGGAGGGTTGGGGAGGGGAGAGGATGAAAATAATCAGAGAAAATGTGCTCTTACCCAGGTCGACATCCTCTGCTCGAGGCCACTGGGAGAATGGGAGGTTTTTATAAAAGGCTTCAATGATTTTTTCCTTAACTTGGCAGATTGTGTCTGTGTTCATGACCCTGACAGATAGTGAGTCCATGCCACAGCCCTGGAAGGACACGTTCATGTTCTGCGAAAACAAATACGAAGCATGAGACGATTTGTAAAAATATGCGAGTATGGATTGTCAGCATGACACTGTCAGCATGACATAATTAGATGAGATGTCAGACCTGTGGCTTGGCCTCAACATTCTCACGCAGCAGCCACTCCTCATTGAGGGTGTAGCGGGCCTTTCCTGTGATGGCGTCTATTGAACCCTTGTTGATCTGCTGCTTGATTGCACACAGCAGCAGGAAAAAAGGCTCACCCACTGTTTCCTAAAGAATTTAGGAAAATCAAAGCTGCGGTAATTCCCTTTAATCAAACTTGCGTGAGTCATTAATCACTCTGCTGAGCTTGCTTCTTTTCTGTCCTCACCTTGAGGTAGCTGTACATGCAGATGGACATCCAGTTGGTCAGCATTTTCTCCACAACCGACTCAGTGCGGCGCAGCATCAGTTTGGGGTTTTTAGAAGCCGAGGCGTCAATCAGGTCCACTAGCAGATCTTTCATGATACTGGTGTAGTACTCCAGTTTGCCATGGAGGGCGATGGTGAGCAAGGACGCCAGGCTACATCTGAAGGGTGAGGAAACAGATTAGCGGAGGAGACAGATGAGCAAAAAACAGGCTCTGGCAAACATGCCCTGTCAGTGTATGGTCAGTGGAGATTTAAAAATAGCCACATTAGAGAAACAACAACAATATTTAGTCCTCCCCTCAGCACCTGTGACAGCAGAGCCAAATAAAGGTTTGATCTAATGCAGGGAGTGTCTGAGTCAGTACCAGGGGTGCAGGGGATTTCCCTAACAAAGCCCCTTTAATCCATCAGACAGAGGCTACATCAGTCAGTAAGTGCTGATGTTGTGCTGGGAAAAGGATGTGGTCTTGCCTCTGGAATTTCTGTCTGATTCACAATGACAGGCTAGTTTTAGGACATCAGGAAAAAACCAAACAACTGCACTGATATATGTCTGTATGTTTACAAAGCTGGAGCAAAAAGGTTTTCCAAGCTATACACAACAGATACAGAGAATCACAGCCAAACTCGTGTGTCCTGCAGAAAACGACACATTTTTCTTTAGACCACAGCTTCAGTTTCAGTGTTAAGACCAGAGGTTGTGCTGGTATTACACTGAACCACATATTGGTAAGGATTTCACTGAACAGGTAAAATAAATTCAGAAAATGGATGGATGGATGGAAAAATGAAAGGAAACACGGACAAATTATAATCTATTTCTTAGCTCATTACAGGCACCACATGAGCATAATGAAGCCAATATAAAGTGCCAAAATCCAGAGTTCATTAAATGGCCACTTAAGGCTGGCTGCAGAATCAGTCTCAGTACAGTACTATTTTAAAATGTGCGTGTTTACACAAAAAAGCCCAAAAAAAAAATCATATGTGAAGCCTGGCACTAAAAATATTTTAGTCTGAGTATCTTATTTTTAACTTGTATTAAGTTAGGCATCATTAGAGACTGTTAGTTTCAGCGTTTCAGTCACAAGTGGGTGCCTGCTGTTGTATAATGCTCCCAACTGAGTTTGTGGCATTGGCACCTTTAGGAGACATAATGTAGGTTGCTATGTGGTTACTAAAATCCCATTCTAAAAGTATGTGCTGGGTTAAATTCAAGTATTTCATTTTATGCTACTTACCACTAATTAAATTGTATATGTGACTGTGCAATGCACTCATACATGCTTGCTAATCAGCCTTCTACATCATTCTTCATGTCAGTCATTCAGAGTGTGGTCCTTCACTTACTTCATCTTAGTCAGTACGGCACTCTAAGAAAAAGTGTTTCCCTCTCGTGTTCTTGACAGTAGTGTCTCAGTGTGCAGTAGGCTACAAACGAATGTTGGAGTAAGAGCAGCAGCTACCTGTCCCGCACGGCGAAGTCTTTCTGCTGCTCCAGGGCATGGACGAACGTGATCAGGAAGTGTTTGTTATTGAGGAGAGTGGAGAACAGAGTGATGCCCTCTTCTACGTTAGGCCTTGTTGTGTTGGTGGCCTGATGACAGAGGAGAGATTAAACAGTTATGTCTCTACATGACTTCATCTTAACTGGATTACACACCTGCTGCGTCCTCCCTAATCTACTTCACCACCTCTCATCTCGAGTGACCCGTCTACTGAACGCTTCATCTTCCTATCACATCTCCTCCCTCTGCACCTTCAGGCACCTCGCACTCTGGTTTTCTCCACAGTGTGCCCTGCTCTAGTCTCTTACTGTGTGTGATCGTCTCTAAATGTGCCGAGTCGACTTAATGAGTATGGCCTATCTATGAGTGCGTCTAAAGCAGCCGTGTGATGAAGTCTTCCCTCTGGACTGCAGCCATATGGTGTGGTTTGCAGCCTGACAGAAGGAGAACAGGGGTGTCCATTAAGATAAATGCCCGCCTATGAGATTTATTTGCTGTGACCTGGAAAACACTTCCTGGGAAGACAATGTGGATCCAAGGCACTTCATCACTGTTAGACAGGCTCCCCCGGCTGCCGACCCAAAACTAGCACTGCAATCTTTACTTTCTCTCGTTGTAATGTGCGCATGCATGTGCTTTCACTTTCGGCACACATTCACACAAATGTGTGTGAAAATGCACGCCTCCTCTCCCACCCTCTTTATAACTCTTACTCTCGTCCGTCCTTACGCACACACACAAACACACATGCACACCAACTACTAAAGATAGATTTCAATAAAAAAGCATACTGTGCGTTTTTCCACAGGTTTGGGAAGTGTGTCTACAACCTGCCATCAACTTAAAGGGCAGTGCGTTCTTTAACAGGCTAAAATTTGTGTCTACCTCACTTGAAATCACTGAATGACATGCATGCATACAAGGGCTCACACAGATAGTACACTGACATAATACACACATACGCACAGCCACACGCACACACACACTTCAACAACCACAGAAAGGTAAAAAAAAAAAAATCACAGTACGCTTTTCTTTATAGCTCATCAACAACCTCACCATGAAAGCTTAATAAGCTTCAGACTGACCCAGTTGAGAAACAAGGGAGTGAAAAAGGACCTAAACAAAAGCACTCTGGCAGGAGAAAGCCTAACCTAACAACCTAATGGCTTAACCCCTCACCTGCCAGTCCTGCAGCAGCGGGTGGGTCTCTGGCAACGCTCGAGGGCCCAGAGCATCATTCTCGTAGGCGGGCTGGACCAGACTTTTCTCGTAATCTGAGCACATCTGTAACACACAATCACACGCAGAAAACTGTCATACAAAGTCGGCTGTACTCATAAACACGGGACGATAAACAGGGAAAACAAAAAGAGCCGGCCTTTCCACGCTGACGGTAAGTTTGAAGTCTAGAGCCAAAGGACAGAATTTCTTGAAAAGGCTCTGAATGACCATGAAAAGGAAACATGACACCGTGACACCAAACGTCATGATCCTTAATGGCTTTGGAGACAAAGTGGCCAAGAGCTAAGAGGCAGCCTTTCAACACAGTCTGTCATTTCAGGACAGCCACGTCTGGCTGGCACTCTAACTGTGTCTAAGTCTGTGTCTGACACTGTTTCATGTGCATGCGCGTGCGTAATCTCAGACAACCAGAAGCTCTCATGGAAAAACAAGGGGACAAAGGATCATTTACTATCTTAAAAGAAAATTATGGCAGGAGCAGACTATGAAAGATGGACCTAACCAACCTAATGTCACCAACTAGCTTGTCGACTACTACTGTGAAGCACTGAGTTTCAGATTTTGGCTCTGGGTATCAAATTTTTTCAAAATCGGACATAATGCAAAGGGGTGGGTCTGACTGAGAACCTGAGGATGTACACCCATATGGCAGTAACTTGTAGAGGCTGCCATGCATTAGAGCATACTGTGCCAAATCATCTGTTTTTCTCTAAATGCCACCATAATTTACAGAATCAACATTATGCTGAGTTGCCTTGAAACTAGCGACTGTTTACAGAGGATATAAATCAGGGGAGAAGTAGGTCATTAAAAAAAACTTCTCCACAATCTGGCCTCTTTTTGCAACCATACAGCTGCTGGTAATACAAAAAAAAACATGCAGCTTTAAGGGACTTCGCATTGGCTTTACTTTTCAGACCCGGATGTGGGAGAAATGATATTACAGTAGCAACACTAGAATTTATGTTTCCCTCCATGTAGCTTTTCAACACTCTCCTCCTCTCTCTTCCTTCCCTACAAAAAACCAACAGCGTCCGCTGTCCACCGCAACCGGCATGGCTGTCATTGCGCAAGATCATTTGTACTTGCAAAACAGCGTGGGTGTGTGAGCTGAGAAAAAAAAAAGATGTGTGTTTTGAGAGATCGGGGAGAAAGTTTCCATGTCACAGTGCCCGCCATTGTTCTGTCTCCTTGAAAGTCCATGCCTGTGGTTGGAAGACAAAGCCTGCTGAGCTATGCCCGTCTGCATTGGTGGAAAAACACCCACCCACAGACAGACCCACAGTGTACCTTCGGGGTGGAGCGCGCATCAGAAAAATGCTTACCTATAGAGAACACATTAACTGTCCTGCAGGGTGCCAGACCGAGCTACACTTCACTAGATGTGTATGTTTAAAAGTTCCAAGGTGAATTTTTACCCTGCATATTACAAGCCGTGACAAATGTGAAATGGGACATGTGGGGAAAGAATATTAAAACCCCAGTGAGAAAAATGGTATTGTCAGTCTGCCAGTCGAAATCAGATAACAGGGGAAAAAATAGAGTTTCTCACCTTGGGGAAGAAGGTGCGCGTGACAAACTGTTTGTACTCCAAAAAGGGGATGCCCTGGCTGCGATTCAGTTCCTTGGTCAGGTCTGTCATGTCTGTCTGGAGTTCTGCAAAGCCTGAAAACAAAAAAAGACCCAAATGGGATTGCATCATGGGACTGTTTATACACTGCAGCGTCTTCCCGTTTCTGGCTCCTCAAGCTTCATTTGTTGGTAAGTAAAGTAAGAAAGAAATGTGTTTGCAGACTAATCCAGTAATCATCAAAATTTTCCCCATCCTGCTTGGAAGACTGGCTGATTTCAGAGGAAGTTATTTTAAAATCAGACACAGAATTGTATCGTTTAATTTCCTCCATCGAGTATCATCTCCTGGTTGAATACTAAATATACCAAATCCTAATCCTCTGATCTTCCACCCCCCCCCTTCCTTTTCTCCCTGCCAGATTGTGCAGCCCATCACGACACAGAGGCAAATATTTACCAAATGACAATCAGAGCAGCCAAATCCAGTCTGAGGCTTTTATCCAAAACATGTGTACAGATCGAGGTTTACATGCAGAAACAGTATCAGCATGTCCAGACACCGACTTGAATCTGCACGGCAATACTGTAGCCACTTTGTTGGCTAGCATGCACCCGCAGAGGATAATGTTCACATGTAATGACACGCTGGAGATCTCTTTATAGAAAAGTGCATCCTGTCGCAGGATGAGAGACGTATTTGGGTTACAATGGTTGTTTCTTCAGACTGTGTTTGTGCAGAAAGAAGAGAATAGTAGACCGGAGGGATTTAAAACATATTTCATTACACCACCAGGTTATTTATCCTGCTGCTCGCTAAAGCATCCTCTGAATCAGTTCACACTGTCATCTCCAGATTATAAGCAGCAGGCCTGAATACCAGACCTCTCCTGTGCCTCACTCTTTGGACAAACACCATGACACTCCCATTTTTCGCAACCTGGAATATGTCAATTACCCATCTTCTTTACACCTCCACCCCCACCCCCCGTCTGCTTTTATCACATCTTCTCAGCAAAAGTATCCCGCGCTTTGTACACACTCACCCTGAACTCGGCCAACAAATCTATCTGTGTCCTCTGACTAAATAACCTCTCCTCTCTCCTCCTCTCCCTCCCACTCTTCTGCTTCTCCTCAAGCTTGCGGCCCTCACTCCTACTCCTATCGCTTCCTCCCTCCATTTTTCTTTCTCTATCCGTCCCCCCCATCTCCACACAATAAATCTGGGTGCTCAGACGCGGTGTGGCCTTCACGCTGCTTTGGTCTAATGCCCTAGACACACACACACACACACATACACGCATACACACAACCAAACACAAACACACAAAGGTCTTGCTCCGATAGGGTAGACGCAGCAGAGGCGATGTGGTCACTCAGTGTGTCTGTCTGTGACTGATCATTTGGCAGAGACTATGTTTTATGAGTCACGCTTACTAGGCACAAATCTGTCAACTGTTGTATCTTCCTCGCACTTCAGACTAGAAAACCTCTAAAACAAATATAGTTTTTGCACGCAAGCGCGCACAAACACACATATACACAAACAAGCAAATATATGTGGTCAATGTTTCCGTCTTCACACAAGCTCTTTTTTGTTAGTGGCTGGTCTAAGTGACTTTGATAAAGTTTGTACTGCAGTGTGTGTTTACGTGTGTGTGTGTTGTCCTTATAAACACACCTTTACGAATCTCCTCTCTGATCTGGGACTCCATCTCCTCCATTTGGAGCAGCGTTTTCTGCCAGTAGCGTTCTGCCCTTCGGCTCTTCGTGCAGTACACTACAAGAGCTGAGAAAAACACAAAAGAGTGAGAAAAATACAGTGCAACTAATTTACAAAACAACTGCTGTTATCACACACTGTCAACTTCCTGGAAATAATAATAGGGTCAAAATGGGGCTAAGAGATTTAGCATTTCTGGAATTATTTTCTTGTTTTTTCAGCTTTTAGGAGCCCGCGCGCATGTTTCTCACTGCGAGAACACGGAATGCGAAAATGATCGACATTTTTGAATGCCTAAATAAAATTTGCGCACAAATATTTCAACATTTTTGTCACACCCACAAAGTTTGGCAAGAAAGGAAAGGAGTTGTTTTTTTTTTAAATATCTGAGAACAGATTTATACCAGGAAACTGTGTGAAAATCCACACTAACACCTATTTTCACCCATACACCTGCCCCACAGACACACTCAAAGATTACAGTGCACGCACGCATAAGCACACAGACGGAGCAGACAGAGGGAGGAACACTGTGGGCTTTGTGCACCGGATACTAAAGAGGAATGAAGGGGAGGCGCGAGAATCTATGACCCCAAATTCCTTTTATCTATTTCCCATCTGGAGCACCCATTGCTATAACAGGCATACATCCATCATGTTCTGGTAAGCATGTGTACGCAACCTACCCACAGTGCACAGCAGCAGTAGCACACAGCACACTACGATGGATACCACGATGGCCAGCTCGCTGCCGCCGAGCTGCACTATGGCGATTGCATGTCGAAAGTTCCCCACTTGCACCTAGAAAGAAAAGAGAAATGACAGATGAAACTGGGTCAAACTCCTTCAAGATCTGCCTCCTCTATTGTTCTGTTTTATGTTTTCCCTTCTTCTCTTTCTTCCTGAGGATCGAGCACTGTGACTGTCTCTATGTATCTCATCATGATCTCATATATTTTTGTTTTCCCAGAAGCTTATTTTATATATCGATATAAAACATCAAATTCAAAACAAAGAATTACTGCAAATAAAAATCTACCCCAAAAAGCCACCTGTTCTATAATTAGCAGACAAGATGTGCATTTTAATATAGCACTTAAATCGTCCCATCTCCATCTCACTACTCGAGGAAGTTCATGAAAATGCCCCAGCTGTGAGATCTTTCGAGTCAGCTGCTGGTTAGATGTTGTAACAAGCCAACTCTGGAGCCGTGCAAACATGTTGAAAGCCTAGCAGATGTACTTTGAGTAGTCTGAAGATGAGTAAATGATGTATAAAGCTAATTATAGCAGTCCAAATGAGATAAAGTAAAGGAACTGTCTAAACTGGTTTCATTCCAGCCAGTCTTCCTGGATACTTGGCTGCTAAATCAACGGTTGGGTCAAATTGTTGTCCCTTTTCTTAAACATCCTGGACTACACTGTGAGCCAGTGAGGTAATATTTGAGACAAAGATAAAGGCAAAGGGAGACAGAATACACAGGAGTAATGAGCAGTAGATGCATTAAAACTTTTCACAGAGTGAAAACCTTTGCAGTACCACAGAAGCAGTTCTTAATGGGAACACAAGTTGCAGCACACATGCACAAGCACATCATTTTTTTTTTTTTTTTTTTTTAACGGGCACAGGTGCAGATACGCAGAAAAAAAAATTACACACTGTAGATTTTGAAAAATGGGCTCTCGCTGCAATGAGCTAGAGGAGTCACCCAGTTCAGTCTAACCCAGATGTGACAAGAAAAGAACTTTCACTTCTGCCTTCTGATTAGTCAGCAGGGCCTCTCTGGTCCCTGCTCACATCATTCCCGCTACTTCCCCAATCTGAACATATTTCATAAAAAGAGACGGAGATAAAAAAGCCTCCAATCCTCACACCAAATCCTTCTTACAGTGGTCTTACTCTAACAGGGAGAAGCTGGCTCACTGGGTTCCCTTCATTTTCACATTCCCTCTTACGCTTTCTGTTCCAGACACTTATTTACTCAGACCAGCAAGAGAAGGCCTTCTTCCAGAGGTTGCAACAGCCAGGCCTGGTGTAATGGAGGGGAAAATGCCATTGTTCCATGTTCCTGTTTCACTTGGGGTACAAAAACACTGCTTCCCCACATCCACTTCTGCGGCACTTCAGAGCCAAGCACAACACAGGCGCGCAAAAATAGATCTTCCACCAAAAGTAAGTGAAGAAACACAAATGGCCATAAGCTATGTGTCAGCCCAACATGTATGCATTTATTCAAATGTGCCAGCACAAAGGAAAATATACTTGCACTCCGTATTTATGACCCTGTCAAATCCGCACGCAAATCATCCTCACTGCTCATGTGCACGCAGCCCACCCATTTGTGTTATGACATCTCATCTGACCCTTGCCCTGACTTTATGTGTTTGCTAATTGCCCGTGTTTATTCTGAGACATCCTGAGAGACAGATGGGGTTGGAGGTTTGCTTGAGCAAGCCACAGGTACACAAGGAGAGAGACAGAGAAGGAAGGAGGGGGGGGGGGGGCTTTACTTCTATTTTTGTGTCAAAGTGGGGAAATGCTTCTTACAGTTCACCCCCAACTGCAGCAGAGAGAGACTAACATATGTTTTCTGAGCTATTTCAGCAAACCACTCACAGTTTGGCTCGTATTTAAATATAGATGAATGCTTTCCCCCTTAATAGAGCCCTATCAAAACAGACCAGAACAGATATCTACAGATGGGGAAGAGAGATGGGTGGAGGAAAGAGAGGGTCTGGTTTTATCAAGACCGCTCAGGGCTTAGCAATGTCTTGATTAGGGTATTTAACGGAGAATGAACAAACCAGGAAACAAAACAAAGACTCAAGTGAAGAGTGAGATCATCGCTGACTCAGAAGATTTTGGTATCAGTGTGAGCAGATAGTGTCTGTGCAGTAGATGATAGAGGAACTGTTAAGAGATTAAAGACATGAACAACAATTGGCAAACACACCTCTATTTGTTGCGGCACTGTGGCACAGAATGACGACTAAACACCCCCAACTGGCTTCATTCATGATGGAATGAAGAGAGACTACAAACCATTTATAATGCATGTACAGTGGCACACAAACACATGACTTACAGAGCGCGGATTCAGATTTTTGCAGATAAAATCTCTTTCAGTGAACATCACAGGTGGTACAGATTCTGACTAAATGCTTGGCTTGAATACTGTGTTGGCTGAAACTGTTCCAGCCAGTACTATTTTCAACACAAGTCTGGATGTACATTTGTATTTTATTGTGTTTTTTTTTTTTTACAAGCTTTAATACTTACAGTGACGGGAAGCTCCCGTTCGCTGGAGCTGGATAGTCCCTTGATAGTGCAGTGGAACAGCTGGTCATTATGAAAGGTGATGTTGCAGGAATAGGAGCCAATCATCACTGAGTATTCCTCCGGCATCAACTCCAGACCGCTCGGTACTTTCTGTGCCAGAAAGGAATAAAAACAGCCACCAGAAGGTCAGGGGTAAGATAGCAGAGGGGCCTACATCGAACAAGCACAGATAACATTCGCAAAGAGATTTACCCCACACATACGTGCAGACGCGCAGGCATTTTTGCGTGCACGCACAGAAACTGAGCCGTGGCAGGCCCGTCACGCAGCTGTCATAAAGAGAAAGGCGAGAAACTCATCCACTTTGGGCTAGAGTTCAGCTCCATGCAGCAAACATTCCCGCTCCATCTCTCACATGGCCAGAAAAGTTTCTACAAACAAACCCGGTCATCCTTGTCTGAGCCCAAAATAACATTCTCAGGGCCTCTACAGAAGCCTTTTGAAATAAGATGCACGGACAATGTTTTTCAATCAGTCTAACTCGGTCCCGCTTCCATCCAATTCTGGAATTTCACAGCTTAAAGAGAGGCTGATTTTTCACATGAAGTTTGACTTAAATCACTCATGAGGTGTGGCACTGAGCTTATTAAAAAAGCAGCACAATATCTTCTGAGGATCTAGAGGGGGCTTGCCAAATTCTTTAAAAAGAATTATTCCATTATTCCTTCTTCTTCTTTTGGCTTCAGGGGTTGTCACAGGAGTTAACCTGCCTCCATCTCACCCTATCCCCAACGTCCACCTCTGTCACACCAACCCTCTGCAAGTCCTCCTTCACTACATCCATCCTTCTCTGTGGTCTTCCCCTTTTCTTCCTGCCTGGTAGCTCTATATTCAACACCCTTTGTCCAATATATCCTCTATCTTTCTCCTGCACATGTCCCTCGTTATTTTTTATTATTTATTAGAGTCTCTCACATATCCTCAGACTATCTGGGACCGTTAGTCTAAAGTACCCCTTTTAATGTGTATAGCATCAAGCCTAGTTGCCTGTTCAAGGCTCAGACAGCACAGTGCCTCAATGGTTGGTACTGTTACTTCAGGTTCAAACCAGGGTGGGGTTCTTCAGTGGGTTCTCCCTGTGATTTGCTTTTTCGCACCATCAAAAACATACTGGGTCAGTGCCGCCTATCTTGGCGCGCAAAGGAGAGTCTTAATTTAAAGAGTTTTACTTCTTGATTAATTAAGGTTTAATAAGTACTGTATAAACGTATCAATATACAACATTTCTATACCATTATATAGTTTGTCTATTCAGGAACATAGAACCTTCGGTACAAAAAGTCCTGGCAGGAAACATAAAGGGGCAGATGATCAAACAGGCTGTAAACAGTCTAGCTACATTACTTCAAGCACTTTATTGGAAGGTAGAAATCCAATCAGGAAGTCAGTCTGTAAACTTGCCACTCCTTGTGTTTTTTTTACAGTGTCCCAGCCTTCTCTGTAATTAATTTGTCTTGTACAGTGTTATTATTACTAATCAGAAAAATGGACAGATCTACAAACACATGAGCCTTTTTGCATGAAATGGCAATTTCCCTTCAATTTAAGAATGACAAATGAGGAAGTATGTGTGTGTTTATCCCCAGTGTGCTTCCTTGTTTTGATTACACCCTTAGGACACTGTCCTGTCCCCACTGCAGGATGCAGCCCCCTGAGTCTCTGTCAACAAATGCTTCCTTAAACGGACGCAATGTATACACATCATACACAAATACAAAAAGCATGAAGCCATCACGCCAATATGTTTGAGCATATTCTAAGAAATAGATTTTATAACCCCAATATGCATAAGATTTTCACACGGAAACTAAGAGAAAAGACCAAAACAATGGATTCTAGAGGCCGAAACAGGATGAAGGATAACAAAACCCACCCACATTCCAGCTCAGGTTCTTAATATAGGCTGGCTGGCTAACAAGCTCCCTATTAAACAAACACATTTCTCTTCAGCCTCTCTCCCCCTTTCAGGTCCGCCACAAGTGGAATCCACCTTCCTAAATAAAACAGGAAACCACAAATGAGTCGTCCATGTAGACAGGCTGATACTGGCACACACGGACACACAAAGAGGAAGCTGCATCATCTTCAAACTTTCCTGTCTGTGCTTTTAGTATGTGCATTTTTTTTACTGTGTCACAGACAGCAACCCTCTAGGGTGATGAATTCATGCAGACAAGTGCTTAGATCAGCCAGAATGTAGAACATGGGACCTCCAACTAAACAAAGCACCCGCCTCCCCCTTAGACCTGCAACATTAGAAGTCAACAAATTACAGAGGACGGACGGAGGCTTTGAAGTGTTTTATGTGCCTCTGGTTTATGTGACTATGAATAAAGAAACAGTCAGCTCTGTCAGTGGGGACATTCAGGTTTCCAACGGTGATGCTTTTGAAACCACAAAACAAACCAAGGAACCGCCGTGCTAGAAGTCTGGGCATCATTTAGTAGAGCAACGCAAACGTGAAGCATGGATGTGATTCAGCAGTGTCACTCACATTGATGATGAGCGTCAGTGGCTCCCCTGAATGGTGTTTGATCAGCTTCTCCTTGTTGGCGGTGTAAAACTGAGGATCCTCCACATATTCCAAGAGGAAGTGACCTATATGAGGGTCCTCCTCTTCTTCCTCATCGCTATCAGAGGAGGAACGGCTGTCATCCTTGTAGAGGAGGCCATTGAGAAAAAACTGCACTGAGGTCTGACGGGACTGGCTGGACGATGGAGAGCGGCAGATAATCATGGAAGAGGTGATCACGTCACACTGCTGTCGAAGGACCTGAGAAGACTACAGCGATTGCATGTTCAGAGACAGGACTTTCTTTGAACTAATAATGAACTACAAATGTTTTTTTTTATGTTTTCACTCTGCACATTTATGACTAAATCACGTGGAAAAACTGTTATTTTGTTCTAATGAATCACAAATTCCCACACGTCTGACTGAAAGAGTCTCATCAAGCAAAAAATTAGGAAATAATTTGCATACTAACCAAATCTGCAGTTTCCAGCACCTGCATGGTGACAGTCTGCACCAGATCAAAATCCTTGCCTGTCACTGTGATGGACCTGCCACCACTGCAACACACACAACAGCGTCTCAGCTGCACATCTCAGCTGCCACAAAACAATGTGTCAAATTCATAGTGATGTGCAAATACTTTGGGACACTGCTCAAACATGAGAGAGAAACAGGACAGGATAATAAAGCACACCAATCTGAATGCACTGAAAAGCCTCAGATGTAATCAAAGACATGCCACCGCCCTGTCACACTCAAGCTGTGCAGTTTAGAGCACAATAGGAAGAAGGCACAGAGGACAATATTACAGTAATGACTGGGAACGTGAGGGGAACTCCAAAGTATTCCATCTGGAGAGTTTTAATCCTTATGATACGTGCGGCAGTATACCTACCTGAGGAAGCTCTTTTGGGGGTGGATGAAGCTGATAGTGGGGTTCTTCTCATAGGTGTACGTGGCGCTAACCTCTGCACCCTGACAGGAATTGTCCTCAAACTCCACACACACTGTCACTGGGTCAGTGTGTGCCTGCAAGGTCGGAGGCATGATGCATTCAATTGTTTGATCTGTTTTCCTAAAAAAAAAAAGACAAAGAAAGAAAGAAAAGAAAAAAGAGGTAAACATTGTTACCACGCAACTTGCAATGTCTACAACAGTTTTATCCCTAAAAATGTTTCCAGTTACAACTGAAGTTGTGTTTACTGCAGCTTGGCAGACCTACACAGAAGTCAGCTATTTTGGAAAGCATTACGGATACAGGTAGAGGTGCTGAATCTTGTGCAGGCTTCAGAAAGCCATCCAGCCTGAATACTTAATTACTGTGTACCTGCATTTGGTATCATCCATATGAAAGAGTGCTATTAATATGGGCAAAGCAAAGAAAGCTATTTAAACCCTTTGTAGTTTAATGGTAAGTATTCAAAGTCACAGAGACTTTGGAGCCACTTGAAATTTGACCTGCTTAACAAAAGTTGTACTCACTTCGTGATGTCGCATTCCAGTGTGTTGTTGACCTTGACTCTAACCTGGGAGCCAATGTCCAGGTGTTCCCCACTGATGGTCACTCTGGTTCCTCCAGCTCGAGAGCCCCTCCCCGGCTCAATGGAATCCAGTTTTGGGAACTGCATGCAGAGGAGAGATGCAGCAAATTACTAACAAGACATCAGATTTATCAGTAGAAATCTGACAGCTTCTGTCACTGGAAAAGACACGCTTAGTAAAAACTGTGTTTGTGCTCTATGATGCCTTTCTTGACAACAAATAAAATCTTTCCTTATCCTTTGAGGTTTAAATATCACGTCTTTACAGATGGGATGAGACAGCTGCTGACTATAACAATAAATTAGTGAGGAAAACTGTGAAGACAGCCCACGCTGCAGTATGTTAAAGTGCTGCTGAAGCCAACAGGCATTTAGGCCCAAGTAGCAGGACAGCTGTACTGTGGGTAAGAAGCAATAATGTTCATGCACACATAATCATACATACACGAGAGCACCTACACACAAATAAAAAGCCTCCTTGGGCAAAGATGAATATCCCCGTCCAGCTCTGCAGCTACCAGCATCAGCATTCCTGCTCTTTTCAAACTTTCTATCCCTGCCATGAACCTCGCCTCCAGGGAAACCTCTTATCCTCACTGACAGGATTCACTTCCTCAGCGCACAGGGATGGAGCAGACCTATTGTGCGTTTTTGTTTAGGAGGGGGCGTAAGGAGGCAGATGTTTCCGTCAAGAGGTTTGAGGAAGGAGATGCAGTGGAGGCACATATCCTGTCTCCAAAACTGCTTCCCCTTTCTCTCACATCTTCTCCTCAGCAGCCTGCAGTAAAATACCCCCTGACACTGACCAGCTCAAAGATGCATAAGGAAGCTCGGGGAGGAGTTCCCACAACGGTCCTTGTTGTGTTTGATGTTCTAGAGATTCTTCATACACACGTATCAAGAAGAGTTTCAAGACTGGGATGAGTTCTCCGCGGGATGACTCACGGGCAGAGCTGCTCTTAGACGCTACAGAAATGACAGGCCTTTCCAGCACTGAATTATAAACAAACAAAAAAAAAAACTCTTTGTCTATAAACAAAGAGAAACAAATGACTTACATGGGTATTTCCACTGGGTGAATACTCTTAAGAGTCTGAGAGACTGTGTGGGCTGAGGTCAATTAACACAATGCTGGCCAGCTCGCCTTGTCCGGTGATGAATTCAGAGCAAAGGGACATTCCAACAATCACCATATTTGTTTTTTCTGGCATTCATTGCTGAACGACAATGGTGCTTCGCTTACAGCTCGTATGGATGTTTGAAGATTCCCACACACTAGCATTCCTCTGAATCATAAAACGCATCTGTTAACACTTAACTGACACACATGGGGAGGCTTTCCCAGTGGGGAATGAGCAAAAAAAAGAGCATAGATGAAAAATGTGGAGGAAGAGACAGATAGAACAGAAAGCAAAAACCAGCAGGAGGGTGGATGTCTGGAGAATACTCACTAAATATGAGAAGCTCTCCTTTGACTTCCCCATCCCACTCTGCGCCACATCCACTTGGACAATATCGGTCCTGTTATCTGCAGCCCTCCCAGTGACACACACCAGCCTGGGGACAAAACACCACAATAGAGGATCAGTTAATAAAAGAGAACAATATGAATAACAAGCAAAAAAATAAATAAATAAATAAAATGACGCGCACAATTTTAAATCAATAAACTAATTTTAAAAAGAAGTTGCTCAACTCAAATTGCAAGTGAGGGAAACCAATATAAAAATGAGAAAGGAGATCTTGATCTGCTAAACAAAGACACATAATTAATCTTGGAGAAGGGTGTTATGAACTAATTCATCAATGCCGACTGCATTTACATATGGAATCCAATAAAGCCCTGAGATACCAGATATTAGGAGAAGTAAAGTTCAAAGCTCCTCAGACCAGATGTGTCTAAGCACAGAGGAGATTAAGAAGCTGCTGTGGCTTGTACTCGTGCCTCTTGGCTGTGATTAAACCCCGTGTCATCGATGCTCGCTCTACTGAGACGTCTCATATTAATGACACAGTGGTGTACCGAGGCACAGAGACCTACTGTTCTGGGACCTCACAGGGATAAATACACCAAGGGGGAAACGCAACCTTTATCGCCTCACGTGATCTCCTTCCAGCTTGACGCCCTGTCGGTTTATTTAGTCAGGTGCCTGCTGCTACAGTGGTTATAAATTCTCAGCTAGTGATTGGATGATTGACAGAGGAGTCCCAGGGAATTTACATAAGTGGAGGAGCTGCGCTTCACGTAGGAGGACCTGGCATGACATACGGTAAGATGTGGCTAGGCTGGGTGGGTCTAGGCTTGGCTGAGGTCAAGCTGTCAGGGCTTTCTAAATATCAGGCCTTATCCGAGTGAAATGTATTCTGTTTTCATCTAATTTAAGCCCAGACCCTCAGCGGCATTTAATAACACTAATTAAAACATGATTTTTTTTTTCATATGCCAGAATAGATGTTAAAAGGAAACTAAAATAACCTGCAGTACCAGCCATCTGTTGATAGCAGGGTCTGCATTCCCGCTCATTAATTACAGAAGCATCAGGTAAAGAATGCCATTATAGTCAAATTACACTCCTGTCATTTATGTGGCATGAGGGCAGACATGCACCTGTTTGAGGAAAATGCATCACTTCACATGCTCTAATTTAGAGAAGAAAGAAAAACAAGGACAAACAAAATGAAACATGACTATTCACAGGATCAAGCCTGAGGGAAATAAGAGAAATTGGAGCCTGAATCAGCCTGAACTTGCAGGGTAGCTTCAGGCTGGGAACTAAACTGTTATCAAAACAATACATCATATTATACGATGTTTGCTATTGAACCCTAATGTTGAGGATAATTCTGTGCAGCAAAGACACAAAGTCATTATTTCCTGTGGAGTACAAGACAAAGGGCTTTCTCAGCAGATAGAAGCTCTGAAGTCAGCCCGCAGCATTTAAACTCAAACTAGGTGTGTCTCACGGTTTAAGGAAAGAAATCTTTCTCATGACCACATAAGCCAAAATATTAAAGTATGATGGACACCCATGAAGAGAAAACGTGACCTGGAAATATTTGATGCGGCATGTCAGAAAACATCAGAGCATAATTAAAAATGTCACCACATGTCCAAGGTTATTTTGTTACTGCGGTCAAATCTATAATATGTGCACTAAATATTCTTCTTCCTTCAGCTGCCCCCGTTAGTGGTCATCACAGCGCATTACCAGCCTCCATATCACCCTATCCCTAGCATCCCTCTACCCTCTGAACATCCTTCTTCACCATTTTCCTCCATCTGCAACATCCTTTGTCCAATATATCCTCTATCGCTCCTCTGCACAAGTCCAAACCATCTCAGCCTTGCTTCTCTAACTTTGTCTCTAAACTGCTCAACCTGAGCCGTCCCTCTGATATACTCATATCTAATCCTGTCCATCCTGGTCACTTCCAATGAAAATCTTAACATCTTCAGCTCAGCCTCCTGTTTTTTTTTGTTGTTTTTTTTGTGCCAGCGCCACTGTCTCCGAACCATGCATATTAGCAGGTCTCACTACCGTCTTCCCTTTCACTCTTGCTACTATCCTTCTGTCACAAATCCCTCCTGACACTCACTTCCACCCACTACACCCTGCACTCTCTTCTTCACCTTTCCTGTGCACCGTCCATTGCTTTGGATCCTCTCACTAAACATACTATATAATAAAGCCACTGTACGCTGATAAAACACTGTAAAACCACCCCCACAAAAGCTTCACATTAGAGAAGCTGGAGTCAGAGAAAGGTTGCCATTTTTGCTTACAAAAAAATTACTTAAACAATTAAACAAATTATCAAAACAGATGCTGAATAATTTCCTGTTGATTGACTATGAAGCTCCACTCGAAGAATAACAATAACTTCTCATGGCGTAATTAAATTTCCACCAATTAACTCAGATGAATTATTTTTAATCTTCTGCTAAATTACACTCTTGCCAGTTATGAGACAATTAACTTCTTAGCGCTACTGTGGCAGCAGTGACAATACTTGCTATATATCCAATGGTGCCAAGTCAAACAGCACACAAGAAAGCTATGCAGCCTCCCGCATGCACAATACATGTTGTAACACTCCCGTGTTTAATTTTTAGATATGTACCAACGTGTCCAGTGTACCAACGATGTGCAATCAGATATAAAAACATAGAAGTAGACTTTTGCAAGATATGCAGACATTGTGGTGTGTGCATGAGGGTGTGTGCTGAGCGTGATGTTGATGCGGTGTGATCCCAGTCAAAGGACAGGCGGGCTCCCTGCAGGAGCACACAGAGCTTGAGCTGACTCCTGCTCCACATTCCAGCATTTCCCCACTGTGGAGATTTTACAGTTTGGAGAGCAACATTTGGTCTAGTACTGAGATGTCTCTAATCATTTCCCTCGAGTGGCTGCAGAATCGTCAACAATTAAGCCTGTATGTGTCTGGATACAAGTGTTTTCTGGGCCCAAGCTAAATGGACATAGTGAAGGCCACTCAAGGCTCGGATGAAAATGATGAAAACGGAGGGCAGCGTGGAGGATCTGGGCCAAACATCAAGTGAAGCACTCCAGTAAATGAGGTGTGCTTAGACTGACTGTGCCATTAATTAACATGTTGACACCGGGTGAGAAGAGCATAGCCTCTTCAGTGCTGCACATTTTCCTTTTGGCACACAGATGTGAACTTTCACCTTTCAGCACACGGGCAGACACCTGTCTCAACAGTCCTGGTAAATGAGGTCACATGGACAGGTGTGTGGATGCTGATGAGTGTGTATAGAGAGAGCCATACTGATGGCTGGCCAGGTCTTATGAATGAGGGTATTTGAAGCAGACCTTGCTGCCTCAGGGGTGTGGCGTGAATAGATTTACATTCTGCCTCAAAATTAAGTTGTGAAGATGACAAAATAGGATCAAATCTAATCAATCACCGGAGGTCCCCACAGGGATAGAAGTTGAAAAATGTAGGGTTTCTCGTGCACGTGCGCGCGTGTGCGATTCAAATGTGCTGACACTGTCAGCCACACTGATGTGTTATGATTTGTCAGTGCCACTTCCAGCAACGAGGATGTGCTGTCACAACAACCAGCCCTGGGAGCCAATGAGGAATGACAACATGGGATGAGCTCACCCCCGGAGTGAAATGTGATTCGTTGTTTTGTAGATGTGCGGTTTGGGGGAATGTGTCAGGCAGTTGGAGTGACAGGTAAGACCCGCAGGTCACCCTAGAACTGGTCTTAATACAATGATTGGCTTCAGTGGAGCAAGACCAGATAAACAGTTCCATTCAAGGAACATTAGAGATACTGAATGAAAGTTTGGATGTAATTGTAGAGTTACTGACTTTCACTGAGTTCTGCTGGAGTCGGAGTCGGGGCTCCTTCTGTCTCCATGGTGACAATGTGATGGTCCCTGAGCTATGGAGGGGTGGTGATGGAACCATTTAAAATGAGAAGTGTGCTGCATAATAATATTTGCAAAAATTAGCCTCATGAATACATGAAAACTGAAGCACACATGGACAGTTGGTATTTTAATTTCATGATTGGTGGACCTGTATGAGGCAGATGTGATCTGTGACGGTGATTAAGAAGAGGGAGTTTAGTAACTGGCCCCTCTTCACTTGTGTTTAAATAAAAGTTGGTCAAGTACAAACTGAAAAGTGTGGATTTCCTCTGCCACCTTTGATGATCTATTTCAGTTTCTTCCCTTGAAGCAAATAATAGACTATTTTCCACCTTACATCCGAGATGCGTGATCTACGGTTATCTGGCCTGCGATCAAAAGCTTTCACTTTGCTTTCCTGTCATGTATTTGGCATGTATATAATGAATGCACCTCGAACTAATTTTCATATGTTCCAGCTAATCTGTGGGTGTCCAGAATTAAAAAATAAAGTTGCAGAACACAAGATAAAAATATTTTCTCTTTCTTTCTTTCTTTCTTTCTTTCTTTCTTTCTTTCTTTCTGATAATTTGACACTCAGGTGTACTTTACAATGCTAGTTGTGACTAATTTGGCCTTGAGCCTTTATCAGCACCTAGGGGTCTGGTTTCTAACGTGTCACCCTCAGATTTCCTCCATTTCTTCCTCTAAAGTCTTTTGACTTCAGTCCTAAACAATATTTTACAGTACTGTGCAAAATTCTTGAGTCAACCCTCATTTCTTTCCATTTTGCATCCAAAGAGCCAGGCTTTGAAGTCATTTTTAAAGTGGACTGGAGCAATAGTTCTCCAGGTTTTCTGAAGGTCTTTTCTTTGAACACTGGCTGCTTTTTCACTCATTTTCAGTCCAGTCATTGTACCTGACCATTTTCAGAGGAATGATTTTTTTTTTTTTTTTTTTGTATACACTAAACACTGGCATATGTATAATTCAAGCATAAAAAGGCACCTAACTCAAGGGATGACCCAATGTCGACATAATAGACAACTTGGCAAAGAACCAATTTTAAATTGTATCTTTAGGCACTCAATGATAACACAGTTTGACAGGCATAAAATAGCATTTTTGTACCAACAAGATGATTCCCAAAGACAGAAAACTTGGAAAATCTCAGCATGGTGTGCAGTGTGTCAAAAATTTTGAGGAAACTGGACAAGTAGAGGACAAAAGAAGAAGTGGCAAGTCTAAAAAAAAAAACTATCTACAGCTAATGAACAGTATTTGAAAGCCATGTCCTTAAGAAACAGGAAAATAATCCAGCAAAGACCTGACACAAGACCTGAGAGATACATCTGGCCCTTCAGTTGATCCATCTACTGTTTGCTGGAACTTCATCAGAAATGGTCTCAGTGGTCGGCCGAGTTGGCTGGCTGTCTAGAAGCCATTTGTAAAAAAGGGAAGAAGGGAGTAAAGGCTGAGGTATGCCAAATTACACAAGAACTGGACTGAAAATCAGTGGCAACAGGTCTGATGGAGTGATGAATCCAAATTTGAAATTTGAAGCCTATCCTAGCTGACACAGGGTGAGAGGCAGGGTACACCCTGGCCAATTTATCACAGGGACAGACAACCATTCACACCTACTGTCAGTTTAAAATTGCCAATTAACTTAACACGCAACTCGTTAGACTGTGGGAGGAAACTGGAGCACCCTCGTTGGCACAGAGAGAAAGTGGAAACTACACACGTAAATGCAGCAGCCCAGTCAATTGCAGGGCCAACACAGAGACGGGAGACGCGCAGTCTTTGGACTGGAGATGTACTAAGGAGTTAATTTCCAATCAGACATTTGCATTCTCACATGCACTTCCAACAGGTAACGTCTAAAAAAGTTTGTGGTTGCAGCGGTTTTGAGTGAAAATGGCTGTTTAAATGAGTTGCTTAGCTTTAAATATACTTTAACATCTAAATTAGAGCTTTTTCAAATTTCGTAATAGTTGCATTTTTTAAACCATTTCACCCATTTGCCACTTTCTCATGCTCTTCCCAGCTGACGAGGCATTCCAATGTAATAGAGGTAGCTTCCACCATCCAATAAAAATAGGCAGCTCTGACTGGATGATCTGATTCAAGGGTGTTTTAGCACACACAGTGTTCATGTCTGAGATGTACATGTCAGCAGTCTTTCAGTAACGATGAGAAATCTTTCCATCACTTGATCTCGGTGTGTGTCTATTTCAGCCTACCTTCCACCTGAACACTCACCTGCCTGAAATCCTATTAGGTTACCATGACAACACCATGACGGCAGGTAATTGTCAGCTATCATCTCACAAGTTCTGGCAGCAACAATGCTGCATATTTCATCAGGGTTTAAAAATATATATCTAAGCTGATGTATAGGACAAGGATTTCCATTTTGCTATTTCAACAATGTAGAGAATGGAAAATGTAGGCAAATATGTAAAAGGTACTAAAAATCACAGCACAAACTGCTGCTTACTTAAGCATATACCCAGGGAGAGGCTGGCATACACGGCGAATGTGTGAATCATTATTCAGTTATATTTTGTAGAACTTACTGTGTGGATACAATGTAGCGCGCAGGCAGCAGAGTACACTGCACATCTCCTATAGAGACCTTCACTGCTTCAGCCCTCCTTCCCAGGTTCTTGCCCTGAACTGTCAGCAGGGTGCCTCCTTCCACTGGACCCCTCAGGGGGGAGATCTGACAAAGACAAAGTCAAATAAGGAACAAAGAGGGAGAAAAAGGCAGTGAAATTGGACAATAAATTAGAGCTCATAAGTAGATTACCGTCCTAAAAACACTCCACTAACGACGGGTGATAATGAATATGACAAAGAATTAAGAGAATAGAGGGGCAGTCTCTGATGCTGACATGGAGTGTGGCACACACAGAGATAAGGGCCCATGTAAGTGTTCTTCTGCTGAAGAATGAGATCTAATTGAATAGACACACACTTTAGATACACACACACACACACACACACACACACACACACACACACACACACACACACACCCACACACACACACACACACACA